>OW121747.1:42851028-43203528 GCA_933228765.1 Miltochrista miniata
TTCTTCTCCACTGTATGTGAGTGGCACCACGCGTTGTTCGGGAACGAAACGGAGAGGGTGGAAGCGGGTTAAAGAGCTCTTTAGAACACTCACCGTGATAAATTCGGTAGAAGGCAGCCAAGGACGCTATACAATACTAATTTCAGGGATACAAAAGAAATAACCTACACTCTGTAGGTCAGATTCTTACCTAATGCCAGCGATATCAATCTCGTAGTGTCCGCCGAGAACGTACTCGTTGTTTATCTGCTGAAGGACCCCGTTTGCGCCCACGTTCTCCACAAAACCGAGACACACCTACAAATTAAAAAAGAAAATTATACCTAATCTACATCAGTTAGTAGCTTGCGTCTTCCGGGTGGAATTCAGTGCCCGTTCCAGCTTCCCACGGGAACATATCCTCCAGATGAAAGGCATATATGTTATTCCAGACTATAATCTATACCGGTATCAAATTTCAGCCCGATCCATTCAGCCGTTAGAGCGTGATTGAATTAAAAACATCTTCATAAACTTTAAAATTTATAATTTTTTAGGATACTCATATTATTCAAAACTGAGGGTAGCAAAAAACTTCAAAATTCGGAGTTTATATTCATAGGAGAAGTGGTATACTGTTACTTTGATGTTATTTCCACGACACGGTAACCTAGAACTGGCTAATGTATTAAGAAGTCTGCGAGATACCCAGCTCCTCAGGAATTTGCAGGAAATGTGTATCGGGTTGTATACGGGTTTATTAGAGCAGCTAGCAGTAGGATCATGGGTTTTTAATTTTCAAATGAACTCATATTTTATCATAACATTTCCTCACCTGTTTCTTGAAAGTGAACCCGTAGCTAGTGGTAGTGGTCTGCCCGCAGTAGTTGCCGTCCCGGTAGATGGGCTCCCCTCCCCACGACCACATGTCCAGCTCGTGGTCGTGGTCCGTGAGCAACAGTTGCACGTACTGACGGCGGATGCCCTCGGCGCGTTGCCGCAGCAGAGCTTCGCGACCGATGAATGGGATGTTTTTCTATATGGGGTAGAGAGAGGTTTCCATTGAAGTTTTTATTGGCAGTTTCATATCTATATCGCGAAATGATTTTGAAAAGCAGTTATTATGGTCACTTTATATTCTACTATAGTATAATGTGTAAACAATTTTGTTTCAAGAAAACTTTGTTTATTCTAAAGGGCTTACTTAAGTTATTTTAATTAAACATTCTAACTAGATTTCATAAGTTTATTCGTGCAAAAGCTTAGAACAAAAAGAATTCAAATTGAATAGTTTAAAGTAGTATTAGGTATTTTCGCAATGTATTTGTATAGTATTAGGTATTTTCGTAATGTATTTGTGCAAACTCTTCAGCTTTATAATATTAGTATGGATAAGAATATTTTAAGGCCTATGTTCAACAAAGTAAAGTACCAAGTACTAGGTATTTTCGCAATGTATTTGTGTATATGAGTGTTAGAATATAGTACTCACATCAAACTTGACCCGCCACGTCCTCCCACACTCTAACGGAGTAGTTGTGGTGTCCAGGTCCTGTCCCCAGAAGGCGAAGAACTTCTCCACTCGAAGTGCCCTCGAGGCGTAGTACCCTACGTGGGATATGCCGTACTTCTCACCCTCCGTCATTAGACGGTTGTACACGTGAAGCGCGAACTGGGAACACATTGACGTGTTACGAACTGCCCGGGAAACATGGTAAGAGCTCTTTAGAACAAGTAAATGTTTGCGGGGAAATGTATTTAAATGTACAGTATAATTATGTCAACTGACATAGCAAATATTTAAATAAAATATTTACGGACAATTTCACACAACGCTATCTGATCCCAAAGTAAGCTAGGAATAACCTGCTTGTGTTATGGGTATCAGGACACGGATATTAATACTTATATACTTTTAAATACATACATATTATACATAGAAACACCCAGACTCTTAAGACAAACATTTACGGGTCACACAAATATTTGTGTCCGGTGGGAATCGAACCCACGACCTCCAGCGCCGCAGGCGGTATTACTACCGACTGCGCCACAGAGGCAGCCGGCAAATATAACAGAAGTTCAATGATTTGATTGTTTATTTGCATCAAATAGGATCCGAAAGTACTGAACCGATTTGAACATTTCTTTCACTGCTGGGAAGCTACTATCAGCGGACGACATAGGCTATATTTTATTCCCATGTTTCCACAGGAACGGGAATTACGCGGGGGACATCCACCCGCGTCGCTGACGTCCGCTAGTATTCAATTAAGATAATAATATGTATTTTTTGTCAGAAACAGAGTTAATTTTCTAATATGCCAGAAAGCTTATTATTATAGGTACTATTAATGATTTCTTAAATGACAAGAACCCAGGCTATTGAAAGGGCACACGCAAACTCTTCATAATATATTAATAGGACATAAATATTTGCCAATATCATAGAAAGGCTTTCACGTTTGACAGGTAAGTGATCGAGCCTTTTGTGTGTACCTTCAAATAATATAATCGAAGAGCTTTCTTGACCCATATTATTGTCTACTTTCACCACACTTACACAGACACACCTTTCTTATTTACCCCATTATGATCCCATTTATGAACACAAACTTAGCAAAATAGATCAGTTTGACTTTGCAGGCAATACAACGTAATGTGATTTGCATACATAGTCGTTCCTTCATCCTCGAAGTGGTAGGTCAAATGATATTAAAAAACAAAATGGTAAAACAATAATTAACTAACTAACTAACTAACTATCTTCACGCCAAATCCCTTGCGGGGTAGGCAGAAAGAACCGAGCGCCACACGGCACGGTCCATACACACCTCACTTGCTTCTTCAACTTTCATTTTTCTTTTCATGCATGCACGTCGGTTAAAACAATAATTTATGAAGTTATACTAGAACACCCTCGCGGCTTCGCTTGCGTGGAAATTCTGTTCTCATTGTTACATTCTATGGGTAATGGGAAGTACAGACTAGGTCTAACCCTGTACTAAATTTCAGCCAGTGCTTTTTAACTGTTAGAGCATGAAAGAGTAACACACATATATACATCCATACTCACAAACCTTAGCATATTATATACTAGCGGACGTCACGCGGTTTTACCCGCGTAGTGCTCGTTCCCGTGGGAATACGGGAATAAAATACAGCCTATGTTCACCGCAAAGAGTGTAGCTACCCAACAGTGAAAGAATTTTTCAAATCGGTCCAGTAGTTCCGGAGCCTATTCGTTACAAACAAACAAACAAACAAATAAACAAACAAAAAAACAAATCTTTCCTCTTTATAATATTAGTATAGATATTATATATTATTTATAATAATAGATTAGTAAGGATATAATCAATCCGACTTACCTCATTAGGTATATACAGCACATATCCCAACTCCCCCGTATGTGTGAGGTTCATAGCTCGTATACCATTTGCGAGGCCTACGTCAATTTCTTTAAACGTGAAGAAGGGGAAATTCGCGGGCGATAAGTCTGTGTCCGTGAGTTCACTGAGTAGGGACCTGGTGAAGGGTCCCATGACGCATATAGCGGTGTATAAGGAAGTGACGTCAGACAGAGTGACGGACCCACTTCGGGGGAGGTGACGTTTCATCCAAGTTTTGCAGCGTGTCTGCTGAATTGTTGGCGCAATCATCATGTAGCTGTTGGGGAAGCAAAATTGTTTTCTTAAAGGTATGAGTCCGAACTCGGCCGCAAGCAGCACTGCGGTCGATGCATACTGGTCCCCAAACATTCTGTATAGATTTGTTTTAGAATACATTCCGAACTCGGCAGCAGCGTCGCGACTGCACTCAGTACTTTCGCCTTGCCACCGCGACAGCAATGCTGCTTGCAGTCGAGTTCAGACGGTTACCTTAACACAATTGTTTCTTGAATGACAATGCAGTTACGATAATAAACGTAGAAGGTGACGGCATATTTTTTTTTTATACATTTGGCTAGCTAAAGTGACTTCGCCCGCCTGATGGCAAGCCATGTCGACATCTAGCGATTGGTGGCCACTCTCACAATCTACCGGACTATTGACAGTGGTCCTCAAGTTGGTTTACAAAAATCTGGAGTTGTAAGGGCTCAAACACGATCACAATAGATCAGCAATAGTCGCAGTGAAACTAGCTTATAGGCTAGAAACGCCACTCTGTCGAATAAAGGCTTTAAACGACGATTCAGCGATGAGTGGTGTGGCGGGATGGAAATTTGGCCAAAGTAAGCGTGGCGCGGCTCGCTCTGTGCGTCTGTTATCGTTCGTTCGGAGGTTCCTACTTTCTTGTACTCTGACGCCGTGTCCTCGCCGCTTTCGTAGTCGCCGCGCTCGTTGCTGACATCCAGTTTCATGCCAAGGAGGAGGGAATCATGTCGCTGTCAGGTCGTTTCAAGTTTTTATAACATACAGAGAAACGATCCTTAGAATCGTTCAGTTCTGGCGAATTCTTTCCACGCTATAGCAGTGGGGCTCGGAGAGGGTACTTACTGGTAGTCGGAGATCCTGGCGAGACTGCAGTCGTTCTCGTACCCGCCCCGTTCGTTCTGCATGCCCGTGTGGATGATGCTGCCCACTGGCACGTCCACGTCGTTCGAACACAGGTACTGCAGGAAATCTACCACGTCGCGGTTTTGAGACTGTGGGTGACATATCTACTGTCAATTTTGTATCCAAACGCAAAAGAAAAAGGTGCAGGACCGTGTGTTGTGGCGTAAATTGGGAGAGATGATGGATGTGAATGAATGAATGGAAATGAATGAAATAATTATGTCGCAATGTCTGTCTCAATTTTTTTTTTTTTCATAAATGTGTTGTAATGGTTGAAGTTACGATAAAATGCGACTTTTTGCGAAGGAGACACATTAGAACCAGTTTGACGTTTTGCAATATAAGCTCTGGTTCTTCAAAAGGGGTCTTAGAAGTGTTTTACAGGGACGGCAGCGCGACTGTAGCGATTTGGGTGTTGCCAGCGTCCATAGGCTGCGGTTACCACCAGTACCTACATCTGGAAGGGCGTATGCTTGTCTGTCACCTTAAAAAAGACATTTTAAGATAGAGTTCTTACCTGTATATCAATCTTAGTGAAAGACGAGTAATCAGAGAGTCCGACTCGCTCCCTGCAAGCCCAGTACTCCCGTTGTACGTAGTCGAACCAATGGGGCTTGACGAACGTCTTCGTGGACGCGATGCGGAACGGGCGGGGACTCGTTGGTGATTCCACATAGCCTGTGCCAATGTGGATCGCAAAAAAAAATACAAAAACCAGTCAAATACGAGTCGGAGTCGCATTCGAATACGGGGAATTTAGTACCTTAAATGGCAGAAAAATTCCGTTGTTCTTTTTGTATAGGAAATCTTCTCTATTTCTTTTTTTAATTATGTATTTAGTGTTATAGCGGCAACATAAATACTTACCCTCATATTCATAATCGTTTATTAAACCTATTTTAGTTAAGACACACTTTAAGTCTATTGCTGTCTCTAACCAATGACAGAGTATGGTTAGAGACAGCAATAGACTTAAAATGTGTTTTAACTAAAATAGGTTTAATAAACGATTATGAATATCGGGGGTTAAACACCACCTGTGAAAATTTGAACTGTCAAACTATCAACTCTCCTCAATTATTTTTTGAGTTTAGCAAGTAGCAAGCGGCAACGGAAATACATAATCTGTGAAAATTTCAGCTCTCTAGCTATCACGGTTCCTTAGATACAGACAAACAGACAGATATAGCAGTCTCAGTAATAGGATTCCGTTTTTAACACTTTGCATACGGAACTCTAATAAAAAGAACGATGTTGTGTTCAAATCTTGTTAATGATGGTGAGCACGGGTAGCTAAATTAATTAGACGTAAAAATTACTGTTTACACACATTATGAAAAGTTTTTAATTCACGAAATGTCAATATTACAAAAAGGGAAATCTAACACCTCATATTATAGAACAACGTCTTGGTGGACGCATGTGACGAATGATTTCTCATCGTGACTAGTGCCGTCAAATTGCAACGGCATTATTCACGTATTCACTTCTAGAGTCTACAAAGCCTCACTTTATTGTTCTGTAAGCGTCATATCCTCCAGTTCTATAATCTGAGAAATACACAATATACCTATAATTATTTTATTAGTACAGTTAGTAAGACTGATATTGACCTATGTGTTGCTCACCGACAGACTCGAACCACGTGGGCCGCTCGTAGCCCATGACCTGCCCGAACACTGCGCCGTTGTCTCTCAACGTGGTGTATATTGGGGACAGCCTGAGGTTGCGGCCGGTTTCGAACTCGTTGAATGGGTACGGCAACCCGTAGTGAACACCTGTGCCAATCATTACCACAAAATAATAAATACAGAAGGCAATCTGATACAAAGTGCGCTCGGGCTACACGCACATCGACACAGCTCACGAAGTTCACGGACATAAAGGTGGTCAGAGGACTTTAACAGTAATTTCGATGCTTGTTTGAGCGCGAGTGTGCCGAACGTAGGTAAGAAAAGTAAATGAGATTGCCTTCTGTACCTTATTATTTTGTGTAATTACTATGTGTAGGGTTTGGCGCCACATTTCGAGAGAAGCGGACGCTATTCCGTTGTATAATTTATCAAAACTAATGTATAAGGTGGATTAATATAAAAGGTCCGAAGTGCAAAAGTGTTGGAAAGTGATGTAACGCAGAAAACGCAACTTTTTTTGTTTGTCAACAATTTCCACAGAGAGCCCCAGTAAGATTCCACCGCTTCAATGGAGTAGAGCTTTGTCCGAACTTGGACATACATGAATACGCAGAAGTTTACAAGAATCCCAACATGAAAATCCCAATAAAGATTCATATTTTCGACATAAAATTTACTTGACTTTGGCATTCTCTAAAGCCAAGAAAGCCGAAGACTGAGAAAAAGGAAAGTTAACCCTGTGCCATGCCTCTAATACCTACAGTCCTACACATTACATTTAGAAGCGCTCGTGGCGCCGCTGACTGTGTTTTGGTAAACTATTACTGCAGTAAGCAACATTCGCTACGGCCGGTCCTTGCACCCAAGGTGACCATCATATGACCACTGTCTGACATTTATTTGCGTCACCGTGCTTCGGATGGCGCTTTAAGCCGTTGATCTCGGTTGTCATTAACATGACAGTCGTTAAGCCAAGTTAAAGGCGATATGGGCGGCTTGAAAAATTTCAACAGTGGCAGTTAGCGCCTGGGTCACACACAGGCTACGATAACCAATGAGTTTGTCAGTAAAAAAACGTATCACTCCCTCCAATTAAGATCAAAACTGTGACTCACCAGGCACCTCCTTGACTCGATCTCTAAGGAATCTCTTGTTATTGTGGAGCCCTAAGAACCGGTTGATGCCCAATTCATACATGTCGTACTTAGTGAAGCCATCGATGATCTCGTCAGCCGTCGCCTCCCCCACGCCCCCTGCGGCTGAGATACCCACGGTTTTCATACCCGCGGCCACGTGATAGTTGAATATCTAAAACGGTACGGTTATTGATATTTCCTATTTTTATAAAGTTCTATATGAACAAGGGTTTAGTTGATCTTAGCTTCGAAACATTCGGTCGCAAACAATCAAAATGCAATAAGATCGCACACTTTTCGTCAGTAAAATATAGCACCTAGGCATGTATGCAAGTTTATACCTAGGTAATATAGCTTAATTAGTAAAAAAACACGCAATAGAGCAACGCCACCAGTACAAGGGGAGTAGACCAATGATATATAAATACTATATATACGTTACACACACTGAAAGACGAATGGCAGTTAATTGCCTCACTACCTGTTTAGTTACGGACCAACTAGTGTCGTGACTGTACGCTTTTTGAGAGTAGGTAACACTGTTTTATATTATGTTTGAAAGAGAAGTCGTAAAAAACCTTTAGTCGCATTATGTCCAATTCACAATATGTCCAACTGTCCAATTCTCAATAGGTCCAGTTTGCAATTGGTCAGGTTCGCAGTTGGTCCAGTTCGCAATTGGCCCAGTTCGCAATTTTCTAGAGGGGTAAGTTTTTTTAGGGCATTGTTTAGGTGCTGAACCAGGATCCAACCAACTTGCTGAGCGCTTGCGGTTATCAAACAGAATTCATTTCTCATCGCAACGCAATCGTGTGTCTGTTGAGAAATGCAAGGCATGTCTCGACGCGTACTTCGCGCTGGCGATTATTCAGTTCGTGGGGCACCCATTTATCAAGCTTTTTGACCTTGCCAATTTATCGCAAATAGACCAATATTGTTTTGACGCTTACGTCGAAAGCTGCTGCTAATTCAGCCGTAGATTGTGTACCATCGACTTCCACAATCGCCTTTAATTCGTCATTGTGTCGACCAAAGTCTTCGGACGACCGCGAGGTTCATTTTTCAGGTCAAAATTTTCCAGAACGGAAGCGAGCAAACCAATAACAGGCGGTGCGTTGGTTTGTAGTGTTAACTCCGTAAACGTCATCGATATTGCGTGCCGCTTGTGCCACGTTGCTGCCACGACGATACTCATATTCCGAAATTCTCGAATTTTTAACATATCCATGATGACGAAAAATATTGTAATGCGATCGTCACACTATCAATATATCAATAAACAAATGACTACTTTTAGAAAATGAATGCCGTGTTTTTTGAATAAAAAATAATTTGAAATTATAATTCTCAGCTCTCTTAACTATAATTATTTTGATTTGTAATGGCCAGTACTGCAGAACGGCAATCACACAGGTAAAGACCTATTATACTGCATTAATATCTTATAAATTAAAACATTACTCTACCCGTAAATTAATCATATGTCTGAGTAAGTGAAATTCAAGTTTCCTTTTTTCCTCACATTTTTTTATACCACTAAGGTGGCAGACCACCAGATGGACCGGTGGTCACCGCTGCCTATGGACGCTTGCAACTCGCGCTGCTGACCCTGTAAAAACCTTTTAAGACATTCCTCTGATAGTGACGTCATGCATACTACCGCAGATAATTTATTTTTTTCATTTATAAAAGTTCCGCTGTTTTTGAAAGCCCTGATGTTCGTGCATGGCGTGTCTAATTATAATATGTCATTGAAGTAGACATAGCATGTTTTCTCTGTAACACAATCTGTCTGTCATATATAATGTTGTGGTGGGAAATCGTATTCGTATACACCACTAGAAAAGGAATGCTTTTTTTGTGGTGTAAATGAATGCGATGCTGTGCTGTCACTGTGGAACTTACACAAAACAGTTAAAACAATACAATATCAGACACACACTTATATATTTCTTAAATACGTGTGTGTATAAGCGTATTCCGTTCGGAGTGCGGAGTGAATTCAGATTTTTTGTTCTAAGTTCCGATATGTGCTGTTGGTATTGATATACAAAAAAACCAAAGACACACATTTGGTCTCTGAAAACCGTCCGCAAGAAATGAGCGCACAATTTCAAATAATGCACTCATTTCGGCATTTACTAACTTTTACTAAGATTTAGTTTGTAAATACAATTTTATGTCATACTCGTAAGGTTGAATTTGTAAATAATACGTTTACGTCATTAGGATATTGCGTATGTATAACTGATGACACTTTTAGTGTTCTTTTTGCTTGAAATTTTGCATCTAGGTATTTTTGTAGATCAATGGCTGTGGGATATACAATGTTTCTACATACATACAGTTTAAACTTAAAAAAAAAACAAATACTTAAGATCACACAAATATCAGTATTCAATAATGTTGCAGCGCCGCCGTGGCGTAAGTCACTGCCATTGTTCAAGTGTCGGGTTATTGTGTATACACATACAAAACAGAATAGTGCGTGCGGCACAGACACACTGTACGTAATGCTGTCGAAAATCCCTTTCTCCCAACGGTTCACTGCTAAAATCATAAGTTTTTCATGAATCGTCCCATTCGCAAATCTTTCCGTTTGCAAATTGTCCCGTTCGTAAAATAGCATCGCACGAAAGTCTGTCGTCTGCGCTGCACCTTATTGAATAAGGTGCAGCGCAAACGACAGACTTTAATGGATAAATTTTATCCAACTTGAATGTCAATTCTTCTTGCATCTTCTGAAATCTTGAAATCTTCTGCAGTCTCCGTTGTGTTGATGCAGCTCACTCAGAACGTTTGATGTCACGAATTTAGCTTCAAACTTGCTCCATTCGCGAGATCAAACGGACCGAAAGAGCTCGCAGTGTCGGCGAAGAATGTCGCAGTGTTGGCGAAGGATGTGGAAGTGTCGGCGAAGAATGTAGGGTTTTCGGTGAGGAATGTCACGTTACACATTATCGAAACCTTTCTTATGTTGTATTCAACCTAAGACTGGTTTCAACAATGTGGAATCAAGTGGAATATAACATTCTTCGTTTATCGTTATAGTCCAATGACGTATTATAAACAGACACGCCATACACGAACACCACGGCTTTCAAAAAAGGCGAAACTTTATAAATCAAAGAAATAATTTAATAAATTATCTGCGGTAGTACGCATGACGTCACAATCAGAGGAATGTGGGGGGAAAAGAAAATTGAATATCACTTATGACTTTATGAGACATGATTAATTTACGGGTAAAATAATATTTTAATTCATAAAATTAATAAAAGCAAAATTCAATAACATAAAAAATAGTTATTAAATATGTAATTAACATATTTATATGATGTAATCGTTATATATAAAAATGGATCTCCGAAGTGTATGTACGCTCATAACTTCAGAACGGCTGGACTGATTTAGCTATTTTTTTTTTTATGTTATTTAAAGCCAGGGCAAGGTTTGTATCCAAAAAATTAATAAAAAGTTATCTATACTTTTTTTTTTTTGTTTAACGTGAGGGAAAATCCTCATAGGATGTTATGCCGGACTCTTACCGACTAAAAAACCTCACGCCACGCCTAACAGCCTATGGTTGAGAGCCCCGGGTAAGCCCTCAGGAAGGATGTCCCGTGACTCCCAACAGACCTACGGCCGACAATGCGATCCCGCGTCTATGGGGGGTTTCGGGTGTGACCCCGCTTCTAAGGGGGGGCGTGCGTGAGTGCTCACGTCACACTGCCGTCATGGGCCTGCTTCTGTAAGGACGGTGAGCGGCCCTCTCACCGTCCTCAGACCCCCGGTCATGGAGGCCGATAGTCCAAAGTTATCTATACTTATGTCGGGTCAGCTTAATAAGGCGAAACAAAGTTCGCCGGGTGAGCTAGTACCTATTGTATTTATGTGAACAAAACAAAACCGGCTTAGTGCAACCGTGCGACCGTTGTCGACTATTATTCGGTAAGTAGTTGGTAGATGTATAAATCTATCGAAATTACCTACTAAGTATAAATAATACCAATAGGTTCCGGCGCTCGGCGGCCGCTGCCGCGGCACGCTCGCTCGCCTTCCCGCGTTAATGGTAACAGTCCAACCTAACCTAACCTTGATGCAAATTAGAACTGGAGTATTTGGTGCCAATTAATTAATCCATTTTGGTGACCACTTAAAATGTTTCCTTTTTAAAATAAAATATTGATACACTATTTCCCCAACATCCCCTAATGACATGTGTCTTTTTTTTTCTTTACTCTAGCCACAGAGTACATTTTGTGTAATTTGAGAACGCTCGCCGCCATTAGATCGTGTCGAGAAAATAATAGTTATTTATGATACAAGTGAGGTATGTTGGTCAATACACTCGAGGTGATATTGCGCAGCCCGAGCAGAAGGCGAGGGCTGCAAGGAAACCGAGTGTAATGACCAAACCTCACGTGTGTCATACGACGTTTTTCAACACACTTACGAGTAAAACAACAAATTTTATAATTATTCATACTCAAATAAACAATGCTCACGCCTCACAGCACAGACGGAAAGTTTGTCAAAAAGGCGCGCTCCGTACATATACTTTTTTTTTCTGCGCGCGGGATGTTAGCTGTTGGAGCTAAACAGCCAAAGCGCTAAATGTTGAAAATTTATTTTTTATGTATTTATAAATTAGTTTCACGTTGAATTATTAATTAAAGTAAATAAGTTGTTGAAAATTTATCATATTCAAGGTGGTACACTTCTTATTTTTTACAAAAATTGTGTTATTTTTAGTCATAATGTTGAAACGAAACTTATCTAAGTCAATACTTTTTTCCGAGATTTAAAAATAAAACTATAACCCAGTTAAGTTAAGAGCAAATAGAATACATAAATATTATCTTTCAGCGAGGTACAAACTTAATTTGATGGAATATAAAATAAAACACTAGTGCGATAAAGAAAAAAAAGCACAAGTGTTTAATACCATGGTTTATGAGTGTAAAAGCCATGTGATAAAAACCACTTTATGAGCAAGGGTGTTGAAATAGTAGTTTTCGATACAAGTGTGGGATTTCTGTTATTACAACGAGTTACGACAGGTGTTGACCCGAGCCGAAGGCGAGGGTAGACAGTCGGAACGAGTTTAAATAACAGTCCCACACGTTGTATTGAACAACTGTTTTTAATACAGTTGCGAAAAAATTAAGCAATTTTATAAAATAATAAAAACACAATAAACCAGAATATCCAAAATGGCGCCAACCGTAAAAGAATATATACCTTCCTAAGCAGAGACTATGGCAGTGCACTTCATACAGCCAACTTTTTTTATATTTATAAATTTAATTTAGCCGATACTTATATTAATATTTATGCTTAAATTTTATTTAAAATTACTTATAATCGGATTTAGAAACAAGTTAGTATCTTTTTTTAGAAATATTTGCATGAATCACAGACATTATTTTGACAATTGGGAAAGAAAACGCACGAGTGCGGGAATGGTAAAGAAAAAGCACTAGTGTGTAATAGCCCACATCCCGAACGCTATACGTCCCTGTAATACGCCACTTTTTGAGCAACTGTATTAAAAAATATATTTCTGTTGTGCGCATGAAATGACACGTTTTTATATTTCATAGATGCTGTTTGGTTACTTTGTAATTTTAATTTGTCTGAAAATACACGAAGTTATGTTTTGCGCGACTTCTCTTTACCAACAGAATATAAAACACTGTTATTAGCACTCTCAGAAAGAGCAGACGCGACACTGGTAGGTCCGTAACTAAACAGTCAGTGAGGCAATTACCTCTCATTCGTCTTCTTGTCATTACGCAGTGTGAGTAACGTATCTATAGATTTTATAAATCATTGTTATAGTCTCATAAAAATACATAAATATACCTATTATACCTAGTGAAACAGCAAAAGATGATTGGTTGGACGAATCTCAAGGGTTATTAAAAGACTGATGATTATGAAAACATGTTATATAATATATTATATATATATTTTTTTAAATTCTCAATATACTACCGCACGACTCACCTCGGGCGCTTCGCCAACAATCCACTTGCAGTCCGGAGAGAATGCTTCTAACCCGTTGCACAACTTGTCCAGCACGGCTTGACTTAAAGACGGTACCCTCTTCAGCAGCTGTTGCAGTAATACGTGGAAATGGTCCCAGTCCTCGGGCACGCACCTTTGCGCGATCGATGTAACTAGGGACATTCAAGAGCACAACATACAATATAGGTACCTAATATTAAAAATAAATATTCAAACAACGCTATTTGATCTCACTAGGGCTAGCCTACTTGTATTATAGGTGTCAGACGAGGGCTATTAATACTTAATATACTTTGTTTTGTAAATACATACTTATATAGAAACACTGAGGCTCTCCTGCCAAATATTTATGAGTTACAGAAATATTTGTCTCCAGTGATTCAGTCGCACCATCTAGCAGCCCCGGATCTAGGGGGGGGGCAAGCCGGGGCCCGTGCCCCGGGCGGCAAAGTCAGGGGGGCGGCAAATCACGCACAAATTAAGGTACTAATGATACCTTGACGATAGTAGATTACCTACCTAATAATAAACACTCCAACTTATTCAACTCTCTTTTCACAAGAAATAATTATGCTCAAATTATATCAGAAATTAACTAAAGTTATATCCCAGATGCTTGAAAGGAAGCTAACATTCCCATGCATGCATCACTTCTTTACAAACTTGCAGCATGTTGTGGAGGCGACCAACGCAGGGGGGCGGGCGGCGGCGGCGACCACAGTATTTCATATTAAAATTTTTGAAAATTTGTTGTGTTGTTCTTAAAATATCTCTTGTTGCACCATAAGTCAACGGATAGCATTATAAAATTAATTCACTAAATATTATAAGTACACTCAATTGTGCCGCTGGATGGCCAGTTTCCTGCACGGTTGACGTATATCTACTAGTCCTCTGTGCTGGTCAGGTTCCCTGCTTTCCGCAGTTTAATTAAAGAGTACCACAGGGATTAGTGTAGTCCAACACTATTTCTTCGGAATATTATCCCTAGGGTGCACTGGTTGTTATGCAGACGATAGTACTCTACAGGAAAGTTAATCTGACCGTCCAATGGAGGGGCGGCCCGACCTGGAGGAAAAGAGGCGGCAGCTCGTAGCGTATCTCGACAGGGTCTGACCACATTTACTCATGGGATTTAGAAAAACTGGTAGATTTAAATGCCAGGAAATAAAGACGTGTGCGTTTACAGCTGCAAGATCTCCTTTCCGTCCTCTACCCTCTCTTCATAATGCGATAATACTACTTAAAGACTATCTAGACATCCTCTGACCGTTCAGAAGGGGGCGGTCCAACATAGAAGAAAAGAGGCGGCATCTCGTGGCGGATCTAGACCGGGCCTGACTACATTTCCCAATTTAATTTAGAAAATCCTATAGAATGCCGGGAAACACAGGAATGTGCGTTTACAGCTAAAAGATCCTGTATACTACCTCCTGTGTGGCGAATATACCAGGAAACCACAGCTGAGTAACAGCACTGCGAGGAAAGCACTCTGGACATAGCGGTGCACACAGTGGAGGAATGCTCAGCGCGAACAGTGCCAGGTCCTATTAGCAGGTCGTGGACATTCTCTCGCTGGAGATCATGGTGGCCATGATCTCCAGTGGGAGTACCTAAGTACCTAAGGGATGTCACCTCCACTTTCTGCGGACAGTTCATGCTCGTGTGTGGCGTGGCGTGGAATATCGGGAAAGAAGCGGGAAACTGGAGATAACTGCGGCGCCCCCGCTGCAGACTTGTCTTCGCCCAAGACTCTCGGTCTCCATGACCGGAGGCCTGAGGATGTCGGGGGCCTGCACAATTTTTATCAAAAGCAGGTCCAAGAATACAGTGTGCCGTTTCACGCACGCCACACGTCCCAAGAAGCGGGGCAACACCTGAACAACCCCCAAAGATGCGGGAGAGGACCCAAACCCCCTAGGTAAAGTCGCAATGGTAACCAAAGTCTGTTTGGAATCCTGGGACATCCTTCCAAAGGCTTACTCGCTTGCTCCAGACCGTAGGCAGTGGCAGGATTTGTGTGCTTTCAGTCGGGAAGAGTTCGGCATAGCATCCATGACGGATTTCCTTAGTTGTCTAAAAATCCCTCCAAAAAAGGTGTCTACTGTGCCAGACGCAGATTTGTACCTTCGCTAAAACTAGTCTCAACTTTGAACAAAGGGGGGGGGGGGGTTAATGGGGCGGCATTTTCACATTTTGCCCCGCCTAAAAAAAATTCTAGATCCGGGGCTGCCATCTAGCTAGACCATCGAGGCAGTCAAATCCAGATAAACCTGTGTTATCAAGTCCTTGGATAGCTTTAGTCAAGAGCTTGATCACACTGCGATTGGTGAAGCTCAAATGCTTAGTATATTTTATACACAAACACACAGTGGGTACTTACTTTCCTCTTCGTAGACGGGTTTCGCGACAGGTTCGAACCCTCCTGCCAGAATGCACCCGTCCCTTTCTCGTAGATAAATGTGACCGTCGGGGTCGCGGATGACTGGTAAAAACATGTTAAAATCTTACTAATATTATAAAATGCGCAAGTTTGGGATGTATGAATAGGTATGTAGATGTTTATTACTCTTTCACGCTCTAAAGCTCGACAGATCGGGCTGAAATTTGATACGGGGTTAGATTAAAAGCTGGATAATATAGGAATAGGCTACTTTTTATTCAAGGAATAGTTCTGATGGGAAGCGGACTATCTTATGAACCAGTATTTTATAGCTGTGAAGGCACTCACCAGGGGTCATAGGATGTAGATTGTCGATGCGCTTGGTGTGTAGGTAGTAGTGTTCGCAAGGCAGCAGGGGCACCTTAACTTGCGGCCGTGCCAGCTGACCTACCTGAACAGCCATTGCTAATTAAAACACAAATAAAGAAATATGTAGGTAAAATATTGTATTTATAAGGTATGCTACTAAAGCATACAAGCTTACGGTTGGTTACCGTAGCCTATAGACGCAGGTTATAACTCCACACAGTTGATCTTTTTGTCATGAGGCCTTCAAGTTTGTTTAACGACTGTTGTTACTGACAACCGGGACCAACGGCTGAACGACGGCGACGGCACGACGACAGTCATATAAATATACACTACCATACCACTGCACCACTGAGGTTGTCATACAAATCAGCAAAACAAATATTTTAAGTGTGATGTTTTAGGCCTCAAACTGGATGTCAGCGGCTAGCGGGGCGTCGGCGACAGCGGCGCGGGCGAGGCGTCAGAGCGGCGCGGGCGCGGTGAAATGTGCCCGAACTTGATCGCAGCGGCCAGATCGCCTGTGTCGTGGCGACGAACTGTTGTGTTTAGTGTTTAGTTTAGGAATAAAGTCCGAGTTGGAACACAAGTACAAATACGATGTAATTTTTTTGCAAAAATCTTATTACAAAGAAAAACGGCTGATGAGGAGAGAGACGCTCGTCGCTGAAACTCCGCTGCCCGCGCCGCTGTCATCTAGTTCACTTCAATAGGACTCCATGTGCTAGATCGCGCCGATGTTGCGACGCCTATCGCCGACGTCCCGCTCGCTGCTGACATCCAGATTGTGGTCTTAAAATTACCTGTCTAGCCCAAAAGCCAGCGCAGTTGACGAAATACTCGCACTCGACGGCCCCCTGGGTGGTCTCCACACCAGAAACTTTGTCATGTTTGGACAGTACCGCTGTCACAGCGCAGTCTTCCATCACCCCCACCCCTATGGGAGAGACAAGTATGTGTCGTAACAAGTGACGAAAGATTAACCTGCCTGTGTAAATTGCTAATATCGAAGTGATTTTTTTTATTTAGATTTTTCCAACGGGAATCTATTATAGTCTCAAGTCTTACAAAAATAGCTCCATGAAAAAGAAATAATTCTAAGATTTATAGTTTGATAATTAACCCCCTTTCGATGGGAATTGTCATACTATAGTCGTCTCGCTGTAACAAGGTGCGTATGACAGTTGGCAGTATGACGTTGATATCTATCAGTACCACATTACTAGGGATGTGTCGATATGCAATTCATGTTTAGAATCCTACGATAAACGAGATAAATCACGTTCTGTTTATTATTGTTATGAAAATTTTTGCTATATTTATTTTTGAATTAACTAAACAGCTTAAAAAACCGGCCAAGTGAGCAGAGGTCTCCGTACCGAAAAACGACAAAAAATACGTTTGTTGTATGGGAGCCCCCTTAAATATTATATATTTTTTTTTTAGTGTTTGTTATTATAGCGGTAACAAAAACACATAATCTGTGAAAATTTCATCTCTCTAGCTATCAAAACAGCCTAACAAAAGACCGGGTAACTTCGCAAGAAAAAAAAGAAGGTAACCGAGAAGAGGAAAAATAATAATAACACAATAATATACTTTTTACAATAAAAGTTAGAACTACGGACAATATACGTTTTGTTTTATCAAAATATCGACTATCCATCTTAGATGTTTATAATTCCATCACTAAAGACATCTTTGGTGTTACGTTATACTCAACAATTTGTTATTTTTTTCTTCCAAATTCATTTTTTTTGTAGACTAGAATATTCTGGTTGAGGTTAATTTTATATACAACAGTGATTAACGATTTAATATATTATGAATGGGATGTAGCTTAAATACTAAGTTTATAATTGTAATTCACGGCAACTTTCAAGAGTGAAACGAAACGCGATCGACCACTGTCATACGCACCATGCTACACCGAGCTGACTATAACAAATGGTAATCAAGTAATAAGTTACTAATTGAAAAATCGCGATAAACAATTTGAACTTCAGATTGTTGTTCATTTATTTATTCTGAAATTTTTAGCTCTTAATTTTCATCGGATAACTGAAAATTTTACAGATTATGTATTTCTGTTGCCGCTATAACAACAAATACTACTACAAACAGAAAAACAATAATATTTAAGGGGCTCACATACGTACGAACAACAAACGGTTTTTTTTGTACGGAGCCCTCCGTGCGCAAGTCCTACTCGCACTTGGCCGGTTTTTATTTTCAAAAATCTTCTGCTCGCTCCGAATCGACAAGTAGACAGAATACCACATGAACAGAATTCCATGCGGGCGTAGCCGTGGGCATCCACTATAGAAGAAATATAATCCTACTAGAACAGCTGGCTTCCAAAATTCAACAGGGATTCATAAAAAATTGCTTTATACACTTCTTCGCCATGTAAATTTTATTAAAAAGGGGATAGCTTCAACATAAAATCATCAAGTCCCGTTCAACCTAACTTAGCAGGTAAGACAGTTGTTGTTATATTACTGCCTATCCCTTTGGGCGTTTACAGGCGTTTCAAATCATCAAAAATTACCTAAATAATATAAAATTCAGTACCTTCAAGTTTTCTTTTAATGTATTTGCCATAATACTGTTGCGCTTTGTCAAATCAAAATTGTCCATAAGCAGCGGTGTAGTAGCTATCGAACGGACGCGATTAGCCTCTATGAGCACACAGCGAGTGTTGATAGACAGTCTACGTAGGGCGTAATGCCTCTTTGACAATACACCCCTGAAACAAAGACCGTCCCGGACATGCGCACAACACTGCGACGTAGTTTCATCATACAAGTGGGAGGGGAAATCAAAGGGATGATAAAGGTTAATATATACATCCTACGTCCGCATGACGTCAAACTTTGTAGTGGGTTGATGAATACATTTGAATACATACATACGTTAACATAATAATACCTTTTTATCTCGCCATAATTCATCTTAACACTTTTCATCCGCCCCATCCGGTCAGATCCCGTGTACTTATATCAATGAAGTATGCTCAAATTGTGAAATAAGCTTCTGAATTTCTAAGCTAATTTAATTTAGAGGCCTCATTCGTAGCATTGCATAGATTCATGGTGCGGGACGGCACCCGTGAGGCACAGCGTGGCACAGAGAGGAAAGTGATAGATAGCTTCGAAAACCGTTTTTATACCACTAAGGTGTCAGACAAACATACGGCCCGCCAGAAGAACTGGGCCCCGATTCTCGCTTCACACGACATGAATGCGTGGATGGAAATCGGCGGGTGACGCGTCGCCTGTCTCATATTTAGGAACGGCGAACATGAGACGGACGACGTTTCACCCGTAAATTTGCGTTCACGCATTCACGTCGTGTGGTCGAGAATCAGCGCCCAGGTGGTAAAATAATATATCGGATGTGGATTAAGAAGCACAGGCATCTTCTTCATCGTTTTTCATACGTGTCTACGAGTAGCGCCCATCCAGCAGTAGCAGTAAGGCTTGGGGTGATTTCTTTAAACAATCTTCCTTTACTTTACGCAAATCCTTTATATTGCTTTAGCTACCGCCAAACTTACAGCAGCACCTATGGTTTTTAATACACTATCATGTATGCATAAGCAATGCCCCTGTCTATGACCACGTCCGCGTCCAGATAAGGCGTTATACTGGGGTTACCTAGGTAAACATGGTGCTGTGATAATCGTTTTACTGGAAGGCGCTTTTTGAACACTTAGAAGTATGGAAAGAAAGAAAATGTATTTAATTCCGACAGACTTATAAAAAAAAACAAAAATAACGCACGACCTGTAAAAATAAATGATGTACAATAGCATATCCCTACCTTTAGCAACAGCTTCTCTCATCAGCGACATGCACAATAAGTGAGGGTCTGCCACTCCATCGTCGGGGATCCACAGGCCCCCCAGAATGTCTTCCACGTTTAGTAACGGCCATATCTCTTGGCACTTCTGAGGAGTAACTAGCTCGCAAGGAATCTCCCACGACCTGTCTGGGAGACAGGGTCACTGATCAAGAATTTGATTGGTTTCAATCATACTGAATGTACAACAGTTGGAATAGGATTTCAATTGAGCTCAATTTATAATAATAATATTAAAATAATAATAATATTTAAATAATAATATTTAAATAATAAATAAATATTCACGGACTTTTAACACAACGCTATCTGATCCCAAAGTAAGCTAGAAATATACCTGCTTGTGTTATGGGTATCAGACCACGGATATTAATACTTAAATACATACATATTATACATAGAAACACCCAGACTCTTGAGACAAACATTTATGGGTCACACAAATATTTGTCTCCGGTGGGAATCGAACCCACGACCTCCAGCGCCGCAGGCGGTATCACTACCGACCGCGCCACAGAGACAGTCCAATTTATAGCGTGGCAAATTCGTACGCGACCCTCCCATGGTGCGGGCCGGGAGGTAGGGAGTCACAACACGAGTTAAGCTACGAATTTGTATGTAGATTCTGGTAACACAATAGTAGAAGTCACCTTTCTAGTTTTACAAAAGGAATTATTCGGTTTAAGTCAAGTAAATAAAATGTAAATCTGATGTGGATGACGCCTATGCGCGTCATTGATATTATCATCAGAACTTGACTACTCTATACTAATATAATAAAGAGGGAAGATTTGTATTTTTGTATGTAACAAACATACTCAAAAGAACTAGATCGGATATAAAATAGGATTTATATTTTATTTTTCAATATTTAATTCCTGTATTTCCACGGGAACACAAACTACATACGCGGGTGAAACCATGTGAAGAGCGCCATATTAAATTAAAGGTAGTTGTTGTCGCTTAGATAAAAAGATGCACATATTGATTAATAGGCAAAATTGTAAGTATATGCTATCTCTGAAAAATTTGCAATAACAGTAAAACCCTTTTAATTATATCTTTAATATAAGCTAAGAAGAACTAAGTTAATACAATAATAAATAAACAATGTTTCATGTATTGTGGAGAAATTTGGATGAGGCCTACGTCCAGCAGGGGACTGCTATATGCGATCTGATTGATGAAAAGGTTCGAATTTCCTTTCACTTCCAATTCACATTTATGGGGAAATGCAAATCAAAATTTTTCACATTGAAGTGAGGTAAACGCCAATAGGCGTCAGCTTTTATACCATTCCTTATAGTAATCATTATACAACTAGAAAATGGGTTAATGTTTTGTCACTTGTCAGTTGTCACTGCCAGATGACAATATTGAGTGATCAATAACCACATCAGCTCTGTCATACACTACCGAAAGTTATAGTCAAGAAAAGGTTCATTCCTAATCGGGTTTTCTATACCTACATAACATAAAGGTATCAGTAAGATACATTTTGTTCTAAATTATAGCACCATGAAGCAATTTGTCTGAAGCGATGACATAGCCGTCAAGTAACCCCATCCCGCACACAAGTTCCTCACCACCGCTGACTCTCAACATCGCCCGTAGACCATGGGAGGGTCGCGTACGAATTTGCCAAGCTATAATTGAAATATGTAAAACTGTTCTTCTGACGTGACTTCTCTGTCCTGAAATGTAGTGCCGTGATGATAAAATTTAAAAGATATACATTTATTTTGCCGACTATAGTCACATGTAACACAATATTATTAAACGAATATAGCTCTTTGATACATACACCGACTGACTCTTCATACGCCTGTACACCGTCATTCTGTCCCGTGTCCTGGCAAGCAGTAGAGATCCACATTGTTTCCACCCTGTCGGTCGACCTTTGGCCTCCAATCGTTGCAGGAGTCTTACAGAAGATTGTGTGAGACGAACTTGGGCGAGGGTTGGCTTGAAAGCACCGACAAGTCCTGAAGAATGCCATCGACTAAAGCCACCTACTCTGTAAAAAGAAAATATAGTAACCAACCAATACTAAGATGTTCTGGGTTTGGCAATAAAAATAAACCATCGCAAAAATAAGTAGCTAGAGCAGCTGGCTATGGCACTTTTGCTTATTAATGGAATCATCAAACATAATAAGTGTCTGTGTGGCACAGTCCTGTGGCACCAACACACGAATACTGTCATTCTGAACTGTGCTTAGTGGCAGCCAGCTTGTTTCAGGTAGGGATCATGGATGTTATAACTATGAAATTAGATGTATAAAATTTTAAAATAATCACAGTACATCCCAGAAAAAAACAAATATACTTATGTAGGGTGTATGCACCAGTAACAAACCAACTATGCTACAATTTCACACAATCTTCGCTTTCATCATGTGTCCTAATTGAGATAACATTTGTGAAGAACAAGCACCATTACTCGTTATTTAGCATAGAACTATGTAGCTTACAGGGGGACATCAATGCAGTCTTCAGTGGGAAATGTTTATGGAATGGGAATGGATTTATTATATACTAGCTGATGCCCGCAGCTTCGCCCGCGTAAAATTTGTTACCGCGGGAAGTTATTCCCAGGATAAAAGGTAGCCTATGTGTTATTCCAGACTATAATGTACCTCTGTACCAAATTTCAACCCGATCCGTTCAGCGGTTTGAGCGTGTAAAAGTAACAAACATCTACACTCACAAACTTTCGCATTTATAATATTAGTAAGATTATATCGCAGCCAATAATCCGCGACCCATAAGGCTGGTACCGGTTCGCGGTGAGGTGTATGCAATGCTGATACATTTGATGTCTTTCGGTAAGGAGTCAATGTACCCAATCATAGTGGACCTAAGTATGCATTCATTGCATTATGACATGTGAAAGGGTACCGGCAATTCTCTTTGTGAGAATAACGTTTATTTTATTTGGTTTCAGATAAAGCAAGCAAGAACATTTCTGGACGTAAACAGCACAGTTATACAAATTTATCGAAATTAATATGAACCTAATAAAGAAACCATCCAGTTATTCATCCATTTTTCTTTTCTCTTTCTTTTTTCGACAAGTATTAAACCAGTGGTCTACAACTGGAAAGTTGTGATTTGTAGGAGTTTTTTTCAAATAATATACTGTAATCTTTAAATTAAATATCAAAATCTAATTAAGTTTTATCACCATTAATATTACTGGAACATAGTAGACACTGCATATCAATATGGCCGCCCACAATGAGGTAAATTATTGCCTTTCTGGATAATATGTTTATCTGATACAGATGGTGCATTTAATCTATTATTATTATTAGGAATAAGGCCTCTAGCAAATGTAAAAAAGTCATAATAAATTGAACAAGTTAAGATTTCAGATTGAAATGTAGTACTACTGGTTCCTGGTGCAGCACTGGTGTACCCACCCTACCTACTTTAAAAAATGTTTTAAATATTTATTAGACAAGTTTAATGTAGTGTCACTAACATTTATAAGTTACATCAATCACTTATCAAAGAATGGAGGCGGAGTTTTCACAAAGTAGTCTAAAAATAGAACTTATCACAATGTCTACAATTTCATAGATTGGTGTCATAATGTCTTTAATAAAGAGAAGAATTAAGATACATACCTGTTACAGATGCAATCTTTCACAAAACAAACAGCTAGCTACTTAACACTAGCACTTTATTCGAAATCTGAGCTTCAAATAATGCCGATCGTTTAATACCGATGGACGAAAGCTCAAAGCAGAGAAAATCAATAAATCCCAGTTTGCACAGATGCAATCACCGTAACGGCGTATGTGCGCGCACTTACTTTTCTTTCTCTATCACGATGGTTCTGTCGCCCCAGCCTCGCTCGGCTAAGTGATACGCCACAGCTGCGCCCATTACTCCTCCACCGCATATCACCACCTTTTTCTTCGAAGGCAACGTCGAAAGGCATTCTTCCAGTCTTTCTTCGTGGTCTAAAGACTCTAGATTATTTGAAAGCTGCCTGGACACAATGGACCCTACATTCGTATGTGGGAATGAACTTATCCTATGAAGCCTTCCAAACCGTTTTATTAACATAATTAACACTTTAAATACAAATACAAGCAATATAACATTGATAATTAATATTATAGTAAAGAAATCTAAAAATAATCATCGATTACGCGAAACCAAAGAGAGATGCGCGAAACGAAAACTTTGTTTTGACGTGTGTGACAATTTAATTTTGACATATGCAGGAATAAAGCATCGTCTACACTACACAGCGTAGCATACCACCATCACGACCTTAGGTAAGCCTTAGGTCGAAGTCACCTTCTGTTTCTGTCACCTAAAATTAACTTTTATTTCAACGGAATTTTTAATATGTAGATTACCTATTAATATTGAACAATATCTGTTTTTCACTCTCTGCATGTATCTAAACCACAAAAGAAATAAAGTTAATTATATTTTACGTTAAAACTAGGCGGCACGGCGGCGAGTTCTTAGCTGGAGTACCTACGGCATGCGTCGCTTTTTCCAAGCTTCCAGCATGTTATCACAGCCTACAGATCATAGTAGGTTTTCTCTTTATACTGTGATGTTACCGTCTACCTACCGCCTCAATTGAGGGGACCAGCGAAGAAGCGACCATTTTTTATATTATTAAACTTGTTTAATTTAAAGCGGTATCGACATGATCAATTGGCAATTGTCAAGCACGTAGAATTTCATGTGCACGTATACGTCGATGCACACACTCATGCAAAGCAATCACGCACACTAAAGCAACTTCCATTCATATTTAACGTGATTGACAATTGCAAGGCATGATAGTTACCATCAATCTCTGGTTTCATCATCCGTCAGCGGATAATAGTAGCAATGTTATTTTTGATTCTTTTATTATTCCCTGTTCAAATTCATATTATGAAAAGAGTCTAAGCCGTCTAGACCTTTTGCATACGAATGAATTAAGGGTGATCTCACTTTTGCGTTGACATGCCGCTGCGCTGGATGGCTAGCTTCCTGCACGGATGACATATCTACAAGTCCTCTGTAATGGTCAGGTTTCTTGTTATCTGTAGGTTACTGACGGAGTACCGCTACTCTGCATAAGAGATAAGCAGGCCGTGCATCGAAGGGGTGGTCCGACGTGGAGAAAAAGATGCGGCAGCTCCTGGTGGATCTGGACCGAGACCTAGCTGCATTTCCCAATGGGATTAAGAAAACCTGGTAGATTTAAATACCCGTAAACACAGGCACGTGCGTTTGAAGACGAAAGATTCCTTAAACTGTTTCTACATCTGTACCCTCCCTTCAGAATGCGACCACTACGAGTATACCACCGAAAGACTACACACCTTGCCCCTTGGCCTAGACGCCCACGCGGGCTTAATAACAAAAAACTGCATTGTGCCTAAACCTAGTGCTTCAAAATGCCGTGTATCTGTCGAAATATTGAAACTTGGAACGATCTGCCATGCTGTTCCCATGTTTCCCTTCTCTTACAACTTCGGGTTGTTCAAGTGAAATGAGAATAAGCACATTATTGGGCCTTAGAACTTGGGGCCACTTTTCTTAGTCTTGAGGCTTGTGAGAGTGGCCCCCGAGGGTTCCGTACCGTATTTCGATACTCTTGTGAATGTTGAAATAATCCTTTTTAGCGACTTAGGTATACGACCGCATTTTGTTTTTTCGTTTTGAAACCCTCAAAATACATTACACACAAAGAGCAGCGGGCGCATTATATCAGAAGGCAGAAGGATGAAAACGATAAAGGTAAAAATAAATAGGTATGCCTATGGATTCCTGGGTGTTAATGGGGCGGCGTTTTTCAACTTTTGACCCGCCTAAAAAATCTCTTGATCTGGGGCTGCCTGAGTTATAATGTAAGCTACGCTAGTAATATTAGTTCAACGTATTTACTTACCAATAAAAAAATGTATCTATGTAATACGATCTAATGACAATGTTATTATTACCTACTACTTTTTAGAATTTATATTCGTTATACCCTAGCAAAGCAAGGTGACATTGTTTGGACAGTCTGTTTAGTGTGAATTCACCTAGTGTAGACAATGTTTTACAGTGAATGAAGAAGGAGGCGAGCGACGCGGTCGCGCTCTGTCGCGCCCTATTCATGCAACAAAAATATAGGCAAATGAACACAAAGGATTCTACTTACACGAGCGTTTCCTTCTCCCAGCCAAGCCAATGTATTTCGATCTATCGTTAGACCATTTAGCTATTTAAATAAATAAATAAAGTTGGACATTCTCACACATCATCTAGCGTTTAGCCCAAACTAAGCTATAGGTATACCTAAGCTTGTGCTATGGTCTCTAGGCGCATACTTATACCATAGCACAAGTAGGTACAAACTTCGTAACAAACATTAGTGGACCATACAAATATTTGGACCGACCCGGGAGCTCAGCGCGGCAAGCGGTTAGGTACACGTTAACACTAGGTACCGAACGAATGCGCCACCCCCCGAGGCAGTCAATATATCAGTACCTAATCTATCAGGTTTATGAATTAAAGTAGGTGCCTATTGCCTACCTAGGTACTTTACAATTTTAGTTCTACGATTAGGCACAAACAATCTTTTCCTTTTTAAAATAGGTATTAAGTAGGTACTTTATGCACCGGCGGCGGCTCCGTTAGCGTAAAATCTTGTTTCCGTTCTCATATAAGATAAGATCGGGATAAGAAGCCTAAGTAGTCTAGTATTAGTACCTATCCTATGAGTTATTTCAGAATACATAATTATTATACCTAGGTACTAGATAATGCTCGCGGCTTCGCCCGCGTGAAATTTAGTACCCGTTCCTGCTTCCTGTGGGAACATATTCCCGGAATGAAAAGTACTTAGCCTATTTGCTATTCCTGACTATAAGCTATTTCAGCCCAATCCGTTCAGCCGTTAGAGCGTGATTGAGTAACAAACATCCAAACATTCAAACATCCAAACATACAAACGTCCAAACATCAAAACATCCAAACATTTTTAACTTTCACATTTATAATATTACTAGCTGACCCTTACTTCGTTTACGTCACATAAGGTTTGCGAAAGGAGAGGTACCTACTTCTTCATCATATCATCAAGCAGCGTGTTTGAAACGGCCCTGTTTGCTTAATCATAAAAAAGCTTAAAGATTAAGACTGAATTATTTTGCAACAGCCTTAATAATTAAGCTCTTCTCTCATTCAAAGGAACCCTTGAATTCTAGGTTTAGCGAAAGTTTAGATGCCTTTAATTTCTGAACTACAAACCCCTCAATCTTGAAACTTGGGTCGAAAAATCCTTAAAGTACCTACTCCCTTTCCAATATTAAAAAAATATTTAAAATCGCATCACGCGTTGAGAAATAACAACTGAAAAACCATTTTATATTTCATCCCCTCTCCCGAAGGAACCATGTAAAACTTCGGGGTCAAAAGTATCCTAGAACCTTCTTCGGACTATAAGCTCGGAATGTTCTAAGCATCATTCAAATCGGTTTAGTAGTTTCAGCGTGATACTTATTCGGGATACAGACGGACAGACATGAAAAGTTTCAGTATCGATTAGAGAACGCCCATTTCAATCATCGTGGATTGATTGAATATAAAAAACGAGCCTTTAGGGCCATCTCGTCCACTCTATCAGAAGGTCCACTGTATCAAAATGTCTACTGTATCAAAATGTCTACTGTATCAAAATGCCCACTCCAAAATGTCCACTATAACAAAATGACCACTGTATCAAAATGTCCCTTTCAGTCCAGAATGTCAAATTCCCAGAATGTCAAGTTCCCAGAATGTCAAGTTCCGCGAATGTCAAGTTCCCAGAATGTCAAATTCTCAGAATGTCAAGTTCCCAGAATGTGAAATTCTCAGAATCCATCCAACTTGATATTCTGGGAAACTTGATATTCTAACTTGATATTTCCGCTTGACATTTTGGGAATTTGACATTCTGGACTGAAAGGAAAATGTCCTTCTACTGTAACAAAATAAAACAATTTGCTAATTGCAACAGATTTATTATCTGTATACCTACAACCATAGATTTAGAATTTTTCGCTACTCTCAATAGATATACAAAGCGTGCGAGCGAGACCTCATTATTCATAGCACTTAGCTTGAGAGGAAAAGAGAAAGCAAATTGTGTACTCATACGTCAGTATTTTGAATCGCTGAGCCCGCTGGGATCCTATGGCGGCTCTATGTCATTCATAATATCCAATAATCTGTAGTGATCTTACGATTAAAATAGAAAATTTTATATTTTCAACAATATTGTCGTGTTTAGTGTGTAAATAGGATATTACAAAACGCAATTATACGAAGAAAGACTCGTTTAACAGGTCATTTGTGACTTCGTTCATTCCATTTTTGACGTACATATTTTGCCAAATTGGATGTAAAATTTCACTGAAAGTTCAACTCATAACGTAGATTATGCATTTTCCTTCATACATAACACAATATTTAATGTGTAAATGCATTTTTGGAGCATATATAAGGCAGAAATAGAAAGGGCTGTTTACAGTAAAATAGTCATGGGTAGGTATCGATAAGGATGTCGATAGTTCATTATAGTGACATTGCTACAAACAAACTTATTTGGATTTAATTTACTATAAATATGATTGATTTTTACTCGAACTGTGTTATTTAACGTTTTTTTTAGGGTTTTGTGCCTATTTTAATATAATATTTCCAAAATTTGTGATCCATTTTGAGTTGAATTTTTATAATTTTACTTCACTTAAGGTACTCCACGCCACACCGAGATGTTTGCTGTACAAGGCGCAGATTAGCCTCTGCGTCGAATACTGTTCTCACCTTTGGGATGACTGTGCGAGGTACTTACTGGACGCGCTTGGCGCTATGCAGAGACGTGTTATCCGATTTCAATTATAGGTTGTCCTAAGATGACGGTAAGCCTCGAGCCGTTAGCGCAGCAAAGAACCATAGCGTCCTTGGCTGCCTTCTACTGAATGTATCACGGCGAATGTTCTGAAGAGCTCTTCAACCTGATCCCACCATCTTCTTTCCGATTCCGAACAACACGTCGGGCAGAGGTGCCACTCATATATAGCGGAGAGAATCTTCGCCAGAACTGAGCGTTTCAAAAGATCGTTCCTCTGTCGAACTACAAAATCCTGGAACGACCTGCCCGCACATGTGTTTCCCTCATTTTACAATCCCGGGTTCTACAAGCGGAGCGTGAAGAGGCACATCATAGGGTCGCCAACTTGAGGACTACTGTCAGAAGTCTTGTGTGCTGTAAGCATGGCCCCCATTCGCTAGATGCGCCACGGCTTTCCATTAGTTTCCATCAGTGGCGACGTCAATTTGGCGAGGTTGATATATTTAAAAAAATCTACGAGTAATATCTTTTATTGTTACTAGGGTTCAATAATAAATGAGTTTCTAGGTTTCGTATTACGATAAGAGTTTGATTTTTAGTAAAATTTCAAATTTAATTGGCAAAATATATATGTACGGCAACAATGCAATGTACGATGCCATAAATTACATGTTAAAAGTGTATTTTCACATTCACACACTGAATCAAAATTCGTAAAATCACTACAGAATTTCTAATATTACGAGTTACCCCATATAATCCCATTTTTACTTTTTCATAGTCGATTACATTCAAATTAACAATTTATTCCCCAAAACAAGAAGTGGGAGATGAAACTTCTAAGCACTTTGTGTGCTTAGAAGTTTCATTTCCATTCCATCCATTTATACAGATACTTTTATCGATAACATAGGTGTGACCATTCAACAACACTATTTAACCCACACATAGATCTTTCATTTTTGGTCTCGTCTTCAGTTTGACACTGTTCATCTTCCTACAACAACACTGACTAATAAATGTAAATTTTTTTGATAAAATCAATCCTTTCACATGTGATAGTTGACATGTGTCGGTAAGACAAACTATCTCTTTAAATATAATGAAGTGGCCAGTAGTATAATTGTGAGGTTTTAATCTACAAGGAAATTGAACCAATATTCCTTTTGATTATTTACTCATTCCTTCGGATACGGTGTCCGGTGGACAATTTCATACAGTAGACATTTTGATACAGTGGACATTCTGATATAGTAGACATTATGGTACGGTGGGCATTTTGATACAGTGGACAACTTGATACAGTGGACATTATGATAGAGTGGACGAGGTGGCCCTAAAGGAAAACAAACGAGGTTATTATCTACTACGAGGGGGTTAAGGTGGGGTGTTAAGATGGCGAGTTAAGGTAGGTTAAGGGGGGGGGGGGTCAAGGTGGGTGTTAAGGGGGGCGTGGTAAAGGGGAGGGGGCGAAGGGTGTGGGTCAAGGTGGAGTTATCCACACCGTAACCCCCCCATAATCTCCCTTATCCCTACAATATCCCTCACCTTAACCCCCACGGTAATGCCGCCCACCTTAGTAGACTTGGGTAGGTACTGTTCGTACTGCCGGACGTGTTATATGGCATAACCGCGTACTGGTTCAGTACCCAGTACGCGACAAAATTTAGCAGGACCCAGGACCTTTCTCGGACGCGATATACCGCTCGGGCGCGTACAGTCGACGTTCGGCCGCGTCCGAGTCCGAGATAGAATATAAATACTCGGCCGCGTCCGAGCCCGCGATAGAATCTATTATACTATCTGTGGTCCGAGCGACCGGGTGACAGGAATGATGCACGCTTGGGAACATTTTGTTACGTAGTGTATCTCAACTTAACGTGTACGAGTAGTAACGTATACTGATGAATGTTATATAAATACTTGAGGCACGCCTGCCTGCTTAATGGGCTCAGGAGATGGTCAAGCGACTTGAATCAATATCAAGTGTACATACACGTCGATGCATACACATGTGCAAAAAAATCATGCACACTGAAGCTACTTTCATTCATATTTTAATCGACTTGTCAAGTGCATATTGACCATTATAGGAGCCCATTAGTCGAGGCACGTGTAGTACCTGCCAGATAATAATATATTAAACGAATAATATTTATTACTAAGATAAATGAAGAAAAAGTGACATTTTTTATTTTTTTAATTATCTCGAAAACGGTGCGTGCTATCGTAAAAATAATGGCATTTTTGACCCCCCTTTGAAACCCCCCATCCGCCAAATATACAATACGAATAACGATTTTTTATACCACTAAGGTGGCATAATGTTGCCTGTAGTATAGGTTTATTTGTTGGTTTGATATCAATCGTCAAAAAGAGTCCATGCTGGCGGTGTTGCAGTCATCGTCATCAGCTAGCAGTTTCATAAAAGAGAATGATTACAAGGTAGATTTTTTTTCTAAATCTTGTGTCTCGAAAACCGTGCGTGATATCCTGATCAAATACTACAAAATTTTCATCCCCCTTTAAGAAAGTCCCAACCATAAGGGGCAAACACATACAAACATAAGTGACCCCCGCCCCCCCCCCCCCTTTATTTTTTTCAAAGCGGGATATAGTACATTAAGGCATTCTGAACTGCAGATATATTATGGTCTATGTTTCTTGTTGCTGTTTTATACGGCATCTATATCTGTTTTGCCTGGGTTGCACTAGATGGCGCATGATGGCATGCAAATTCAAAAGAACTTTATGACCATAAAAATAAGGTGTATTTTTCTTGATTAAGATTTATGAGGGTCCGGCACCTGTCAGAACAATCACGACACTATGTATGTACTCGTACGAAAGACCGGGTACTGGTCCGGGTTCAAGAGAACTATATTCGCTAGTAAATAAGGTCTATTTTTCTTAATACGGTTTATGAAGGTCCGACACCTGTCAGAACAATCAGAACACTGTATGTACTTGTACGAAAGACCGGGTACTGGTCCGGGTACTGTTCGAATGCCATATGGCACGGTTCGGAAAGCTATGCTATATGTCAGGACATCATCGGGTACTGTTTTGCGCAAGTCTACACCTTAGCCCCGCCATACCCCCCACCTTAACCCCCCCACCTCAACCACGACTTTAACCCCCATCTTATCCCCCACATCAACGCCCCACCTGAAACACAGCCTTATTCACCCCTCCTTCACTCACCTTACCTCTACCTAAGAATACCTACTCTAGAATAGAACGAGTAGTTCTATTCTAGTAATGTTATAAAATTTTTACGCGACTACCAAGTTTAGATCGCTATACGAGTATTATCGTAATAGAATCGCACTAGAACGGCTTTTTGATGTAAAATAGCAAACTCGGCCCCCAGGGCGCCGATTCTCGACCACTCGACGTGAATGCGTGGACGCAAATTTACGGGTGAAACGTCGTCCGTCTCATGTTCGCCGTTCCTAAATATGAGACAGGCGACGCGTCACCCGCCGATTTCCGTCCACGCATTCATGTCGTGTGAAGCGAGAATCGGTGCCCAGTATTTTGGTTGCTCAAGTTGCACCGTCCATGTCTCTATGAGTAGGTACCCGGCGGAGCTGGGACCGCTGAGCCTCGATTTCTCGGGGCACAGGCTTATGGCCCAGCTCCAGCAGCGCCCCCATGCGCTATTTAAACAATGACACATGGAGGCGCCGCACATAGAGGTATTTGCTCGATTTAGGCGGCCAAAATTATTTTAATGCGTAATTGGTATCTAAACAAGGTGAATAAACCATAAAAATAAAAATTTATTTTAATAATATCTACTATATTTTCCAAAAAAAGTATTCATATTTCATATTCATTTAATCACTTCGTAAACATAGGTAAATAATTTACAGGTCTTATTGTGAGTACATGTGTAGATCTACTATGTTTTACCCTGAGGCATACGATAGGTACATTTAATTAAGTAGGTAGGCAAAAAAAATTAATCAATTGCATGCATGTGTCATTACATAATTAAGTATAACACGCCCTTAGAAATATCAAATTAAATAGTAGCAATTTGTCAATGATTTCAATTAATTAATGTAAATAATGTAATAATTATGTTTCTCTGTAATTTTTAACAATAAATTTTATATTGAATTTTGAAATATTAATTAATGTCAATATTATACATTTCCAATATACAAAATTACACATTAGTCGTCCTAAACCTTAGAAATATTAAATTAAAATGGCAGCAATTTGTCAATGATTTCTATTAATTAATGTCAATGTAATACATTCCAATATACAGAATTACACATTAGTCGTCCTAAACCTTAAAAATTTTAGATTACATGGTATAAATAAATAAATATTTAACAATTTTTCAATGATTCTAATTAAGTAATGTCAATATATGTCATTTTAATTATAACAAAATTACACGTTGGTCCTCCTAAACCAAATCAAATATTCTTTTCATAATCTCATAAATTGTCTGTCAAATAATCATTCACGCAATAGTATGCTTTTAAGAATAGAAGCTTTTTAACAGTTGATTTAAATTTAATAAGATTAGAGATGGTTAAAATTGACGTGGGTAAATGATTATAAATACGTGGCAACATACAAAATAAACTTTTGTTTAAGAACGCCGTTTTATTCATAGATTTAGAATGTACAAGATGAACAGTGTCAAACTGAAGACGAGACCAAAAATGAAAGATCTATGTGTGAGTTAAATAGTGTTGTTGAATGGTCACACCTATGTTATCGATAAAAGTATCTGTATAAATGGATGGAATGGAAATGAAACTTCTAAGCACACAAAGTGCTTAGAAGTTTCATCTCCAAATTCATGTTTTGGGGAATAAATTGTTAATTTGTATGTAATCGACTATGAAAAAGTAAGTAAGTAAGTTCATAGATTTAGAATGTACAAGATGAACAGTGTCAAACTGAAGACGAGACCAAAAATGAAAGATCTATGTGTGAGTTAAATAGTGTTGTTGAATGGTCACACCTATGTTATCGATAAAAGTATCTGTATAAATGGATGGAATGGAAATGAAACTTCTAAGCACACAAAGTGCTTAGAAGTTTCATCTCCAACTTCATGTTTTGGGGAATAAATTGTTAATTTGTATGTAATCGACTATGAAAAAGTAAAAATAGGATTATATGGGGTAACTCGTAATATTTGAAATTCTGTAGTGATCTTACGATTTTAACAGGTAATTTATGGCATCGTTCATTGCATTGTTGCCGTACATATATATTTTGCCAATTGAATTTGAAATTTTACTGAAAATCCAACTCTTATCGTAATACTTAACCTAGAAACTCATTTATTATTGAACCCTAGTAACAATAAAAGTTATTACTCGTAGATTTTTTTTAATTATATTAACCTCGCCAAATTGACGTCTCCACTGATGGAAACTAATGGAAAGCCGTGGCGCATCTAGCGAATGGGGGTATGCTTACAGCACACAAGACTTCTGACAGTAGTCCTCAACTTGGCGGCCCTATGATGTGCCTCTTCATGCTCCGCTTGTAGAACCCGGGATTATAAAATGAGGGAAACACATGTGCGGGCAGGTCGTTCCAGGATTTCGTAGTTCGACAGAGGAACGATCTTTTGAAACGCTCAGTTCTGGCGAAGATTCTCTCCGCTATGTGGCACCTCTGCTTGACGTGTTGTTCGGAATCTGTAAGGAGATGGTGGGATCAGGTTGAAGAGCTCTTCAGAACATTCGCCGTGATGCATTCGGTAGAAGGCAGCCAAGGACGCTATGGTTCTTTGCTGCGCTAACGGCACGAGGCTTACCGTCATCTTAGGACAACCTATAATTCAAATCGGATAACACGTCTCTGCATAGCGCCAAGCGCGTCCAGTAAGTACCTCGCAGTCATGCGTGCAGTCATCCCAAAGGTGAGAACAGTATTCGACGCAGAGGCTAATCTGCACCTTGCACAGCGAACATCCCGGTGTGGCGTGGAGTACCTTAGGTGAAGTAAAATTATAAAAATTCAACTCAAAATGGTTTACAAATTTTGGAAATATTATATTAAAATAGGCTCAAAACCCTAAAAAAAGGTTAAATAACACAGTTCGAGTAAAAATCAATCATATTTATAATAATTTAAATCCAGAAAAGTTTGTTTGTAGCAATGCCACTATAATGAACTATCGACATCCTTATCGATACCTACCCATGACTATTTTACTGTAAACAGTCCTTTTATTTCTGCCTTATAAATCCTCTTAAAATGCATTTACACATTAAATATTGTGTTATGTATGAAGGAAAATGCATAATCTACGTTATGAGTTGGACTTTCAGTGAAATTTCACATCCAATTTGGCAAAATATGTACGGCAAAAATGGAATGAACGAAGTCACAAATGACCTGTTAAACGAGTCTTTCTTCGTATAATTGCGTTTTGTAATATCCTATTCACACACTAAACACGACACTATTGTTGAAAATGTAAAATTTTCTATTTTAATCGTAAGATCACTACAGATTATTGGATATTATGAATAACATAGAGCCGCCATAGGATCCCAGCGGGCTCAGCGATTCAAAATACTGACATATGAGTACACAAATTGCTTTCTCTTTTCCTCTCGAGCTAAGTGCTATGGATAATGAGGTCTCGCTCGCACGCTTTGTATATCTATTGAGAGTAGCGAAAAATTCTAAATCTATGGTTTTATTTACTCTTTGATGAAGTCACTAGTGACTTCATCAAAGAGTGATGAAGAAACTAAGAATTATAATTCTAAATTTCTTCATCGCTCTTTGATGAATTTTAAGATAAAAAACAATTCAATTTGATATTATTATTATTTGATTTGATTATTATTATATTTTTTTTAATAATTTGATTTTTAATTTCGATAAAGGCCCAATGTAACATCCATTAGTGACTGTAACTGAGCTTTGGCACTGGTAATCTTTACCGTACACGATTCTTGAGGTAAATAACATTTTTTTCTTGGCTTTTTCGATAGCACAGAAAATTTTCTTATTGGTCTTTCTTATAATTTCGTACCGTCCTTGTGTCAAATCAACATCTATGAACATTTGCTAAGCTTGTATTGGTATCAAAGAAGGCTGCTCTTTACTGGATTGCGTATGCAAAAACGCCTTTCTATATTTAGTTGCTCGTGTTGAGGTGCTAGTGATATATTTTAGTACACTTGATGCATCATTGTTACCGGATTTTCCCAGTCCTACTTTCACAGGATGTATTATAATCTCCTTTTCAAAGTTAGGGTGCAGTTCTTCAGTCTTTCGCCTTATGCTTTTTTCACTTGCGTCTCTGAACGACTTGGATGGTCGACCTGGTCTTTTTTGTGAAGTGCCAACAACAGGTATTTCAAAAGTGCCCTTTTAATTAAGTTCAATCAATGAAATCAGCCTATAGCAGTTCACTGCTGGACGTTAGCCTCTCCTAAATTGAGCCACAACACAAAATTAAGTTTTATTTTATAAAGTTGTCTTCCTTATATATATTATTGTTCATTTCTGATTTGAAATGGGCAAAACCACGTTTCAAATGGTCGTTAAGGTAACCCTCACATGATAAAAGTTTATCTTTTAAATAGTTTAATTTGGCATCTAAAGTAGACAAATTTTCTTTCTTCATGAGGTCAAATAAGTATTGTAGAGTCACAACTCTTACTCCTGATGCACCCTCTGAACCTAAAACAAACATACACTATGTAGAAAGCTGCTAATAAATATTTCCTATTTTAGACGAGATTTAGCTGAATGTCTTTAATCCGTGTCCATTTCGATTGCTCGGCCAATATGTCGTAGAAAAAAGAAACTTATGTCAGCATTTCGAAGGAATTCGTAGAAAACGAACAGTGAAAACCGCAAATTCGAAGAGTCAATATTTAGAAAGTTATAAGGGTTTAACCGTGGCCGCGCAGTCCGCATGAATTCAACTGCGCGGCCACCAGTTCTCTTGAACGGAGCTACGTACAAGTCTAATTCTTTTTGCTAATCACTGATACGATTTCGAAGAAAATGTAGATTATAAAAATAAAGCCCTACTATTTGAACTTCACGACATACGGCACTCCAAAGTTATGGCCGCGCAGTCCGCATAAAGCGAACCGCGCGGCCACCAGTTCTCATTAACGGAGCATTGTAGAAGTCAAATTCTTTTTGCTAATCACTGATACGATTTCGAAGAAAAAGTAGATTTGAAAAATATAGCCCTAAAGTTTGAACTTCTCGTTCTACAGCACTTACGTAAGGGCGAACCGCGCGGCCACGTGTTTCTTAAAGTGGAGCCTAAACAGAATTTGGTAGAGGTCTCATTATTTTTGCTAATCATTGATACGATTTCGAAGAATATGTAGATATCATGAATGAAGTTCTAATGCTTGAAAATCACGAGTTACAGAACTTAAACCCTGTAACTCGAGTTAAAAGAAGGGTGACCATGATTTACGTTGCGTCGACGAGATATTCCCAAAAAAAAAATTGAACCGAATTCATACAAATCCTTTAAAATATTTACCTAGCACAAAGTTATTATTTTGATTTACCAGATTTTATTCAATATCATATTGAAGTCGGCGCCAAGTAAACCCATAGGTATAGGTAGGTAGGTATTATTAATGGCAACAACTTCCATATTAAATTGAATAAAATCTGATAAATCAAAATACATATCACTATGTGCTAGGTATATTTTATTTTTAAGGATTTGTATGAAGTCGGTTCTATTGTTTAATTATTTTTTTATTATTATTTTAAGTGACGGGTAGACCGATAAGTATATCTATCTAGGTGTAAAGTTCTCATCAACACAAATCAATCAAGCCGAAACACAAGGTAACTGCTGTAAATCGTTAAGAAATTCCCTCAACTGTCTTTCGGTTCCATCATCATATCGACTCCAGACCTTTATTAAATTGTAGTAGGTATACTTACTTATTAAAGCACTTAATCAAAAAGTTAGCAAACGCACTAGTTGTCCCAACAATTTTCGGTGGTTGCCCTCAATTTCTCCTGGATCCCAGCATCAGATCTTGATACCCTGGATATGGGACCACCTCAGAAGTAACCTCATTCAAACAAAAAAAAACAAAATCGGCGCCGCCATCGCGTAATACTTATACATAAAAAAAACATAACGTACGAATTGAGAACCTCCTCTTTTTTGAAGTCGGTTAATAAGACTTTTTAATGTCACGTATATTGCTATACTTTTAATCGTAAAAAGCAAATAGTTGTAGTCCCTTGGTTTGAATTTGAATAGAGAAGTTTACTTCTAGGATATAAATAAATAAATATTCACGGACATCTCACACAACGCTATCTGATCTCAAAGTAAGCTAGGAATAACCTGCTTGTGTTATGGGTATCCACGATCCACCACGGATATTAATACTTATATACTTTTAAATACATACATATTATACATAGATACACCCAGACTCTTGAGACAAACATTTATGGGTCAATTTATTTATTAAAATGATGAAATTAAAAATATTTTGATTACTTACTGTTATGTACTGAATTATTACTTATTAAATAGATGTTTCTTTATGGTATTGTTATAGTTTGATTTTATGACTTAAATTACGCCAGTAATTACTAATCCGATAAACAGCACTAACATTTTATAAATTTAATTATTACTTTTTACCCGTAAACACATTAAGTAGGTAATCATATGTCTCAGTAAGTGAAATTCAAGTTTCCTTTTTACTCCACGTTCCTCTGATATTGACTTTTTTTCTTTCGCCAGCAAATATGTTTACTTCATGCATGCTACTACAGATAATTTATAGAATTCTTTTTTCAAATTTATAAAAGTTTATTTGTTTTTAAAGGCGCGATGTCGATGTGTATAGCTATGATACGTCCTTGTTTTCGACCATTTTAAATTGCTGATTTAATTTCAAATGCTTTAGTTTTACGTAAATTGAATCTAAATACCACTATTCAAGTAATATAAACTTTGCGTTTAACCTATAACGTTGGTAGTCTGGACAATAACAATATCAAGTAAGGTATTTCCGCAATACTATTTTTTTTTACCCAAAATTTAAGTTGGTAGGTAATGAGGTACTGTATGGTGTTTTTACGTATAGTACTTAATTAATGTAATGTAATCGAAAGTCAATACTTTACTTATATGTACCTACTTACTTTACTTTTTTTATAAACGACATTTTAATACCTACATTTATAGAAGAATACTTCTAGTTAGTAAAGAACACCTTATATAAATAAGTACGGAAAATGCTCAGAATAGTTGTGGACCGCTTCATCTTAGAAAAAGTTACAAATGCCATCAGGCGAATTATCGTCCCGTCCATTTGTCTTCTTTGGGTTGGGCAGTTCGTTATCGTCGTGGTGATTTGCTAAGGTTTGTTTCCTTTTGGTGGTTGCTGTGGTTGGGATTGTTGAACTGTGGGAGTGAGGAGGTCCTGCACCAAAAACCAATATTAAATGTAGTGGAATATCTATTTCACACAGCGCCATGTAGAATTAATGATTGCCAATCGCCAGCAAGTATGTTTTCTTTTTAATAAACCTATTTTACTTAAAAGCTTACAAGCACATTTTCGTAAGACTAATTCGAATCACTAATTCTCAATTGAATTGAATTGGAATTCAATTGAAACAATCAGTAGCTCTTTTTACAAGAAAAGCTACTTGCTATATAAATATATTTACACTATGATATTAAAATAGTAAAAAGCCTGGATTCACACACTATAAATCTTGGTCACCCTATTTTTTCCTTCGATTATAGGTTTTAAGTTCTATACGTCATTTAGTTCTTAATTTGAGGCTTTATTCATACTGTCTACATATTCTTCGAAATGGTATCTGTAATTAGCAAAAAGAATGGGACTTCTACTAAGCTCCGTTTAAGCTCCATTTAAGAAAAACCGTGGCCGCGCGGTTCGCATTGTGCGGACTGCGCGGCCATAACTTTGGAGTGCCGTATGTTGTGAAGTTCAAATAGTAGGGCTTTATTTTTATAATCTACATTTTCTTCGAAATCGTGTCAGTGATTAGCAAAAAGAATTAGACTTGTACGTAGCTCCGTTCAAGAGAACTGGGGGCCGAGTCTGCTATTTTCCATCAAAAAGCCGGTCCAGTGCGATTCTATTACGATAATAAAGCGATTGGTCCTAAATTTGCTAGTCGCGTAAATCTTGTCTATCGCCACTATGGAACATCGATAGAACATAAATAGTAGACTTGGGTAGGTACTGTTCGTACTGCCGGACGTGTTATATGGCATAACCGCGTACTGGTTCAGTACCCAGTACGCGACAAAATTTAGCAGGACCCAGGACCTTTCTCGGACGCGATATACCGCTCGGGCGCGTACAGTCGACGTTCGGCCGCGTTCGGCCGGCCCGCGTTCGAGTCCGATATAGATTACAAATACTCGGCCGCGTCCGAGTCCGAGGTAGAATATATTATACTATCTGTGGTTCGAGCGACCGGGTGACCGGAATGATGCACGCTTGGGAACATTTTGCTACGTAGTGTATCTCAACTTAACGTGTACGAGTAGTAACGAATACTGATGAATGTTATATGAATACTTGAGGCACGCCTGCCTGCTTAATGGGCTCAGGAGATGGTCAAGCGACTTGAGTCAATATCAAGTGTACATATACGTCGATGCATACACATGTGCAAAGAAATCATGCACACTGAAGCTACTTTCATTAATATTTTAATCGACTTGTCAAGTGCATATTGACCATATAAGAGCCCATTAGTCGAGGCACGTGTAGTACCTGCCAGATAATAATATATTGAACGAATAATATTTATTATTAGGATAAATGAAGAAAAAGTGACATATTTTATTTTTTTAATTATCTCGAAAACGGTGCGTGCTATCGTAAAAATAATGGCATTTTTGACCCCCCTTTGAAACCCCCCATCCGCCAAATATACATTACGAATAACGATTTTTTATACCACTAAGGTGGCATAATGTTGCCTGTAGTATAGGTTTATTTGTTGGTTTGATATTAATCGTCAAAAAGGGTCCATGCTGGCGGTGTTGCAGTCATCCTCATCAGATACAAACATAAGTGACCCTCGCCGCCCCCCCCCCCCCCCTTTATTTATTGCAAAGCGGGAATTAGTACATTAAGGCATTCATAAGAACTGCAGATATATTATGGTCTAAGTTTCTTGTTGCAGTTTTATACGGCATCAGGGCTTTTTGGCGCGAAGCAGGCAAGGGCGGTTATCGCTCCGTTGTATATTTTTTTCTAAATTAGAGTATTTCCAAATGTTTTGTGTGTATCAACGGTGGATTCCGAAGACTATACTTGACTTTGACTGGGACTTAGAGGAAATGTGAAATGAAGATGAAAAAAGAAACAAGACTTGGCATTCGGTCTAAGTAACCAAAGCGTGTTCAAATTAATAATAAAAAAAAGAACCGGGATCTGTCAGAACACTCAGCAGGACCTTTCCGTTCCGTTTTCATAAACCTAATTAAAGGCTTTATTTTGTCTGAATAAAGATAATATTAGTATGATAGCAGTACCAACGCCATCTAGAGCACGTTGACCGCATTTCTTACTCTCACGAAACGAATGAGTTAGTTCTTTTATAGAAAATAATAAATTATCTGTGGTTCTATGTTCTATTCGATCGTACCAACATAAGCAACTCAAAGGGACTTTATCAAGAAAAATAGACCTTATTCTATATAATTCAAGGTCTTGTACCTATCTACACTTGTACACATACATTTTATAATAGCGACATCTGCTGCAACTGGGATAATTCAGATACGTCCACCCCATCGTATCTGTTTTGCCTGGGTTGCCCTAGATGGCGCATAATGGCATGCAAATTCAAAAGAACTTTATGGTCATTAAAATAAGGTGTATTTTTCTTGATACGATTTATGAGGGTCCGGACCTGTCAGAACAATCACGACACTGTATGTACTCGTACGAAAGACCGGGTACTGGTCCGGGTTCAAGAGAACTTTATTTACTTGCAAATAAGGTCTATTTTTCGGTCTATGAAGGTCCGACACCTGTCAGAACAATCAGAACACTGTACTTGTACTAAAGATCGGGTACTGGTCCGGGTACTGTTCGAATGCCATATGGCACGGTTCGGAAAGCTATGCCATATGTCAGGACATCATCGGGTACTGTTTTGCGCAAGTCTAATAAATAGAATCGCAAAAGCAGAGACAATGGGCGTGTTTCCATTAGCCGGCCCGGCACCGGCACCGACACCGGTACCGGCGCCGTGACGGGACCGGGGAAGCAAAAATGTATGAAAATGTATGGCTCGCTTTTGCACTTGCCGGCGCCGGCACCGGCCCGGCGATGAGTCCTGCCAGCGCCGTCGCCGTCGCCGGGTTAGCTAGTAGCCGTGTGCGTGTGAGTGCGCGGGCGGGTAAAGGGACGCGGGGCGGGTAGATGAACCCGAAGCGGAGGGAGAGAGACACGTCGTATTTGGTTTGTGATTCCATTTCAGAGCGTACGCGTCATGGCGTTTAAATACGACATCGTGACGCTTATTGAGTTAGTGCTGAAGTCCGTGTCAGTACTGTACCACTAGCCGGGCGTATACCGGCGTTGACACCGGCGCAGTGGAAAATCGAAACCCCGGCGCCGGCGCCGGTATTCGGTCACGCCGGTGCCGTGCCGGTGCCGGACCGGCTAATGGAAAACCGCCCAATGGCTTTATTTTTGTTGTTTTGACTCTTGTCAGTCAGTAATATTAGGTGTTTTTTAGGTTATCTACAAATTACATAAAAGAGACTTTTGTAGAGAATTACAATGTAAAATTGTGAACTTTACCTATAAACAAACGTGAACTTTAACGGCTTCAAAGCAAAGAGTGACAGTGTTATCCAGAAGAACTATCAATCAAATCAGCCTATCGCAGTCCACTGCTTGACGTAGGCCTTTGCCAATTTACGCCACAATTCACAGTCCTGCGCCTTCTGCATTCAGTCCCAGCCTACGACCTTTACCAGGGTCGTCGGTCCATCTAACGGGTGACCCCACGGTTGCCGAGACGCGGTTGGAAGAACTATATAGAAATTTTAGAAAAAACTCAAATGTAAAAAACTGGTCCAGCAATGAATTTCATTTTGAAGAAAGGCTTTGGATGCTAAAATTAATAGATTAAACACAGGAGACTGTACCTATATTTTCATATACATATATAACAGCAGATTCAAGTCTTCTACAAATACATCTTTACAGAAAAAATATTGAACAATAACCTCATGATAACTCAAGATTGTGTGTGAATAGTGAAAGTTTTTATCTACAAACAACTACTCTGTCTTATGAAAGTTGGTTTTTAAATTGATTAACACTAGTGTAACTACTCAACGGACTTAAAAAGTTATTTAATCATTGTGAAATCACGGTATTCCACAGCAACTATGTGATATAGCCAAACAATCTCAATACAGACAGCTTTTATTAGTGCTCGTGTGTGATAGATAATATGATGGATAGTAAAAATAAATATGCTATTATCATTTTGTTAAAACTCAAGGAATCAGTCAATCTGAGCAGTGATAATTTTAATAGATCTTTTATTTACTGGCATGTATGGGTTCATAGTATGACACAGGTAAAGCCGTTAACTACAGCTAGTATGTTGGATTATGAAAGAGTAATGTGCATGTACAGAGATCTTGGCCATCCAAGCCTGCCATGATGAGAAGCCATGCCTTCGATTCCAATGACCAATGCACTAGAGCTAGACTAATGTCAATTTGTTGTTTTGACTGGCCTCGTGGTTACTGCTCTAACCACTAACATGTAACTCACATACTAACTGTAACTGTAATGTGTAGTCAGGTACTCCGTCTACGGATTGAGAGGTTGTGGGTTCGATTCCCACCCAGGACAAATCTCTTTGTGTGATGATCATATTGCTTTGTTGTGTCTGGGTGTAATTTATCTATAATAAGTATGACATATAGAAATATAAGTATGTCTATCAGGCGTCTAGATCCCATAGCACAAGTTTATAGCTTAGTTTGGGCTAGACCAGGGGTCGGCAAGGCGCGGCTCGCGAGCCGCATGCGGCTCTTTGGGTGTAGACCTGCGGCTCTTTAGTTGCATACATAATTATCATATTATTCATTTTAAAGAACATTATCACCCTTTCATATTCAAAAATACCACAAAAGTCTTACTAGTAGTTAAACAAGCAAACTCGCCTAATGGTGGTGTGCTGCGCTTGAAAGCGTTACATGGAGCACCATTTTCTTTCTAATAGGATTCTGCTGCGATGTCCGCAGCGGGCTATAGCCCAGAGAATATAATATCATAAGAGACGGCATGTCTTATTCTGACAGTCCGTCGCGGAACCTAGAGGCCGCAGTTCTGGCAGAAATCTACCTGCCCAATGTTTTAGTGCGTCAAAATGGCAAACAACCATCTTCGGAAGAGATTGAAAACTGGCGTGTTAGAGCGTACAATGAACTCAATCATAAATGGCGCTCCAGGCTAGAGCTCGGCGGTAAGCATTGAGCTCGTCTCTGTCATCTTATTTATTCTGAGGTCCTGGGTAGAAAAGCGGCACTGACATACCTACCACCTCACACAGCTCCTCACGGGGCACGGATATTTTAGTAAATACCTGCATGATGTGGTAGGCATTGAGCCTGAGGCAACGTACCCACTGCGAGGACGGCGCCGTGGATAAAGCGCTGCACACCCTCGCTTTTTGTACGGAGTGGAGTGGCGAGCGTACCGCTCTAAGAGTCCTAAATTGGCCCGGTCGCGTCGCTGTCTATTATAGTCTACGCTATGTTAAACAGCCAAGAAAATTGGTTCAGCTGTTGTTTTGACGTCAACTGCAATGAGAAAAGCGCTGCTGGTGCCAGAGCGGGGTGGCCTAACACTTCCAGTATGCCAACCTCGCACGCGTGGCCGACGATGGAAGCTTTATGACAGCCGTGAGACTGACTAAGACGCACCCCTCGTGTTCAGGCGTCGCGGCAGTGTAGTTTCGGTGGGTAATATTTAGACCCCCAGAGTCAAGACTGTTGCAGGTAGCTGTGGTACGCTTGCCTTCCCTGTGCCCCAACAATAGTGACAAGAAGGAACATCCCAGGGTTTTAGTGGGAGAATCCCACATAATCACTCAGATTTTTTTAATTGTGGAAACTCTCCAAAACCACCCTGTGACTTACCATCTGCCTATGGCCATAGGTCCTGGAGACGCCCGACCGAAGAATGTTCTCAGAGCTTCCGACAGACTTGGTTTGTCTCTATAGCAGACTTTCCCAAAAGTCTAGTCTATCCCACTTCTTACGGGGAGGGGGGGGGGGGATCGTGGGATCAAGAAAGATTTTGTGGCTCTTTAAAAATGTTGTAATATAAAATCGTCATTTTTGGCTCTTCCGACTCAAAAGGTTGCCGACCCCTGGGCTAGACGGTGTTGTGAGAGAATGTCCAACAACAATATTTCTATTAATACCTCCTCAAAATGAAATTGGGTAAGGCCTAGGCCTGAGCATAGTGGTAGACTGTAATAGGGTTATTTGATAGCTTATTTTGGATTTGGAAACATTAAAAATGATGAAATATGGAAAAATATTTTTAATATTCATATTTTACAATTATTGTTTTTACATTATCTTCATCTTGCCAAAAATACTATTGTAATAGCCACGCTGCTTGAAGATCAGGGTTAACACTTCAATTTTGAACTCGAGTATCCTGAAATAGATTACAATACAATTAGTTTTATTTCAGCTATTGCAAGCTTGTGAATTATGATTGATGATTAAAAAGTGATTTCAAAATGTTGTTAAAAGAAAATGAGATTTATCTGATAGAAATATTAAATGACTGTGATTTTAAGTGTCAAACATTGATTTAAATAAACAATTTTACCAATTTTGTCAACTCTTATTTACCCACCTCATGTTTCCATGGTCATTGTGAGTTCTTCTTCTAAAGGAGAGATAGGAAGTACTACAGATGTTTTATAACACAGTTATGCCATGCACAACATGCATTAACAATCTTCCCTGCTATTTTGAGACCATAATGTAATGAATGTACTCGCAGCAAATATCTGCAATTAACATAAAATGGTAAGGACTTAATCATCTTCACCAAGCTTGATGATCTGGATCACATTTATTAGGGTATTAGGAGCACTGTGAGTTGACCAGTTTTGTATCAGCATTGTTAGATGTGAATGTGACTATCATCGGGCTGCTCTCCAACCAACCCAGTCCTTGTCCGTCGGTGTACTGGTGCACTAGGTACTTGCCAGTTACTTTAAATTTGGAACCGGAAGATAGTTTGTAAACTCAGAATTTAAATGATCTGTTAGAATATTGACCAATTAGTAATGAAGTCTCATACTCCCATCAACACTACTTACAGGTGAGGTTTGCTTGGAATGGTACCCTACAGTAGAGTTCAAAAAGTAATTGATTTTTTATTTATACCTAAGTATACTCTAATATTCCCATTTAACACCTGACTTATTTCAGTTTCTTGAGAGTTTATAGGTATATAAGTCATTAGGGATGCCTATATAATTTAAAACCTGCAGTCTCTATACCAATATTATAAGGTATGAGGAAAGATAGGATGTTTGTTTGTTTGCATCGGAATAGGCTCCAAAACTTCTGGACCGATTAATAAATTCTTTCAGTGTTGGGAAGCTAGACTCTTCTCGGTGAACATAGGCTATATTTTAGTCCCATATTCCCTTGGGAACAGGAGCTATGTGGGTGAAACGGTGAAAATATGCTGTGCACCCGGGTAAACTGGGTATTTTAAATGTTCATAAAAACTGTAAAAAACAATTAAGTAAGTATATTGGGAATTGAGTGTACATAGGTAAGTACCTATGTACTAAAACAATAATAACTACCTACTGTAAGTATTAGAAATGTGACTTGTATTTTAGATATGAGTGATTGTAAAGAATATTGGACAGTAGGTACTTACAGAAAATAGATGCATGTCAATTGCATACATGTCTTCATACTATTTTGCTGATCTTGTTGAGTTGGCTACTTGGAATAGTTGCCATCTATGTATCTATAACTAATAAAGTTCATTGACCCTGCGACAATGGCTCACTCACAGCTCTAAATTCACTTTTTGGAGACTTATTATAGCACTACGACCATCCAATGTATGAGTGAAATAAATAAAGTCTGCTTCGGATAAAACTTACAATTAATCAATCTTCATCATTTTGATGAAAATTGTAAACTTGCTTCTATTTAGTTTATCTGCAAATTGGTTAGGTAATTTAAACAATAATACCTATTGTATGTAGGTATACCGAACGAAAATAACCAGCCTCGCACTTTCTATTTCTAGCTGTCAAACATTAATTACGCGACTTCCAAAACAAAACCCATCAAATATTAGCAGACTACGCATAAATGTCAAATACACTGGCGATTCTATCGAGAGGCCATCGGTCGACCATAATCGCACTTCAATAGAAACAAGATAGAAGCTATCGAGTTAGCGAATACGAAAACTGTCAAATTGTACCGATGAGCTTCTATTTTGCTACGATATCTATTCTATTCTGATGCGATTGAAATAGCAGACTCGGCCCCCTGGTGGCCGCGCAGTTGAATTCATGCGGACTGCGCGGCCACGGTTAAACCCTTATAACTTTCTAAATATTGACTCTTCGAATTTGCGGTTTTCACTGTTCGTTTTCTACGAATTCCTTCGAAATGCTGACATAAGTTTCTTTTTTCTACGACATATTGGCCGAGCAATCGAAATGGACACCTTTAATCCCTCAAAAGTGTATTTATCCTTACGTTTCCGGAGATGCTTTTCATTGCATTTACTAAAAAAAGAATCAGATAATGACCTATAATAGAAATTACAGCCGGATCGACCCCGATACATAAACAAAAACACTAGCAAAGAAAAAATATTAAAATAAATTATGTTATGAAAATGAGTTTTTTTACATTACAAACAAAAATGTAGTTTGAAAGTTTATCATAATTTTATTTATGTATTTTGTAAGTCTCTTACCTTGTCCATCTGACTCCATTACTCTCAATTCGTAAGAAGTACTTGAGAATATAAAAATACACTTTGAAAGTTTCATGTTTAAAAAAGTGCCGACAACAGAAAAGTAAACTACTTAGTTGTAACGGTCAAATTGCGACTGATGCTACAGGGACGGGGTGCGCGGTATGAAATAATTAAATCATGGGTATAGTGCCTGGGTTCATACCTTATTCGTGGAACTCCTTTTTATGAATGTATTAGTGTTTTTGATAATGGGACTTTTGGCCGCGTAGATCGTGCAAATACCTCCATGTGCGCCGGAGCTGGCTATTCTTTGAATGAAACTAACAGTACCTACTAGTTAGTTAGTGGTTTTATTCAAAGATTGCGTTAGATTAGCTTACGTAACCTCTCTTCTGTTTTTTGTAATTTAATTAGTTGCACCTATAAGTTCATCAAAAGATAGGACAGAAGCATTGGGGGCGCATATTCATAGCTACCCTAGGGCGGCCGGGACTCTAAATCAAGCTCTGGTTTTCCCTGCTTCCCTGCACCAATTCAAACAGCCATATGGGCGATTTGAATTTTCAACTGTGGGTCGTCACAACCTGTGCCTGTCAATTTCAACACGGCTCACCAAGTATGACAAAATAGTTAGTCCACCTGGAAGAACCGCTTGTAGGACATAAAACTATACCTAAGGTGAAATGTGGGCGTATACTATGCCTCTGCCTACCCTAACCTGCCTAAGATAAAAGGCGTGACTTTATGTGTCTATATTGCTTTAATATCCCTCAACTAATTCGTATAAAATCTTTGATTTTTATCTACCTTTAACATGTTTTGCAAGTAATTTTTCATCATGTGAGCCGATACCTTGTCCTTATGAAAGAAAGCTCAATAATTCAAAGATTTTCAGATCCTGTTGTACCAAGTTGCAAGGGCTGGCTGTATTACCTACACTCTTACGCCAGTTTCGGTACTAACAGGCGTCTTTATCCCTGAAAGCAGAGGCAGAGGCATAGATACACTTCACCTTAGTTTTTTCCCCGCATAATAGGTGGTCAGCCTACCTACTGCCGTCAAGCCGAGTCATTACGGCCGGGCCTGTCCACATCACTACGGCACGACGCCGACGTCGTCGCCGTAGAACGGTGCGGTGCCGTGCACTAGCCCGGCACGGCAACGCCGCCGTGGAATGGTGCATCGCACGGCGTAGTAAGCCGATGACGTGGGTACGATGCGCTCAATCAGTTGATGTGTAAAGGTGATTTCCCACCAGAGTGGCTAGGCGAGGCGAGGCGAGGAGAGAATTGAAATTTGTATGATAAATTTGCAATCCTCTCCCAGCGCATCTTTGGTGGAAACGCGGAAACAGTGTGGATTGACGAGAATATGCAAAGCGTGAATTAGAATATTTGTTTGTGTAAAAATGAACCGTATTGCTTCCGATATAGAGTAGTCCAGTCATTACGTCGAAAAAATCGGGTTAGAAATGCAAATGAACCGAGAAAGCCAAATTTTGGATATTACGTGGGGAGGGGCTAGAAAAGCTTAAGTTCAAATTGTCGACCAAAATAACCTGGTGGGTTTTCCGCCATTTTGAAAAAAGGGTTATATTCAGTTTTTTCATCATAATTCGGTTCCCCGTTGAGATACGAAAATTTTAATGAAAAGTTTTTTGTTGCTCTTTGTACGACTAACAATTAAGTTCTACACATTTTTCCCGTATCGATCACCGTTATCGAAATAGCGATCCAAAAAGCCATAAATTTGGGGAGAAAAACTTGTTTTTAGCCATTTCCTTCTTTCTCGTGAAAGATATCGAAAAATGTCCATAATGAAAATTGGTGAGCGTGTTCAGACCTACAAATTCGTTTTTTATTTTTTATTTTCGATAAGAATTACGACCTCTAGCGCGGCGCAAAGTCAGTAAGACTGTGCCCGGTTTTGATTTAGCCGCTCGCACGGTTGTATCCATACGTCAAAATGGATGAATGGTTGTTCAAGCAATTATTGCAATACAAAATAAATTATTAAACCAGCCAAATTATAAATCAAACACATGAAAATTATTGATCAAATAATTTTTATGCAGCAAAAAACAATAATTACAGGTGGTAATTTTTTTTCACATGTTTTACGCAGTTTCGATGGTCCTAGCTGTAGAAGTTCATCCTCGGTAGACTCTTCGAGTCGTGAAAACTCTTGAATCGCAGTAAATGATGCTGGGACGGTTGAAAAAACATAATCATCATCATCGTGATCGTCGTTGAATAAAATCTCGACTCTGGCGACATTGTTGCATGTCTGTCCACTACAGTGCAGGCAAATAACGGAGCAACTAATTCCTGCTATCCTGCACCCACAAGCAGCCCCACACTTTCCTTTACATTTGCACGAAATGAGTTTTAAAAGTTCAGGTGGAGCGGGTGCGGCTGTGGTGCAAATTGGTTCAAGCCCGTAATTCGTCTGTCGCCAACCCCATTCCTGAACCTTGAAAATTGGATAGGATCTTTGAAAATTTCGAGCCACGTTTGTACCTGTAGATATGTCTGGAAAACGTGTTGGCGGACTGCGCTTTCCGTTGGTGGGAGTAGTGAAAGATTATTCGTCTTATTTGTCGTCACTGATTTTGCAAAGCGGTGGAATCGCAAACTATCCATCGTTGTACCCTCTTTACGACCACCATACAGAGCGATAAGGAATAGTTTTCCCGCGCAAGCAAGCATCTCCGGATCGACCTTTTCTTGCTTGAATAGTTCTGCCGATGACCGGAGGTCCGGGTTCTTCTCGAGGGTGCTGATGAATTTCGACTTTCCAATATTATAAAAAGACGACGTGGTGTCACAACCGCTGAAAGCATGGATGAAAAGAATGTTCTCAAGAACAGACTTATCATGCTTGAAACTATTCGGAGAGTATAGTTTTGCCGGTGTTTTGCCTTTAGCTGGTTTGCGAAAAAAATTTTTTTTTGTCCTGTGCAAGTCCGGAAATTAAAACCAAAAGATCGATATCTTCGCCGACGATTTCCACAGAGTTATGAAACGATGCTTCTCTAATTGCTGTGGTTACAATCACGGTATCAGCATCCTCATAAGCCTGCTCTACTTTTATTTCGGTATTTGTAAAATAACGGCGAAGCATTTTATCACAGTATAAAGAGTAATTTTATCAAGTTGTTTTTATTTTGGTCCCTTGCAAGAAACTTCTCCTGGCTAACTTTCAGAGCAGTAGTTTCATCAAACGTGAACTCTGGTGATTGGTTCTTTCTTGAACGTCGTGCCCTTTCCGAAGATTTAGTTCCTGCTAGTCTCATGTCAGTCGGATAACCATCAAATAAAATTGTCACACTTTCAATTACAATTGTCACTTTATGGACATTTTTCGATATATTTCACGAGAAAGAAGGAAATAGCTAAAAACAATTATTTCTCCCCAAATTGCGGCTTTTTGATCGATATTTCGATAACAGTGATCGATACGTGAAAAATATGTAGACCTTAATTGTAGATCGTACAAAGAGCAACAAAAAACTTTTCATTAAAATTTTCGTATCTCAACCAAAGACTTCTATATAAACTGAGGTAGACATGCCCTACGCACCGATTTTTGAAACCTATAAACTGAGCTAATTAGCAGCGTTGCTCGCACTGTTGTGAGTCAAAACTTCGAAAGTAGGTGCTCGACTTGCAATCGGAGTCCATACGCCTTCTCTTTTACTCTTTTTCTAATCGTATTTTGCTATTGTGCGTGGTGACAATTACGTAAAAAATATTTATAAGTGAGTGTAGTCTTATTAATGTGTGTATTTGAGGATTGCTTTTGAAATCTCGTTTGTTAGAGTACGGCGCGTCTACCTCAGTTTATATAGAAGTCTTTGATCTCAACGGGGAACCGAATTATGATGAAAAAACTGAATATAACCCTTTTTTCAAGATGGCGGAAAACCCACCAGGTTATTTTGGTCGACAATTTGAACTTAAGCTTTTCTAGCCCCTCCACACGTAATATCCAAAATTTGGCTTTCTCGGTTCATTTGCATTTCCAAATGTATATAATGACTGGACTGGACTATACCTGAAAATACCTGTGAAATGATACCTTTTTACGCAGAACGTTTATAAGCAACCGACATAAAAATTGAAGGAATGAAGCCTACCGGCGGCGCGGCGGTCACGTGCAAACTCGCGATGACTATTTTTAGTGGAAAAGGGTCAGTGCGATTTCAACTCTCTTCTCGCCTCGTCTTGTCTCGCCACGATTAGTTGTACGTGTGAATAAAGGATGTCACAGGTTTTCAACGCCTCATATTTTCTAGTGAAATGCAGAATACGTTTTGTGCGGTCCATAACAACAAGGAGACTGCTATTTATCTTGTATTTAGTGAAGAATGTACCAAAAATTTACAATGCACGACGACGTGTAACTTTGCGGCGTCGTGACGTACATTTTTACGGTACGACAACGTAAATTCCCACAGCACGGGGCCGTTTTGCCGTGCCCGACAGGGTTCATATTGTACCTAATAATCTAAAATTTATAACATCTGTAATAAAAATATGGTGTGCAAATAAATAAATATGAAATATGAAATACTTGTTGGCGGTCACTCGGTGCGTTTAAGAGCGCAGAAGATCAAAAGCGCAAATGACAAACGATCACAAATTGTCAAAAGAGCAGAAAGTCAAAAGCGCACATAGTCAAAGGCGCAGATTGTCAAAAGCGCAAAATGTCATTTTGCGCTTTTGACCTTATGCTCCTATACCTATTCGGTCTTCGGCGCCCGCTGCCGCAAACCCGACATATCATGTATATTCGTCTCTCGCTCAACGTGTTCGTGATAATTTGCAAGCTGGAGTTCTCTTTCGACAGTTTAGGAGCGCGAGGAAACAATTAAATAACATTATTTCATTGTCACAGTTTTTATTATGTACAATCACAGAGCATCGCGCGCCTCTACAGAGGGAGGGGCCAAAGCTTTCAAACCCCCTCTGGCAATAATGTGACATATCGACGACAAAAAGTGCCCAGTTCCATACAAACTGAAGGAAGATTTCCCCCCGCCACCCGCAAAATACGACAGAAAATTTTGTACCGAGCAATCGTTCTATGCCGTCTCCCCTCAGACAGTTCGCGTTGCTCTATGTGTACAATACAAAAAAAAAATCTTTAATAGAAAAAAAAACCTTAACAAAATCTTTGACAATATTATGCACTATTAGGTATGTACCTACCTACCATACCGTCTGATCTACAGTCAAGAGCAATAATATGTAAACATTGTCAAGGCTCCTAAAATATGCAAACACCTTTGGCTCCAAAACGAAGGGCTCAACGTGAAGAGCATAAAATTGTAACTACGAGTTCACATCATAAATATATATACACTCATTGCATATACACTCCACCAATAATAAGTATACAACAAAAATTTTATAACTCTGTATACAAACAAATTCTTTAACACGTTGAACGCCAGGCATAAAAACGTGGATATCCCAGTCGGCCGCGGCGGACACTGGTGTCTGCCAATGTGCCGGGTCACGTGGGCCGCGGCAGACACTGGTGTCTGACGTGACATTGATCACTTCCGAAGCCTCTGGGAGGCCGACGGACAGCGATTACACTGTTTTTATTACGTCAATGGACCCGCATGGCCCCACAGTACTTCCTTGCCGCTTGGCCCGAGAAAAACCAAAAGGACTTAGAAATTATAGGCTTTTCAATAAATTGTTGTCAAATATATTCTAGGTACGTAAAGTAAGTGTTTTGAATTGTTCAATTGAGTGATATTATAGTTAGATAGACAGAATTTCAGCCTTTATAAAGCATTAGACAGTTGTTAGAATTATAATAGCTCATGGTCAAGTACATTTTGAATAAGAAATGGGTTCAGTAGGGCATTTTTTTTTGGAAGAAGGCATTTTTATCAAGACTGTTTAATCTGTTTCGGTTTAACTATTAGAATTTTTTTTAAAAAATAAATATGTTATCGTAAAATCCTATAGGAGTTGTAAAAGGCTGCATGTTAATAAAAACAAAATTAAGTTTTCTTATAGAAAATAGGTAGGTAACAACCGCACGAGCTAAAAAATAATAATGAACTTCTGAACTATGTTATCAAGTTCAGGATATCTGTTGGTGCATTGTTTACAACACATACTAAAAAAATACTTTAGGTTACAAATACGCGTGGTGGAAGGGGCCGACAATGTGACCCGCGCGGCCTCTGCGATAGGAAAACCGGTTTTACTCTCTCACAGGCCATGACGGACACTGGTGTCTGCTATGGTATCTCAGGAAATAATGACAATATCGCTATTCCCGTAAGTTGGCTATCAATTTTGAGTTATTTCCTAAGCATATTTAGAAAAAAAACCACTGACGATTTTGGACACTTCGTGGTAAAATGATCTGGTCTCAGGGGAAACTCACCTGGCGGACACCATTGTCCGACATGGCGTTCAACGTGTTAAAATTGTGAAAAACGAATGCATGCTAGAGTTCCTATCAGTAGGTCGTGCACCTTCGGGAACCATACGAATATCACCGATCTATTTTCTCAGAAAAATTCTTTATTATTCTTTGTGCGGCTTATATATATGTATGAAAAAGACAAAGTTCGTTTGTTTGTTTTCTTTAAAGTGCTATATAATATTAGTTTTCGTTAATCGATCTGAAACCTTGCACGGGTTGTTTGGTATCGCAAACCCGAATGTATTTTAGACTCCAAAAAAAGAGGAGGTTTTTTTTAATGTTTGTTACCTCATATCTCCGACATTTACAGACCGGAATAAACTTCTTTTATATAAAAGAATATATTTTTCAAAATTTTGTTCTGATAGGTAGGTTTATGAGGACTTCAGTGTTTTGGTGAATTAGACTGATCCGAGAACACCGTCACAGGGGCAGATCGGTGTCAAGGAGTTTTAGTGAGTATTCCCAGTGCTATCGTGATCAGAGTCAGATGCCTCGCCAGCATGGGTACTCCGTAAGCGGAGCTCTCCTTGTAAAAAAAGGTTTATGAGGACTTGAGGGAACTCCTCAAACATTATTGGTACACATATGGCACAAATTTATCAAACACTAGCTGTTCCCCGCGGCTTCGACCGCGTAGAAGCCGTTATCGCGTAAAATCATAACCATCTTTTTGCGCAGTCGGTTAAAAAGTAGCCTATGTCCTTCCCAGGGCCTCAAACTATCCCTATTTCAAATTCCATCTCAATCAATCCACCCGTTTAGGCGTGAAAGCGTAACAGACAGACAGAGTTACTTTCGCATTTATAATATTAGTAGGGATTTACAACATCAAATTACTAAAAATAATTTTTGAGAGTCGGTGCCAGCAAAATTATAAATCTATGCAATTTTGAGTATATATTATATTTTTCAGTTCAGAATTCTTTTTGTCTAAGGTTCTATTTAGATGGTATTAAATCATATATATCTAACTAGCTGTTCCCCGCGGCTTCGACCGCGTAGAAGTCGTTATCGCGTAAGAGTCGTTATATCGTAAAATCAAAACCCTCCTTTTGCACAGTCGGTTAAAAAGTATCCTATGTCCTTCCCAGGGCCTCGAACTATCCCTATACCAAATTTCATCTCAATCGGTCCAACCGTTTAGGCGTGAAAGCGTAACAGACAGACAGACAGATAGACAGATAGACAGAGTTACTTTCGCATTTATAATATTAGTAGGGATTTGGAGGTTTTCATCAAAAGTGGATACATATTTATGCAGCACCGTTCAAATACATGTTATTGCCAGAGAAGTTAAATATAATTTAATGGAATATAAGATGAGTACATCTTATGAATCAACGCGTGAATACATGTTATTGATGCAAACGTGCATACATAGTTTTGTTCCTTTCTTAATGTACATAATTTAATTAAGCAATGAGTGTATACATATTTATGGTGTAGTTCACACCATAAATATACACTCATTGCTACGTGGTTACAATTTTATGCTCTTCACGTTGAGCACTTCGTTTTGGAGCCGAAGGTGTTTACATATTTTAGGAGCCTTGACAATGTATACATATTATTGCTCGTGACTGTACCTTATCGATGTTTAACTTTTTAACGTTAAGAGTTTTACGTTAAGCGAAAACACGCGGCTGCCCGCCACTCGTGTTCTACTAAGGATGCAGACAATCTTGTGTGTGTGTGACAATGTCACAACTCACAACCCATCCCAGGACCAGCCATTGTGATAGTTGCTTACTGCAGTGAACGTTTACAGAGCACGAGCGCTTCAATAAGGTTTTTTAAAGACTTCAAAGCACCTACTAACTTACATTGAAGTAGGTCCATAATATAAAAAGAGCTGAAAGTTTCAGCTTAGTAAAATTTTACAAAATTTAACTTAAGTATTAGTTTTTGGTTCTCGTTTTGTTGAACTCTTTAGCCTTACATTATATACAACTTAATCTACGTACCTACGCACAATTGCACTTTGTGAACCTTGTGTTTTTCGTATTTCAAGGACTCATTTAAACAACTTACACTGTATTTGCCTTATATACAATAAACATCTAGATTTTCTTAATATTACGAACTTACATTTAAAAAAAAGTGTGTGCGTGTAACCTTTACGCGAGATTGAAGTTAAACTTCTTTGCTATTGACGGCATTAAATGTTATATTAATACCATTCATTCGAATTTTGAATAGCGTAAAACTACGTTTTCGCTATTCAAAATTCAAATAGTAAGCGTTACACCGTCAGAAAAAAAATCTGAGTTAGGTACTCCCTAGTCACGTATCAAGTTTTACTTCAATAATTCTAACCTATTCACAAAAACTTATCTTGTAGTTGTACCTACATTTACAGACCTTACTATTACCGCTTACTGGTTGATATTCCCTACTTGGTTCTAGAACTGGTCAAATTAATATTGTGGCACGTTTGAAAATTGGCAATGAGCGCAATCACACAAATGTTTGGACTGATCCGGGTTACGAACCCAGGACTTCAGTCCGGCAGTAAGTTACACTACCGAAGACTAGACCAGTCATAATGAAAGTTGCTCACTGCAGTGATCGTTTACAGAACACTGCCGCGGAGCTATAATATTATTTCAGAGACTAATCTACTTACACTAAAGTTAATAAAGTCACATACAATAATTGCATATTATAAGTGTCATTTTCAGCGGATCAATACTTTTACAAAATAATTATAACCCTGAACAGTTTTCTATGCTGTATATAATTTTATTATAATGTAAACATCGAGGACATAAAAAAATGTTAATACTAACTTACATTTTTAAATTAAACCTAACCTATCAAGAAAAATGTTCTCTTATGATTGTACATTTACAAACTTATTAATACCACAACATACCAGTTAATATTTCCTACTTACATCTGGAAATGGTAGTTAATAAAGTCACATAAAATATTTGTCACATACAATAATTGCATATTATAAGTGTCATTTTCAGCGGACCAATACTTTTACAAAATAATTATAACCTTGAACAGTTTTCTATGCTGTATATAATTTTATTATAATGTAAACATCGAGGACATAAAAAAATCTTAATACTAACTTACATTTTGACCAGTTTTTTGACTTCTTAATATTAATTCACACTATGCAATCACAATTTTAAAATTTTGTCTATTTGTTGTGTGCGTTCGCGCAGCGGAATGTTGTTGAATTTAAAGATTTTAATTATGCAGATATTTAGTGTATGACGTCGTGTAATTGTGTATGGTTAAAGAAAATTTGTGTATGCAGCCATTGTGGAGAAATTCGCTAAAAACTGATTCCGCTGGACGAACGTTGTCCTGGCGGCACTTTTTTTAAATCCATGCACTTAGAAGAAAAAAAATGAGTCCAACAATTAGTGTGTATTTGTGTGTAATTGTGTATGTATGAATAAAATTAGTGTATGCATTGACTTCGGAGAAATTCAAGTTTCCGCTACGCGAACGTTTGGCCATTAGCTAGTTTTCATATAAAGCGCTTATATAGAGAGCTGTAGATTTTTAAATACGTTGTTTTGAATTTGTTTATATTTGTTTGAAAAACCGATTTAGAAAAAAACCTAGGGCTTAAAAGATAAAAATATAAACGTAAAATACGCTAATTAGATCGTAGTTCGTAAAGTATGCACTTTGGGGTCTAGATTTTCACGTTTATACAAACCTTGTAAGTGCCTGCAACACGTTGCCAAGTATCAATTAAGTTCCGTTAGTAATTAAAGGGTTATAGGACAATTTACCTTGAATAGATCACTGTTTACAAAGCAGTCAAATATCACGACGTTCTAAAGGAATTGCATAGTAAAATGTATTCCAATAATTAGTTTATTAATTCAACTACTCACATGCAAAATTTCATCTCATTAAATTCAGTAATTAAAGAGAAACAATTAAACTACTGACTAAGCATCGAAAGCCTACATAACCCGACCAAGTTCGAATGGCTACAAAAAAGCGGCCGTGCCATATATCTTAGTAACGTTCTTAACCTTCCAGTATAGTATTTATTAATATGGTACAGTTGCGTACACAAGCGTTAGGAAAAAAAAAACAATTGCATTTCTTGAACGAAAAATACTTTTTTAATAATAACGCCACTATCTACGATAAAAATAAATCTTCTTTTAACAAGTACTTCTCTAATTAAACATCTGTGTACAAAAATATTTATAATTACATATAATAACAAAAATATTTATAATTAAATATAATAATTATGTATTTATTATTTATTTCTCGCCACCTGTAACGTAGAAACCCAAAAATGGCAAAATGTGGGTGACACAGAAATGTCACACCTCTGCCTACCCTTTCTAGGCCAACAGCCGTGAGCATATGAATGAATGAATGAAAATACAGCTCTAAGCGACTAACATGACAATCCTTGGGCGCGCGCCCCAGTAACGGCAGAACTTGGCATACAACTCATGTGCGCGCACAGGCGCGTGTATTTCGAGCGTATCAGGAGCGCAGCTGAGGTGCTTGTCATGACTAGTCCCTTGTTCATAAAAACTTAACGTTAACAAACGCTTGCTAAACATACTGTCATTGGTTAGAGACAGCAATAGACTTAAAATGTGTATTAACTAAAATAGGTTTAATAAACGATGATGAATATGAGGGTAAGGATATTAAGTATTTTGAGCTTCAATAAAAATTTAAATCACTGATCAAATAACTAGACTATTCAGATGTTCAGATTTGAGAGTCTGCCTAATATACCTAAAAATCACCATTTATAATGTGCTTATAAACTAAAACATTGGTATAAAAAAGGTATTTTCAAGAAAATATTAAATATTCTTTAATTAGCAGCCTATAAATTATATCGAAACAACAATTGTGTTATCACCTGTACCAATTCAAAACCGGTATTAGACTGTAAATTTTAGAATGTTACCTAAATATATTGCGCGGCCGCTTTTTTGTGGCTATTCGAACTTGGTCGGGTTATGTAGGCTTTCGATGCTTTGTCAGTATTTTAATTGTTTCTCTTTAATTACTGAATTTAATGAGATGAAATTTTGCATATGAGTAGTTGAATTAATAAACTAACTATTGAAATAAATTTTACTATGCAATTCACTTAGGACGTCGTGATATTTGACTGCTTTGTAAACAGTGATATATTCAAGGTAAATTGTCCTATAACCCTTTAATTACTTACGGAACTTAATTGATACTTGGCAACGTGTTGCAGGCACTTACAAGGTTTGTATAAACGTGAAAATCTAGACCCCAAAGTGCATACTTTACGAACTACGATCTAATAAGCGTATTTTACGTTTATATTTTTATCTTTTAAACCCTACGTTTTTTTCTAAATCGGTTTCTTGAACAAATATAAACAAATTCAAAACAACGTATGTAAAAATCTACAGCTCTCTATATAAGCGCTTTATATGAAAACTAGCTAATGGCCAAACGTTCGCGTAGCGGAAACTTGAATTTCTCCGAAGTCAATGCATACACTAATTTTATTCATACATACACAATTACACACAAATACACACTAATTGTTGCACCCATTTTTTTCCTTCTAAGTGCATGGATTTAAAAAAAGTGCCGCCAGGTCAACGTTCGCCCAGCGGAATCAGTTTTTAGCGAATTTCTCCACAATGGCTGCATACACAAATTTTCTTTTACTATACACAATTACACGACGTCATACACTAAATATCTGCATAATTAAAATCTTTAAATTCAACAACATTCCGCTGCGCGAACGCACACCTATTTGTTCCTAAATCTATGTATCTGCTTCGTTGTTGTCCTTTTTGGAAACATCAGAATTGTTTATTTGCGATTGATTCCCTCATAAAAACGTCTTTAGAACGTATTTTGAACATACATCTTAATGAACAATCTTGGACTCAAGCTTCCCTTCCCATTAAATACAGTGGGTTAGGGATCCGCAAAGTCTCCAGTGTGGCTTTGCCAGCCTTTTTGTCATCTGTACATGCCACGTCACCACTCGTAGGTAAAATCCTAAGCAATTGTCTTACTAACTATGAGATGGCTGGCTGTACAGATGCCAAGGATGCTTGGCTTATGGCTTGCCCAGGTCAAAATTTTCCTATTCATCAAAATTCACAACGGAGCTGGGACGACGCAATTTCAAAATTAACTTTTGACTCGTTTTTAAACGCTAGCTTAGGCCCAGATCGTGCTAGACTATTAGCGCTCAGCAGAAAGGAATCCGGTGATTGGTTGAATGCTTTTCCAACTGCTAACACCGGAACCTTTCTTGAACCAGACACTTTGAGAATGGCAGTTGGCTTGAGACTTGGCGTCCCGCTCTGCGCCCCACACCGTTGCCCCTGTGGTGTTACCGTTGACTGTATGGGACACCATGGACTATCTTGCTTGAAGAGCGCAGGCCGCTTCTCTCGCCACGCTGCGCTTAACGATATCATTCGCCGTGCTCTTGCCACCGTCGGTGTGCCCGCTCTCTTAGAGCCAAATGGCATTTTTAGGGACGATGGCAAGAGACCGGATGGGATGACCTTAATTCCGTGGGAGATGGGTCGGGTGCTAGTTTGGGATGCCACTTGTGTAGACACTTTGGCCCCGTCCCATCTTCCTAGAACAAAAGAAAAAGCCAGCGCGGCAGCGGAAGCGGCAGAATACAAAAAAATAATTAAGTATAAGGGTCTCGGCTCGTCGTACAATTTTATTCCAGTCGGTGTCGAGACCCTAGGTCCATGGGGTCCCAACGCACATAAATTTTTTAAAATTTTGAAGAAGCGTCTTGTGGAGTCAACTGGTGACCTAAGGGCTGGCAGTTATTTCTCCCAACGAATAGGCATCGCCGTTCAAAGGGGGAATGCTGCCAGTCTTTTGGGCACAATGCCACGGGGGCCCTATTTAGATTTAGTTTAGTTTTATTTATTCATATTGTAAATAGTTATTAATTTATTTTAACATTTGTCTAATATTTTATTGAATAAATTTTAATACTTACATTTTGAAAATAAACCTAACCTATAAAGAAAAATGTTCTCTTGTGATTGTACACTTACAAACTTATTAATACCACAACATACCAGTTAATATTCCCTAAAATGGTAATGGTAGTTGGTAGTTGGCAATGAATATTTACACGCAAGTGTAGTTGGTGAGGAACATAAACAACACGAGCTCCTTTAAAAGCATACATAAATATGTCACATGTTGCGGTGGGAAATATACGAGTATTTATATTCTTATACAAAACTTCGAAACTTACACAAAACAATAAAAATATTGAACTCAATAATTGACACAAGTATGAATTTGTTTGGGTTGTGTCTTGACAGAGGGGAACGTCTCCGTATGGCCTCCCCTCCCGATCAAAGTCATAGGTCAGTCCTTCTCTATGGTAAGGACCGACCGCACCTCCTGACCAATGTTCCCAACCAAGACTATGGGAACACACAAGAAGTTCGCGCTCTACAGCGAGCACTATAATTGTGAGCCAGTGTGCAATGGCACTTATATTCCTACTTCATTCAGTACAGTTTCATTGCAAATAGTAATCGGTGTTGACATTATGGCCACGGAATAATGTTATTTCACATTTAAAATCAAGACTATAACGACCTCTACTGAACTAGTGCATTCGACTACAATGAAATGTACTCGTTTCATCTTACAAATGATGTATACAAGCGAGTGCCATAATAAACTAACCGACTGTACATTATAATCACAGCCTATGCGCCGCCAAGCCATTTGTTTTATGTAATTTTATACTTTTGACAGCGATTTTCGCAACAAACTATGATTAAAAAAATCTAAAAGTAAATATCGGTGGTTTGCAAAAACGGACAATTTTATTGCCTAATTCTACATTACAATTTGGATATTCTCACACGTCTTCTAGTCCAAATTAAGCTTATATGAGCTTGTGTATGGAATCCAGAAAACTTCTAATATATCTAAATGCTATGCATAAATATATTTATCCAGAAATGTTTTACATAGAAACACCTAAATTACTAAACAAACATTTTGTAGCTCATAAAAATATTTGGACCGACCCGCGAATGGACCTCAGCGTGGCAGTCGGTAACACTACTGAATGCAGTCAAAGACTAGACATTACCAGGCCTCCGTCACTCTCTACAATTCGTTTTATAAGCACCTACTCCTAAGTATTATGACGCAGAACTAACGTGGCCGACCGGCAGAGGGCTGCCACACGCCAGACCGAGCGAAGTGCGCACAACCAATGTACATTTCCCGAGTAAAATAATATTTCGCTTTATTTAGTCTTGCTTTTTTTTTCATCTTACTTCTCACTAATATTCTAAAATTAAATGCGAAAATGTTTGAGTGCGGATGTGTAGATCTGTGGATGTTTGTTACTCTTTCACGCTCTAACGGCTTAACGGATCTGGCTGAAATTTGATACAGGGATAGATTGTAGTCTGAAATAACACATAGGTTACTTTTTATCCCGGGAATAAGTTCCCATTGGAGGCGGTAAAAGGAACAGACTTTAACGCGGGCTAAGCTGCGAGCATCAGCTAGTTATAATATAATTCTTAAGTAAAGAAGAAGAAGTTATAAAATATAATAAACTTTTTTTCAGGCACTGTGTTTATTGTTTTTTGTAGTTATTATGTATTTTTGTTCCGTGCTTACAACCCTAATGTTGTCAATAGTTGTCACTCGATGACGCAATCATACGGTGTGCGCACGAATCTCGACTCTCGGAATACGTCGTAGAGCATTTTTTCCACTGTAGCGATATGTTATAGCTAATATTTTTGAGGTTAAGTATGGGAGTGATGTATCTGTTACGTAGTAACTATTATTTAATCTGTGACATTACATTCGTTACGTCTTAGATAAACACAGCTCGGAAAATAGTGAACTCGTTACAAATACAATGAAAGAGTGAAAAAGGTGCAATTTAACACTCTTAACTCGAAACGTTTTACAATTTTAAGAGGCGTTAAAGAGTCATGCAATAACATCTGGCCTTATCATAAAGTGCCACAAGGGCCTCATGGACATATTAAGCGTAACGAACAACGTTACCCTACCATGGATAAAAGGACGCAGTGGCTCACAAGGTAGACGCAGCGGACGAGCTGGCAAGAAGATAACTGACAGCAATGGGCCGAGAACCTATCATTCCCCCCCCCCATCTCTAAAATTCATAACAAAACCATATGTTGATACCAATGACAATATATAAGCCCCGCACGTTGATATTGCGCTTGGCGGCCATCTTGGTGACCACTTGGTGACGTATGTCCGTCGAGCAGTCAGTACTAAAAAAATACCGTACGCAGCTTCGCGAGGCCAGCGCGCGCTCGCGCTACGTCACGATGCCGTCACTTAGCTGTCATTATGACAAGGTTCCAGCGCATTACCAACTTGCGGGGCTTATAACATGGACTGCACTTTAACGGGGTTACGCATCCACCGACCATAGGCGCAGATTGTGCTAATGCGGCTGACCCGCTCCTTTCTGACACAATGTCCTTCTGTGCGTTGAAGAAGAGGCATTTAATAATCTAGTCTATTATAAAACAAATCAGCCCGCGCCGCCATTAAGCTTTTTTATGATAAGGCAAACACGCCGTTTAGAATGACACTTACATTCAAAGAAACCCGTTGAATTTTAGGTTTAGTGAAAGTTGAGATGTCTCTTATTTGTGAACTACAAAACCCTTAATATTGAAATTTGTGTGGAATGATCCTTAAGGATTCCCTTTTTGACACAAAAAGAAAATTTAAATCGGACCACGCGTTGAGAAATTGCAACTAAAAACCATTTTGTTTTTCATCCCCTCTCCCAAAGGAAATGCGTAAATATTGGGATCAAAAGTATTCTAGATCCTTCCTCGGATCATAAGCTAAAATTATGCCAAGTATCATTCAAATTGATCCAGTAGTTTCACGTGATACTTATTCGGGATACAGGCAGACACTCAGGCAATTTTTTTTTAAATTACGTTAATTGACCAGGGTCGCGTGTCTGCACACGGAAAATATTTTGAAAAAAAAAAATGAAATTTGTAGGGCGTTCTCTAATCGATACTGAAGCTAAAAATGTTCTTTAAATATGTTTTGTCTGTCTGTCTGTAATCCGAATAAGTATCACGCCGGGGCAGGTTCCCAAATGTTGTGTGTTTACGTCCACGTCGTCTGCCCTGGACCCCAACTTGACCACCGTAACGGAGTGGCAAGTTGGGTGACCGAACTCCGCCAACTATACTTGTGGGACACCAGAGTGTACTACCAAGTGCGACAATGAGCGAAGGTGTGAAATCTTCGAATGAAGTAGTGGTGAGACCCGGTACTCCGGCACCGAGTCTGAAGGAGGCGCGAGTGGTGCTGCCGCGTAGCGAAACCACCCCATGCAGTGCTCGCACTCGCTGTCACTGCGATTGGCAACTGCTGTCGGAGTCCGATAGCAGCTGCCAGTCGCAGAAGATGGTCTCGCCTTGTACCATTTCATTATTTTATATTATTTCATTGTTTTTACATTTTTTTCATTCTTTTTTTTTCATTTTTTCATTTTTTTTTAAAGCAGCAGCAAGCAGGGAAAGTATTCGATAATACCAGCTAGTTCAGTCTTAATATCATTGAAGCAATTAAATGTTCAACAAGTATAAGATCCATATAGTAGAGGAGGATAATAATCTAATATTCAAGTGTTATAGACAACCTAACATAGTTTATAATTCTAAATTTAGCACCTGTGGATGTGGTGTCTTGTACACTACTCCTATAATAGTAGAAGACTCAGATTATATAGCATAATGTGCTATTATTAGGAAATATCCATTCTAATTCTGAAGAATTGATAGTAGAAGGTATATTTAGTTCACATAGTAATTCAATAGTTGATAGACTATCTATAGATCATAATATAGATAAATTGATAATCAAGCATATTATTGATCATATAAAGCTAATATTGAAGAATGAGTACGGCAGAGAATTTGACTTCCAAGGATGTCCTGGTTTTCCTGAAATTGGAAGCTGATGAACAGACACGGTTAGAGTATGAGAATGCTGGTAAAATTCCAGATGATTTAGCAAGTGTTGATATTAAAAAAACTGTAACTATCCTTGGTATTACCACAGGGTGGAAACTCCATACAAAAATGTTTGTTTTCACCCATACTAATATACACGTAATGTGAATGCTTGAATCAAGCTTGAATGTGTGTGTGAGTATACTAGGGAGCTATGGAAATTAAATAATAAGGAACAGAACTCAATCTCATGTATGTAGGTACTTTTATTTCAAGTCTACCCTCGGCTAAGCACAAATTAAACCAAAGCAATAGCACAAAGTACGTAGGTAGTAATACGTAATGCAACGCAGTGCACACGGCAAACGACACTTAAATTTTGGTGGGGGGTTGGGGAAGCTTACTCGGTGGGAGGCAGGGAGTTGCCGATCTGTATGTAATACTATTATATTATCCTTGGTATTACACCAGAGGATTTTAAGAATACCTACTCTTCATCTGATTTTAATTTTGAAGACTTAAAAACGAGAAATACTGTAAAGATTTTAGTGAGCCATTAGAGGATGGTGTTATTAACAAATCTTTAGAGTTTATATTGAGTGAAGTTGAAGTTTATATAGAGTGCTGTACAAAAATCTTGTTTGAATATGGTCCTTATATGAGGGTTGAACGCAAAGGTAAGGGTGCTAAGGCTATAAGATTTAGATTTCCCTATGTATCTACATAATATTGATATCTCAAAAACCGTTTCACGTTCCTTCATGACAAACATTCGAGATTTTTAAGGTCATCAGAAAATTTGACTCTTTGGATGCCACAGCACTCAACAAATTTCGTGGACAAATCCTTCGCTGTACAAGCGATTCGCCTGTGGAATGCTTTGCCAGTATAAGGTATAGTATAAGGCGAGCACAATCACTAGTATCTTTCAAGAGTATGCTAATGAATCCGCCGCAGGCGGTATCACTACCGACTGCGTCACAGAGGCAGTAAAATCTAGTATTCAGGGGTTCCTTTGAATGTGACGGTAAATATAAACTGGCGTCTTGGCTTAATCCGCGACGAAGGCGTGGACGGAATTGTTTTAGAATAGACTTGAATGTTGAAGCGCTTTTATGATCAAGCAAACGGGGCAGTTTCACACGCTCCTAGGAGTCTGATAAAGAAATACCTCTTCTTTCAGAGACCTTATGCGTTTACTGCGTATCATTAGACTTCCCCGAATGACATTTAATCCAAAACACTTCGTCTAAAACATTTCCCCGAAAAATCATTTCCCCAAAAACAGTTCGCCGAAATGACACTTTATCGAAAGACACTTCGTCGAAGACATTTAATCGAAAATCACTTTGCTGAAAAACACTTCGCCGTAAGTCTTATCTAATTGTCTAAGCTCATCTGACCACATTAGCACGAGAATTTAATCACCTAATCATCTATGATATAATGTGCCTGAATAAAATTCTGTCTTCTACACTTCTCACCTAAGTCTGGATCTGGGGTTTGTTTCTATCGGAGTTTGCATTTTTTCTATATTTACGTATTTGAATATATAAAAATATCTATCGGTTATCTACATCCCATAGCACAAATTAACAGAATTTCTTTACCGGGATGTTTCACTCGGAAAGCTGTTATCGGGGAAGTATTTACGTGAACGACTTTCTGTTACCTATGTGGCTTTAGGTATTTTCAGCGATCTGCCTTTTGAGGAAGTGTTTTCGGTCATCAGTCTTTCGGAGAAGTGTTTTTCGGTAAAGTGTCATTTCGGAAAAGTGTTATTCGAGTAAATGCATTTTCGGGAAAATGTTTTTGAGGAAGTGTTTCAAGTTCATCGACAACACTTTCCCGAGGCAGTGTTTTCGACGAAGTACCTTTTCGAGGAACTGTTTTCGATGAAAGTATCAGTAATGTTTACTGCGTAGGTGATAGTGATTGGTCTGCGGACCCGCTTCAGAATGCTTATGTACAATATACCTAAGCATTCTGTGTGGGCTGATTTGTTTTAGAATAGACTAGATTCTTCAATGCTTCTTCTTCAACGGGTGTCATCCGGTTATTCAGTTCAATTCATCAAAACGGTCTCATCGCATAATCTCCTTTTCTCGAAATGTCTCTTCTCATAATATCCTTTCCTCGAAATGTCCTTTCTCAAAATGTTCTTTTCCCAAAATTGCCTTTTCTTAAAATGTCTTTTTCGAAAAATGTGCGTTTCTTACAATGTTCCTTTCTCAAAATATGTGCACTACAGGATTACAGTCTTTATACTAAACATGTTCATACATGTAACTTTAATTTTAGACCAGAATGCGAATCAAAATGGCTAGGTTAGCTTAGGTTAGAACTGAGACCACAACGCACGAGGACCAGAATGTGAATCATTTAAGGGGGCTGACTGAAAATGTCTAGGTTAGGTTAGAACTGCGACAACAGCGCCAGAACCAAATTATACTTATTATAAAGACTGTAATCCTGTAGTGCACATATTTTGAGAAAGGGAGATTTTGAAAAAAAAAGGACTATTCGCGAAAAGAACATTTTGAGCAAAGGACATTTCGAGAAAGGACATTATGAGAAAGGGCATTTCGAGAAAAGGACATTATGAGAAAGGACATTTCGAGAAAAGGACATTATGCGATGAGAGGATCCATACATATACCTAATAAAACTGTAGAGGGTCAAGAGTCTGAAAATGGAAGATATTTTGAAAATTTTAATTGTAGGGTGCTTTAAAATATAATTTAATTTAATTTATTTGTACCCTGAGAAAAAGTGTCACACCGAAACTACTGAATCAATTTGAATGATACTTTGCACAATCTGAGCTTATGATCCGAGGAAGGTACTAGGATACTTTTGGTCCCGATATTTTGCGCGTTTCCTTCAGGAGAGGGGGCGAAAGATAAAGTGGTTTTCAGGTTTTGACGCCAGAATATTCGTGTTTTACCATAAACTATCTATTTCACCAAACAATGACAAATAAATTGATTTAGCTAGGGTTTGAACCTAATGTATACCCGTTTACTACTTATACTGTCATTACACCCTGGCTGTCTCTATATATTCAAGCAGATATCCCTCAATACTTTTTAATAAAAGAATTATCATTAGACTCATTTTTGACATGTCATTGTTCATTCATTACATTTTAAATCTATGGATGGTAAAAATCCCTACGATACTTTTATCATCGTACTTCTGTAGGAGTGTTCGTACGTCACTTCTGTTGACTAAATCCAAGTCTTTGGAAGGACTTAAACACTAACATTTATTTTAGAGGCGGCTCTTTTTAAGTCAGGTTTCTAGACTAGAGCTAGACTATTTCTAGACAATGGCGCCAGCGGCAATATTAAAAATAGTAAATTCTTCACAGTTCCCAACACTAGTGCCGTTCTTTTGTCAACGTGTACAAGTGCTGAGGAATAATGTATCGCAGAGAGATAGGGCATTTTTTGTTTTTTAGCAAGTTTTCTAAACACAGCCTTTTCGCCAATCACAGAGGCAGTCACATCTAGTATTCAGGGGTTCCTTTGAATGTGACGGTAAATTTTGAATGTGACGGTAAATATAAACTGGCGTCTTGGCTTAATCCGCGACGAAGGCGTGGACGGAATTGTTTTAGAATAGACTTGAATCTTGAAGCGCTTTTATGATCAAGCAAACGGGGCAGTTTCACACGCTCCTAGGAGTCTGATAAAGATATACCTCTCCTTTCATAGACCTTATGTGTTTACTGCGTATCATTAAACTTCCCCGAATGACATTTAATCCAAAACACTTCGTCTAAAACATTTCCCCGAAAAATCATTTCCCCAAAAACAGTTCGCCGAAATGACACTTTATCGAAAGACACTTCGTCGAATGACATTTAATCGAAAATCACTTTTTCTGAAAAACACTTCGCCGTTAGTCTTATCTAATTGTCTAAGCTCATCTGACCACATTTGCACGAGAATTTAATCACCTAATCATCTATAATATAATGTGCCTGAATAAAATTCTGTCTTCTACACTTCTCACCTAAGTCTGGATCTGGGGTTTGTTTCTATCGGAGTTTGCATTTTTTCTATATTTACGTATTTGAATATATAAAAATATCTATCGGTTATCTACATCCCATAGCACAAATTAACAGAATTTCTTTACCGGGATGTTTCACTCGGAAAGCTGTTATCGGGGAAGTATTTACGTGAACGACTTTCTGTTACCTATGTGGCTTTAGGTATTTTCAGCGATCTGCCTTTTGAGGAAGTGTTTTCGGTCATCAGTCTTTCAGAGAAGTGTTTTTCGGTAAAGTGTCATTTCGGAAAAGTGTTATTCGAGTAAATGAATTTTCGGTGAAATGTTTTTGAGGAAGTGTTTCAAGTTCATCGACAACACTTTCCCGAGGCAGTGTTTTCGACGAAGTTCCTTTTTGAGGAACTGTTTTCAATGAAAAGTATCAGTAATGTTTACTGCGTAGGTGATAGTGATTGGTCTGCGGAACCGCTTCAGAATGCTTATGTACAATATAAGCATTCTGTGTGGGCTGATTTGTTTTAGAATAGACTAGATTCTTCAATGCTTCTTCTTCAACGCTGGGTGTGATCCGGTTATTCAATTCAATTCATCAAAACGGTCTCATCGCATTATCTCCATTTCTCGAAATGTCCCTTCTCATAATGTCCTTTCTCAAAATGTTCTTTTCCCAAAATGGCCTTTTCTAAAAATGTTTTTTTTCGAAAAATGTGCGTTTCTTACAATGTTCCTTTCTCAAAATATATGCACTACAGGATTACAGTCTTTATACTAAACATGTTCATACATGTAACTTTAATTTTAGACCAGAATGTGAATCAAAATGGCTAGGTTAGGTTAGGTTAGAACTGAGACCACAACGCACGAGGACCAGAATGTGAATCATTTAAGGAGGCTGAATGAAAACGGCTAGGTTAAGTTAGAACTGCGACAACAGCGCCAGAACCAAATTCTACAAACTATCCGGCAGCAAGTAGTTTAGTTTTTACATTTTGTAAAAAAATATCGGATCTGTTATCGTGTTATGTTTATCGATAGCTCAATCCCTATCAGTTTTTCAGAGTCAGGTATAACTTTGTACGTGCGTAAACGTCAATTTTTTATAAAATAATGCATACATAATGTAAAAAGGACGCTCGTACAAGTTTTCACAGGAGCTGTCGTCGAGCTGTCATCGAGAAAATAAAGAAATGGAAATAGTATAATATTATAAAGAAGTAATATTTGTTAAACTGTAAGGGGTAATCTCGGGATCTACTGAACCGATTTTAAAATTCTTTCACCAATAGAAAGCTACGTTATTGTGGTATGTCATAGGCTATATAGCATCACGCTACAACAAATAGGAGCGGAGCAGTAATAGTAAATGTTTCAAAAACGGGAGAAAAGTTATTCCTTTTGGGAGTTTCGTTGCGTGTGCTGCGTAAATATTTATAGGTATGTAAAAAATATGTACTACAAAATTGTTCCTCTTAAAAAAGTTCTAAAAAAAATGCGCTATAGCATGTGTCTATCTTTGGGTTGGTGCACAATAACCATTTTAATGGCAATCAATTTTTTACAATAATGCCACGGGATACCACTTTCATAAATGAAATTGTTCTTAAAAATAATGCGACGGGAATACACGCGACGAGAAACCTTTCTCTCTCTCACGTAGTATTGAATATTAACGACGAGACGCTACGGGAGTAAACACAACAGGTAATACTCTCTCTTATGTGGCGCAAACGAAGTTGCGTGGGTCAGCTAGTATTATAATACACTTAACGCAGACCTAATGATATCGTTAAGTGTTAAGATATTGTGAACCATATTAGTGGTATCCTAAAAGACGGTTAGGTTACAACAACTATTTTACAATGTTACCGTTTGACAGTTGTGTGTACATCTCGCTAGGGAAATAATCAGTTATTTCAGTGACATACAAATTATGCGTGTTCAGTAACAACAACAAGTTCCATAAGTGCCGCGCCGCCCACGCCGCACTGCACGGTTCACTGTTCCATGGCGTCGTCCACGCGCCACTCCAGCTTGCTGAGGATGGTGAGCAGGTCGTCGTTGTCCATGGAGTAGTACAACGGGGATATCTCCACAAGGTACGCGTACTCCGGCCGGCTCAGCGTGTACACGGCGTGCTCGGCGCACATGACCGCGTCCGGCAAGGGCAGGTTTCGGAGCTGCAAACAAAGGTCAAGTTAGAACATTAGCTACACACAGAAATATGAGTGAATTATAGCTTGGCAAATTCGTGTGCCATGGTCTGCGGGCGACGGGGGGAGACGTCAGCGGGGGCGAGGAACTTGTGTGCGGGGCAGGGTTACAACACGACTACGTCATCGCTTCAGACAACCCTATATTGGTGCTTTAAATTAGAACAAAATGTATCTCACTATTAACCAACAACTTATGTATGTATCGAATACCCGATCTAGATTGAAACTTTCCTTGACTATAACTTTCGGTAGCATTATAATATGTTTTAGTTGACAACTAGGTTCTTGTGGATATCAAATCTCTCAATAATGTCATCTGGCAATGACACGAGACAAAATATTAACCCTTGAAGTTTAGTTGTAAAATTATATGAAATGGTATAAAGACTGACGCCTACCGGCGTGAAAAGTTTTGATCGGCGTTTTCCGACGAATGTCAATTGGATAATAGACCAGTGCAGATAGCTTTTAAAATATAAAAAAATAGTAGTAGAATGAAACCTATTGCAAAAGGAAGAGAATGTGACAAAAATAACAGGAAAAATAATTTACGGGCTATTCAGATAGCCCTTCCCGACCTCAGGGTCGGGAAGTGAAAAAAAAGAGGGGTTTAAGGGGGGAAAAGGGGTTTTCTCGATTTCCGACAAAACTACAAGTCCTATGGAAAAATGTTTAGTGGCAAAGTTGTAGGAAATAAAAAAATCTACAACTTTTGTATTTACACTTTAGTGACATAACCTCAAAAAGTATGTCAAAAACTCAAAAATCCCAGTTTGAGTTTTTGATTTTTTTCTTTTACAAAAATGTTCGTTTTGTCATGAAATTTGGCAGAAAACTTTCTTTTTATATTCCTAATGCAGTGTAATTTTTTGATCCAAAATGTTATTTTTTTTTCCTTTTATTGACTTAACTAGCTGACCCGCGCAACTTCGTATGCGTCACATAAGAGAGTAAATTACCCGTTCCCGTCGCATTTATTCCCGTCAGAATAATTTCGTTAACGATAGATGTTTCCCTTCGCATTATTGTAGAAATTGCGCATATTCATGCATAGGACGTGGACTACCGGTGTACGTCGCCAGCAGAATAGTGAATCGACGAAAAAAAGCGAAAAAAAAAGAGAGGTCAAACGGGATAAAAAGTATCCTATGTCCGTCTCCTGGTTCTAAGCTACCTCCCCACCAATTTTTAGCCAAGTCGGTACGGCCGTTCTTGAGTTATGAATGTTGTAACAAACCCGTCTTTGTTTTATATATTAAGATATCGCTAAAGCATTGAAATTTTCAATCAAAAAAACACCTGTCAAAATATCAGATATTTTTTTTAAATTGGTGGGCTTTTTGTTACTTAAAATCTCTTCTTTCTGATGATGTAAAAACATATATACATCACAATGGTAAATTTTCTCAGAAAATGCAAAAGAACTCCAATCATATTTTTCTATTTTAATTATTCATGTACAATTTTGAGCTATTTATTAATATTACCCGTATTAATTATTTTTAAAATCCTAAATAACATCAGTTTGTCGCCGCGTTAAATACATGCCGTTTTTCAATATGTGGGCTCCACTGCAATCCAGAATCGATCGTCAACCCTAAGAACGCAGTAGACTTCACAAGTTCCAACTCTCGGCCTTTAAGTTTTTAAGCTATTGCATAGCTTCTATCGCGGGCCTTGCGTGGAGACCGAATCCAGAAATTGTGTCACGAAAACGAGTCACACTCTCGGCTACCTTCGGCCACGTTCGTGTATCTAGCACTTCATAATTTTTTTGTTTACGTCAATTATGAACTCTGCAGTCGTTATATATTATTATATTATGTCAAATAATCCAAAAATTGATGCTTGTACCCAGAATCGATCTTGCGCCTTCTGCGTACCGATCCGCGTCTTAACCACTCGACCAAAGTTGAATTAAGAATGCTGGTCGAATTTACAGTTCTTAATGTGAAATGACAATTTCGATGCTGTCAATTACATTAGTTGCTGTCAATTTACTTCGTCTAAATAAAAATTCGACTATAGGTGTATAGGTATTCATCATCTATGTACAAAAGTGAACTGTACTCGTATAATTTGTGTAAAAAGTGTTTTAAATATGAATAAACAAAGTCTATTTATTAATGAAGAAAGTCACGAAAAATAGTGAAAGGAAATGAGTGAGTGCTCTATATACATACATTTTATTATTATTATCACCAATGCAGTATTATTTTTTGTTTTGTTAATTTATAATACTGCTATAAAGATAACCAAACCCGGGAGTACGTTACCATGGGAAGCGGGAAGAAAATTTCACGCTGACGTAGCTGCGAGCGCCATCTATCCCATACCTATGTACTTTAAACGTGTCATAAAAGTCATAACAATACCATAAATGCACATTTCAAAGAATGTCTATTATTACCATAAATTTTTTAAAAATAGTTTTTAAGTAGATAAGAAGAAACCTATTGTTTTATCTTTTAACTAGCTGACCCTCGCAACTTTGTTTACGTCACACAAGGTCTATGAAATTAGAGGTATTTATTAATCATACTTATCAAGTAGCGTGTGAATCTGCCCTGTTTGCTTAATCAAAATAGAGCTTAATGGTTAAAGCTATTCCTCAGTATAGAATTTTCCTCAGTATAAACGATTTACATACAAACACCGGCGTGTTAGAATTTTATTACATGTATCAATGTAGTAGACGTAACGTGTATAAAATGACATCAATCAAATGTCATCAATATTCTGAAAAAGAAATTAAAAATAGAGTTCACAAACTCTTTTGAAAATACATACTGTACCTACCTTAAAGGATCGTTATGAAGATAACAGGATAGTTAACAACCATCCATAGAAAATAGATGGTATAATGCTGAATACCGCAAAGAACAATCGGCGCGGCATAGAATGGGGCCAATACTGATATCCTTGAGGATTTAAATGATGCCGATGTCCTGTGCCTGCTGAGGCACACACCGCACACACACGCCGTCATGCATGTCTGCAGGACAACGTGCAGAACAACGAGCGCCGCTGAAATGCTCAATCACGTGACGTCTGACCGGCAATCGCTAACTCGCCTGCTGTTCATCGCGTTTATGGTACGAAATAAGACGTCCGTTCAATTATCGGCTGATATTGGCCTGTTTTAAGAGCTTATGGAGGGCCACCAGGATGAGGCCGAAATGACTGAAATTAAAATCGACAGACGCAAGAGATGTGATGGAGGCAATAATTCACGTACCTCGGGAGTGTCGTGTCAGAAACTGATGGGATAGAAGAGTAGTTACCCTACATCATTTCTAGTCTCGCCAAGGCCAGAACAACCTTTACACAGCGCCCCGTAGGCAGTTGCGAAAATAGACACGAAGAGTGAAACTCAAAAGTAAACGTTAAAACTGTACTGCTAACTGCTATACGGATGCGAGACATGAAAGGTCACTAAAGTAAAGACATTTCGCCTTTTGGACTTTTGGAATTTGGTTTTATGGACTTTTGGACTTTTGAACTTTTGGACTTTTGGACTTTTGAACTTTTGGACTTTTCCAAAAGTCCAAAAGTCCAAAAGTCCAAAAGTCCAAAAGTCCGAAAGTACAAAAGTACAATAGTCCAAAAGGCCAAAAGTCCAAAAGTCCAAAAGGCCAATAGGCCAAAATTCCAAAAGCCCAAATGTCCACAGTCAAGTAGGTACTTGGTACTATACTTTGTTGAACATAGGCCTTAAAATCTTACTTCTTACTAATATTATAAATGCGAAAATTTGTGAGTGTGGATGTTTGTTACTCTTGCACGCTCAAACCGCTGAACGGATCGGGCTGAAATTTGGTACAGAGATACATTATAGTCTGGAATAACACATAGGCTACCTTTTATCCCGGGAATAACTTCCCGCGGTAACAAATTTTACGCGGGCGAAGCTGCGGGCATCAGCTAGTATTCTTATCTAGAAATAATTATACTAGCATAGTTGGTAAAAAATGCTATGTAATAGCTTTACCGCGGCAGTCCCCGAGTGCCACACGTCTTTTTTTTTTTAATATTTAGCTCGCCAAATTGACGTCGCCACCAGCCTGATGGAAAGCCGTGGCGCATCTAGCGATTGGGGGCCACTTCTGACAGTGGTCCTCAAGTTGGCGGCCCTGTGATGTGCCTCTTCACGCTCCTCTTGAAGAACTCGGGATTGTAAGATGAGGGAAAAACGTGTGCGGGCAGGTCGTTCCATGTTTTTATAGTTCGACAGAGGAAAGATCTTTTGAAACGCTCAGTTCTGGCGAAGATTCTCTCCACTGTGTGTGAGTGGCATCTTTGCCCGGCACGTGTTGTTCGGGATCGGAAAGGAGAGGGTGGGATCAGGTCGAAGATTTCTTCAGAACATTCGCCGTGATACATTCGATAGTAGATAGCCAAGGACGCTATGGTTCTTCGCTGCGCCAACGGTTCGAGGCCTCCCGTCACCAGGACAACCAATTATTCGGATAGCACGACTCTGCATAGGGTCAAGCGCGTCTAGTAAATACCTTGCGGAGTCATCCCAAAGGTGAGAACAGTATTCGACGCAGGGACGAATTTGCGTCTTGTACAGTAAACATCTCTGATGTGGCGTGAAATACCGTCTCACTCACTCCTAGTTTCCGCGAGGTCAGCCCAATACAACTCTCTATGTAGTTTTTGTGATTGAGCCGGAGGTCTATACCGAGGATCTCCAGGTTGTCCTTTAGTGGAACCGTAATGCTCTGAAGAGAGGGTAGGGGTGGGAATGGGGACTTCTTAGCTTTAAACGCACATGCCTGTGTTTTTCTGGCATTGAACTCGACCAGGTTGTCTGAACGCCATTGGTCAATGTGACCCAGGTCCCGGTCGAGATCTGCCACGAGTTGCCTTCTCTTCTCCTCCACGTCGCCTCGTCCCTCCGCTGGACGGCCAGAATAGCTCCCATGTAGAGTGCTATCATCTGCATAACAATGAATGCACCCAAGGGACAGCATGTCATTGATATGCAGAAGAAAGAGAGTTGGGGACAATACCGATCCCTGTGGTACTCCGGCATTTACCTGCAAAAAGCAGGAAGCCTGACCATCACAGAGAACCCGTATACGTCGCCCGTGCAAGAAGCTGGCCAGGTAGCGCATGAGCAGTTTGTTAATAATTAGCTCGAACACCTTGCAGATGACGGTGGTTACGACTATGGGACGATAGTTGGCCGGATCCGACCAATTCCCTTTCATGGGGATCTGTTGGACATTCACCTCCTTCCAAGCCTCCGGCACCTCCCCCGACGAGTAGGAAAGGCGATACAGGCGTGTGAGCGTTGGAGACAATTCGGCTGCACACTTTCTCAGCACCACCGCCGGAATCCCATCAGGACCGCTGGCTTTCCGCGTGTCGAGTGATCGCAGCACTGCTCGCACATCGCACTGCCAGATTACAATATCCGGCATCGTGGTTCCACAGTCGGCGATAGTGGGTGGTTGCTTGCTACAGTCATCGAGCCGGGAATTAGCCGCAAAGAGATTGGCCAGCATTTCTACTTTCTCTTGGGCCTTGTGAGCCAGTGACCCGTCAGGATAGCGCAGCGGCGGCAGCGAAAGCTTGCAGAAATTGGCCAGCACGGCTTTGGCCAGTTGCCAGTATCCACAGCTGCCCGTTGGATGTGATGTGAGCTCCTGACCAAGCCGCGTGACGCGCTGGGCGTCCGCTCTCTTGAAGGCCCTCTTACTGGACCTAGTGGCTCTGTTGTACGCTGCCTTGCAGCGGGCCACATTCGGGTCGCGCGCCGCCCGAGCCCTGATCCTGGCGCGGTACGTTGTCTGTTTTTGTTGAACAGCTACGGCGCTCTCACGCCCGAACCAGGGGCGAGCTTTACGGATACTGGCGACATCAGTGTATGGAATGTAGTATTCCATACCTAACGTAATCTCGCCAGCAACCGCAGTGGCGCTTTCCGATGAAGCCCTCCCCACAAAGCAGCGCTGACTCCACGGGACGGTTGCAAAGTATTCTCGAAGACCGTCACAGTCTGCTGACGAGTAGTGCCACAATCGCCGCGTCACCTCTACTGCCCTTGCAGGAGATGACAACTGCAGGCGGGCACGCACAACACAGTGGTCGGAACTACCCAGTGGAGCGCCAACCGACACACTGTACTGTGCTGGACAACTCGTCAGCAGTAGGTCCAGCAGAGCGGGTTCATGGTCCACCCTGTCCGGTATTCGCGTAATCCCGCGTACCATTTGGGTCAGACTATGGGAAAGAGCAAACGCGTGGGCGGCCCGTCCTGCAGGATTGGTCTTGAGGGACCCCAGCCACTCAATGTGGTGACCATTGAAATCCCCTCCTCCATTGACTCATAGAGCCGTGATCCACGTGCAGCCAAAGGACGGAGAAGGAAGGGTTCTCAAGGCAGCGCAGCCGGCGACAACAAACATCCGCCCGAACGAACGCGCACACCCGGGCTTTATCTCGAAATTGTTCATCGATGATATAGCCAGGGTAACACAAGTACGACTGATCGGCAGGGCGGCGTATTTGCGTCTCCGTTAGGAACATCACAGCTGGCCGTGCCGTCTCTAGATGGTGATGGACGACGTTGAGGTTGGCATGGAGTCCGCGGATGTTAGTGCACTCCACCTCAAACAGTACGTTACTGGGAGTAGTAGCGGCCGCTGTGGTACCTTTTTTCTATTTTGCGCTGCCATGATTTTTGGGATAAGAAGGGAGACGTGAAGACGGAGCGACATTTGCTGCAGCAGTGAGTGACGAGGCGTAGGAGCTAGCTTCATCTATGACTGTGTGGTGGGACGGAAGGGCCCCCGTATACCCCCGAGTGTGGTCGCCGGGTCCCAGTCCGGTCACCATCCGGCACGACGAACCACATCGGGATTATGCGCGGCCTGGTGGGGCAGCCTCCCAGGGTGGTTAGTCCCATTTGGGCCCCTGTACTATGCCGCGGGCGGCCAGCGGCAAAACCGTTTCTACGGGTCTCCCTGGCCGGCGGATCGACCCCCGTCAGCCACACTAGAATCCACTTAGCGCCTACTGGTCCCCCCCTGCTGCATTAAACATCGCCCCGGGCCCGGCTGTGCAGCTGCTGAACTCCGAACGCAACCCAACCGGGGCTGGGTTACTTGGGGGGCTTTACACAGCTGCACGGTGGTACCCCCCCAGACCAACACATTGTACTACCGGAGCCTCGTTAGTGGTAAGCAGGTGCACCGCGTGCAGGTGAGGTCGCTCGGGCCCCTGAGTTTTGGTGGTAGTGGGGCCCCTTGCCAATTTACTACTTTTAGGACGGCATTGTTAACATCGTCATAGTCATCTAGTTGTCTTTTAATTTTGAAAATTAAGGAAGTGTCATCTGCAAACAAAACAATCCCGTTACTGTCCCCTACGTAATAGGGTAGGTCATTAATATAAATCCATACTAATATTATAAAGCTGAAGAGTTTGTTTGTTTGTTTTTTTTGTTTGTTTGAACGCTAGGATTTCAGGAACTACTGGTTGGATTTCAAAAATTCTTTTACAGTTTGATAGTCCGTTTATCGAGGATGGCTATAGGCTATATAACATCACGCTAAGACGAATAGGAGCGGAGCAGCAATCAATAATGTTTTGAAAACGGGGAATATTTTTTACCGTCTGAGAGCTTCCGAGGCGTACGCTGCGTAAATGGTTAAAGTTAGGTAAAAATTGTGTATTACAAAATTGTTTCTCTTAAAAAGTTAAAAAAAAGTCCGCGACAGCAAATGTCTATCTTTTAAAGTCCGCTCACAATAACCTAATTTGTCTATCTCTTAAGGTTCGCTCATGATATAACGAAACTGAAGAGTTTGTTTGTGCTAGGATCTCAGAAACTACTGGTTTCATTCCAAAAATTATTTCAAAGTTTAATAGTCCGTTTATTGAGGCTGGCTAATGGCGATATAACATCACGCTAAGACGAATAGGAGCGGAGCAGCCATGTTTCGAGAACGGGGATTATTTCTTTCTTTTGAGAGCTTCCATTACGGACGCTGTTTAATAGTTAAAGTAACGTAAAAATTGTGTATTACAAAACTGTTCCTCTTAAAAAGTTCCGTTGCAGCATATGCCTATCTTTTAAGGTTCTCTTACAATAACCCTCTTATTAAGTTTTAAAGTATGAGCGACGCGACGGGAGTAAACTTAGTTTGCAGAGGCAGCCAGTCAACTGAACGATAAAAACCGGCCAAGTGCGAGTCGGACTCGCACACGATGCGTGGAAGTAAAAGCGACGGGAAACATTATAATACTCGAAATATTAATACCATACCTCTCTCTTTCTCACTCTCATGTGACGCAAACGAAGTTGCGCGGGTCAGCTAGTTAAAAATAAAAATAGTCCGAGCATCGTACCCTGCGGGACGCCCATAGTAACCACCGATCCCCCCGAACGTGTGCCACCGACATCGACCCTCTGAGTTCTATTGTTCAAATATGTAGTCAGAAGATCGAGAGCCTTGTTCCTTATCCCGTAGTGATGAAGTTTCCTGATCAATGTTGTTGGACGCAATCAAAAGCCTTAGACAAATCGCAAAACACACCAAGCGCATCATGTTTATCTTCCCAGGCCTCATAAATACTCTTCAACAAATCTATACCAGCATCGGTCGTCGAACGTCCTTTAGTGAAGCCAAATTGTTTATAATGAAATAATTTGTGACTGTTAAAATAGGTCAGCATCTGCTCAAGTATTAATTTTTCAAATATCTTGCTCAAAGTCGGCAACACGGAGACAGGTCTGAAATTACCTGGATCAGAAGCACTGCCGGCCTTGAACAAAGGTATAAGTTTACTGTGTTTCAATAAATCAGGAAACACACCACCCGAAACACAATCGTTAAACACAGCTGCCAAGTGAGGGGCAATGACATCAATGACACTAGATACAGATTTTACCGATGCCCCCCCCCCCCCCCCCCCATAGGTTTGCGGTTTTTTTAACATTAATAGCCCTGTAAGCTTTCAGAATGTCGTTGCAGTTAACGCGTCTTGACAGCTATCTACACATTCTGACAATATTTGCTCAGCGGAAGTGGAAGACGACCGAAGAGTATTCGTTATACGAATAGGTATATTACTGAAAAATTTTTCAAACTCAGTCGCTACTTCCAGATCCCCTGTGACGTGGCGCCCGTTTATCTTTAAATGAAAGCTTCGTTCACTCGTTTAGACCTACCGCATTCAGAATTTACAATGTTCCAAGTACTTTTAATAACATTTGTCGAAGCTGTAATTTTATTTCGAATGAAATTTGACTTTGCCAAGGAACAGACCTGTCTTAAATGTCTTTGAATATTTTTTAACATATTCCTTAAACTCAGGGTTGAAATTAAATGCTTTTTCCGAATAAAGTTCATAAAGCCTCTTACGATTTTTATAAATACCAGGTGTAGCTCAGTCACTGAAAACAAACCTGCTTCCGAAAAACTGTTTTTGGTGTAAAAAAATTTCCAAACTTATCATGTATTAAGTTAAATAAATCAGCGTAAGATTTATCTACAGTAGTGTAATCGGGCAATTCTGTTATCTTTTTACTATATTTTCTTTGAAAGTTCCTAAGCGTTTTGAGTTTAGAATAGAATAGAATAAACTTTATTCTATTCTATTCTAAACTCAAAACGCTTAGGAAAGTTCATAAAGCCTCTTACGATTTTTATAAATACCAGGTGTAGCTCAGTCACTGAAAACAAACCTGCTTCCGAAAAACTGTTTTTGGTGTAAAAAAATTTCCAAACTTATCATGTATTAAGTTAAATAAATCAGCGTAAGATTTATCTACAGTAGTGTAATCGGGCAATTCTGTTATCTTTTTACTATATTTTCTTTGAAAGTTCCTAAGCGTTTTGAGTTTACTGGTACAAAACTGATTACATTCTTACTTCTGGAAACATTTCTAGCATACAGAACAGATTGTCCTCGATGATCAGATTTTACAGGGGTGGACCCTGTAAAATCTGATCATCGAGGACAATCTGTACAATAGGGAATATAAAATAAAAATAAAATATAATTAAGCCTTAAAATGATCAAATTATTCTTCAAGTTCAAATTTAAAACATTGATTAAATTTGAGCACTTGAAACGCCACCAATATTGGCGCCATTTTAATGACGAAAGATGTCACGTGTCAATCCGTGTATGCTTGTACTGTTTGTTTGGGTCAATGACCTTTATACATATTGACGCCTATAAGTTGAATGTTGTGTGAGTCAAATGACGTCACATTTCGTGTCGACCAATGGTAAAAACGTTTTGCAAGTTTGAATTTCGCTCTCAGGATTTTCACTTTTAATGCAGTATTTTACAGGTTTTAAATAATAAATAAATTAAATGATAATAAAAAGTGGAAAAAAATGATTTTTGAGTCAATATAAATTTTATGCATATTCCCTATTCTTAATGGGGTGTATATTAGTGAAAATGTTATCAATACAAGTAGCACTAGTGCCAGTTATACGAGTAGGTTCTAAAAATACATTATGTAAACCAAAGGACTTAAATAAGTTCAACATTTTCAGTCTCTTTGAAGGTTCCAGTAAAGAATCTAAAATATCTACATTGAAATCTCCACAAACTACTACTGCTTTTTTAGAGCTCTGGCATTTAAACAAAGCATCTTCCAGTTTTTTTACACCCTGTGTGTATGGAGCATCCGGGGGACTGTATACGCTTAACACAATGAACTGCTCGAACTCAATACTAGCTATTTCAATGACTCGTTCAACAGAGAGGCTTTTTTTTATTGTTTAACGTGAGGGAAAATCCTCATGGATGTTATGCCGGACTCCTACAGACTAAAAAACCTCACGTCACGCCCAACAGCCTGTGGTTGGGAGCCCCGGGGAAGCTCTCGGAAGGATGTCCCAGAACTCCCAACAGAAACAGAGAGGCTTTACTATGTCTTTACGTTCTTTAAATTTTATAGCCTTGTTAATAAGAATTAATGAGCCTCCACGTTTACATTTTACCCTACAGACAGAGCTAGCAACCTGATGATTCTTAAAGTTCAACATTACTTCATGCTTCTTTAACAAATGTTCTGTTACACAAAAAATGTCTATTCTATTCAAATCAATGCACAGATACGACCCACCAGAAGGACCGGTGGTCACCGCAGCCTATGAACGTTTGCAACACCGGACGCGCCACTCTCGCGCTGCCGACCCTGTAAAAACCTTCTAAGACCCCTCTTGAAAAAATCTATTGTACTATCCACGCTGTGTCTGTATTTCTAAATATTCCTAATTATCCAAAGGTTGCCTAGAAGGTTTGCTGTGCGCAATAAGGCCGCCCATTGTATCTAACTTTAAAAACTTCAGTATTTTTGTACCTTATTATTTTGAAAGCTATGTAGTTAGTACAATAAAGCATATATCTATATATTTTGAAGAACCCCATATTGTATACGTTTCGGAAAACCGAGGCAGGGAGATCATTCCACGTGTGCATCTGGATTGAGGGCCCAAAAATTAAATCTTCGCAAAACAAAATAAGATTTACAGGGACTTTAGTTAAAAGTTTCTTAAAGTTAGGGCACTATGCCAAAATTTCTTAAACACGAAATAAAGCTTTTATGATGAAATAACTTAGGCCCTCAATCCAGATGCCTGCATTAAGTGGCATAGTCTGAAAACTAATCATTTCTTCTGGGCCCTATCAGATACCAAATGAAGTTCTTCATCATGTTGACACAGTTATTCAAATATATTCTTGCGCCATGAAGGCTAAATCATGCCAAAATGATGATTTAGCCTTCATTACACTGCGACAGCAGAAACACCGACATTATCCTAGTATCTGGAGACCCCATGTTGGTACTGTACGCTGACGATGTCGGCTACACCACCACCTCTCTCAACGCACAGCACACGCCGCGGTGAAGATTCAATGTGTATTGGATGCGCTCCAAGACACTTCAAGACAGAGCCATGTCCACGTATGATTTAATCCCCGCGACAGATACGATCTAATCCCCGCAACAGCTACACTAAACCGTCTTTCTCAATGATATCCGCTGATAGGCACCTGACGGGAATATCTCGAACAGTTTCGAACTTGGTGATGTCCGCTTCGCTTCACCTTGGGCCGGCCCTTGCTTCTGCCGTCCTGTGACCACACACATACAGACAAACAAACACACGACTCACCTCCGACAGGTAGGTAGTGCAGCGGCAGTGGCGACACTCGCCGCTGTCCTCCATGTTCCAGCCTTTGCTTGTGTCGTCCTGTAACAAAACACAAATAAATTCATAAAAAAATCTTACACTACGAATATGAGTTTGTGCTATAGGATCTAGACAACTGATGCGCCACCACCGAAGCAGTCAAAAAACACATAAACAATTTTTTAGCGCTAGCTTTTTTGTGAGTTTCGGGTGATGGTCATTCAAGACCGAGGGAGCCACTTGTTTACCACCTTGCGGTTTCATCACCACCACACGCTCCCATCATATTACTCGGAACTAGTAGGTATTACACATTTTATGTCGATTTTCAATATCTTGTAAATATACATAACTAGCTGACCCGCGCAACTTCGTTTGCGTGATAAATCAAGAACCGCTCGACCGATTTTGTGCAAACTTCACATAAACCATCTACTAAATAGTCCGAACAAAGCAAAGATAGGTGAGCCCGATCTCGAGTTATAAAATTACAACGAAAAGTGGCATTGATTTTTATATATATAGATCTTACTTCTTACTAATATTATAAATGTGGATGTTTGTGAGTGTGGATGGAATCTGGAAATCTGGAATAACACATAGGCTACTTTTTATCCCGGGAGTACGTTCCCATGGGAAGCGGGAAGTACAATTTCACGCTGACGTAGTCGCGAGCGCCATCTATCCCATACCTATGTACTTGAAACGTGTCATAAAAGTCACAACAATACCATAAATGCACATTTCAAAGAATGTCTATTATTACCATAAAATTTGTAAAAATAGTTTTTAAATGGGTAAGAAGAACCTATTGTTTTATGTTTTAACTAGCTGACCCTCGCAACTTTGTTTACGTCACAGAAAGTCTATGAAATTAGAGGTATTTATTAATCATACTCATCAAGTAGCATGTGAATCTGCCTTGTTTGCTTAATCAAAATAGAGCTTAATGATTAAAGCTATTCCTCAGTATAGAATTTTCCTCAGTATAAACAATTTACATACAAACAGCGGCGTATTAGAATTTTATTACATGTATCAATGTACAGTTTGTCTATAAAGTCGTGAAATTAAATGAGGGCGCTGCTGAATGCATGTATGCAACCCTATATAGTACGACCAAAATGATTTTGATACGAGGAGTTCGTTACGAGTAAAATCTTACTAATATTATAAATGCGACAGTTTGTGAGTGTGGATGTTTATTACTCTTACACGCTCGAACGGTTAAAGGGATCTGGCTGAAATTTGGTACAGGGATACATTATAATCTGGAATAACCATGGCTACTTTTTATTCCGGGAATAAGTTCTTACGGGAAGCGGGAACGGGAACAATACAAATATTATAAATGCGAAAGCTTATGAGTGTGCATGTGAGACTCTTTCACGCTCGAACAGTTGAACTGATCTGGCTGAAATTTGGTACAGGGATACATTATAGTCTGGAATAACACATAGGCTACTTTTCATCCCGGGAATAAGTTCCTACGGGAAGCGGGAACGAGAACAAATTCGACACGGGCGAAGCTGCAGGCATCAGCTAGTGAGTTAATAAATAAAACACATTATACATTTTTAATTTTGTTTCTGTTTTATTGAATCAGATCCAGAATAAAGTTATTAAACCAGATCCAGAAGCCCCGGTCTAATAGCGTCTTACAACCCACCAGCAGGTGCCTAGCAGTCCCAATTGCTTCGCCACAGTCATGTAATTACATGTTTTATCTGTAACTTTCCCCCATCTGACAAGGATTTTTTGGCGCAGTGCACAAATATTAAAATCGTCTATTTCTTTCTTTGCCGACCTTTTCTGTGTTTCCTAGGAGTTTCAAACTTTCCTTCATTATTAAAACCTTCGTTAACTATTCGCCTAACTGTAGGTACTCTCTGATTTTCCTAAAAAGAGTAAAAAAAGAAAATTAATTACCTAATGGAAACAAACTATTGACATGAAGCAATTAATTCAAAATAAAAAATTGGTAGAAAACCTGATTGAACTTAGTATCAAAAATGTAGGTCGTACTATAAAATAACGTACTAACAATGTTATTCTAACCACTGACTTACATTATAGGTAGATTGTAAATCTCAACGTAAACAATGCCTTTTTTTGTCTCCAAATCGTAAATTCAGTAAATTCAAAAGATTCAACTTCAGACAGATTCAAAACAAACAATAACACGATTACATACCCACCAAAGATGCTGTTCGCTCATAAACATCCTCAAAATCCCACAACAATTGTCCAGCTTGGTACTCCGCGAAACATCACTGGAAAACTTTAAAAATCACTTCCTGCGCACCACTCCGATTTTCTTCACTCATTTCTCAAACCTTTATGCGTAGTTTGGTTTCAATTTGTTGCAGTTTAATCCAAACATTAAAGTTACATGACGAAAACGAAATTCGACGATAGCATTGACAACTGACGTACTTATGTTTCGTGTTGCCAGTGTTGCCACACACATAACTATTTTTAGTTCCTTAAACATTCATTTCACGACTTTATAGACAAACTGTAGTAGACGTAACGTGTATAAAATGACATCAATCAAATCTCATCAATATTCTAAAAAAGAAATTAAACATAGAGTTTACAAACTCTTTTGAAAATAGATACTGTACCTACCTTAGAGAATCGTTATGAAGATAACAGGATAGTTAACAACCATCCATAGAAAATAGATGGTATAATGCTGAATACCGCAAAGAATAAGCGGCGCGGAATAGAATGGAGACTATCCTGATATCCTGGAGGATTTAAATGAGGCTAATGACCTGTGCCTGCCAAGGCACACACACGCCGTCATGCATGTCTGCAGGACAACGTGCAGGACAACGTGCAGGACAACGAGCAGGATGAGGCAGCGAATGGCTGGATTGAAAATAAAATCGACAGACGCAGGAGATGTGGTGGAGGCACTAATTCACGTACCTCGGGAGTGTCGTGTCAGAAACTGATGGTATAGAAGAGTAGCCTACATCATTTCGAGACTCGCCAAGGTTAGAACAATCTTCACACAGCTGCGCCCCGTAGGCAGTCGCGGAAATAGACTCGAAGAGTGAAACTCAAAACAAAGTAAACGTTAAAACTGTACTGCTAATTGCTATACGGATGCGAGACATGGAAGGTCACTAAAGACATTACGCACCAGCTACCAGCTACAAGTCTTCGTCAACCGCTGCCTCCAACGGATCCTGGGTATATACGGGCCCGAGAAAATCACCAACATAAGCCTATTAGGACGCTGCACTGAGACCCCTATCCACCAACAGATCAATCGTCAGAAGTGTAGCAGGATTGGACACACTACACGCTGCAAAGGGACCATGATCACATCATACCAAAGCAAGCCTTACTGAAACTACTGGTAGGGTTTCAAAAACTCTTTAACTGTTCGATAGTAAGTAGGTACATTTATTGAGAATGGCTTAAGGCTACATAACATAATGCTAAGATTAATATGAGCGGTGTAGCAATGAGAAATGTTTCGAAAACGGAAAACATTTAATCGTTAGAGTATCCGTTGCGCCTCTGCGTAAATGGTTGAAGTTACAAAAAAATAATTTATTACAAAATTGTTCCTCTTAAAAAGTTCAAAAATACAATATCTATTTATTTATTTATCTTTTAAGGTTCGCTCACAGTTACATTTTTTTTTAAAGTGAGGAAATTCCTACATAATTATGCTATGCCGGACTCTTTTAAGACTAAAAACCACACGTATCCTGCTTAACAGCCTACGGTTGGGAGCCCCGGGTAAGTCCTCGGTAGTCAACCCAGAACTTCCAACAGACCTACGGCTACTAGTAAGGCCTCACCTAAGTGGGTTTGGGTGCTATCTCGCGTTTTTGGGAGGTTTTCGATCGAAGTTACGTTAATTATTTCTAAAATAATGAATAGTAGCGATGCGACAGGAGTAAACGCAACGGGGATTAAGAACGGGAAACTGGATATCAAAATAATAGCGCTCTTTCTCTCCGTCTCTCTCTCTTATGAGACGCAAACGAAGTTGCGCGGGTCAGCTAGTTATACTATATTTACAAGATATTGTGCACGTGGTCGTGTACATAGAGTACAAAATAATTAACATTTCCCTTTTATAGATATCAGATTATTTATGTTCTGCGCCTTGCCTTATCTTGCTTTAGCGTGTATTTATGAAGTGACAAAAATTAACAATTGCACGCACAGCTTAAACTACAAAGAAATTACCCTGCCTTAGACACGCCAGCAAAAATACATTTAAAAAAAGAGACATGAACATCTGTTAGATATTTTCGAAGTTGACCGTGAGCAACAATATGAAACCGGAAGTTTATATTTTACCGTCAAATTGTACAAACCGATTGTAATCTACGCTGTCGAGATTTTTGAATAAAACGGATTGAAATAATCTTACTAATAGATATTATAAATGCGAAAGTTTGTGAGTGTGGATGTTTGTTACTCTTTCACGCCCAAACGGCTGAACGTATATATATATATCCGCCTGCGAGTTTCATAGTATAAATTAGAAAAGCCCCCACAACACAGCGGGTGTTTGCGTCTACTAACTGCAGCCAAAAGTAGCGTTCACTTTAATAATGGACTAGGTTTTATCAGATTTCCCCATTTTGTTTAATGTTTCATCATGCGTAGCAATACATCTAAATTCTGACGAATAAGCCTGTAACATGCGCAACGTTCAGTGGACGTGTTCGCACGCACGGACACCAAACGTCGTCATCACTTACCCGTCGCACCATTCTGATGCCCATTTTGATGGCTTCCGCCCTATGAGCAATCTCGTCATTGATTAACTTAGTCAAGATCGGCTGTATTTTCTTCAGCACCGTTATGCTGGCGCGCGAGTCCTCCGCTATGGCTTGGAGCAGCTGTTCTAGCGACAACATAGATGGCTCGCAGCATATTCGCATCTCCTGTAAGAGAAACAAAATGATTTGTATACAATAGCCAATTTCATGACACATTTCACGAAAGTATTCAGTTTTTAGTAAGTACCCGGCGCACACAAGGGCTCTACAAGAAGAGGTTGTAGACTGCAATGGCCTTCCTGGTTGCGACGGTGGCAATCAGAGTTCGCCATGAGTTCCCTCAACTGAGCGGCGTCATTTTGACATACATATTCATACATACCTAGTTACACCTTTTTACCGTAAGGCCAGACCAGTACCAGTGGCATTTACAGATATTGTGGCGAGCCTACGGCCTTGATGAATTGGACAGAGGCGGGTCCTCGCCATCAGCAGTTGACCTTTTTCAAACTAAACAATTTTAACGTTATTGTTCTGTCCCTTTCAAAAGAATGTATCTCTGCGAAGCGGATAGTATCTCTCAGACAAATTTCCGAAAAAGTATTTGAATTAAGTTATAATTCAATTATTGCCAAAGCACAGCACCTGGTCAACTGCGTACAGTGCGATAAGGATAGCAGTAGCTCAGACCGATTTTAATTGGAAAAAATCGATGATTCGTATTCCGTAGTACTAAAAGACGGACGCGAGCGCGTCCAGTCAGCGCTACGTGGCGAAGTTTATGCTCTCGGAAAGCGTGTACCCCACAAACTAGAGATAGTACACATTTTTCGTGGAAGGAACATAATATTGATCACCTATGCATTAAAAAAAATAATTTATTTTTGCTTTACGTAGGGTAAAAGACGTAACAAGCAGGCAAACCGCCTTGATGGTTTATCACTCTTACGTCTGTTCCATTGTACGTTACGGGATAGTCGTCTGGGGTAACTCATCTGAACTTCTTCGAGTTTTCAGAGCTCAGAAAAAATGTATTCGCACGCTGTTTAACTGCGTCTGAGTCCTGTAGACCAGTATTCAAATAAGAAAATCTACTAACTGTACCGAGCATATACATTTACGAAGTTGCTAAATTTGTTAAACTCCATGACCATCTATTTGAAAACTGCGATAACATAGGCAAGCGACAGGTAACTCACCTTTCAAAAAAAATGCCAGCACCCAAACTGGAGCTATTCAGGAAAAACTGTGTTTACATGGCACCACTTATTTTTAACTCCTTGCGCAAAGGAATGGCAGAATTACCGTGTTCCAAATTTTTGCGTGTATTAAAGGAAAGTTTTTTTTTAATACAGTTGCTCAAAAAGTGACGTATTACAGGGACGTTTAGCGTTCGGGATGTGGGCTATTACACACTCGCGCTTTTTCTTGACCTTTCCCGCACTTGTGCGCGTTTCCTTTCCCAATTGTCAAAATAATGTCTGTGATTCATGCAAATATTTCAAAAAAGGTACTAACTTGTTTCAATATCAGATTAAAAGTTATTTTAATTAAAATTTAAACATAAATTAATATAAGTATCGGCCAAATTAAATTTATAAATATAAAAAAAGTTGGCTGTATGAAGTGCACTGCCATAGTCTCTGCTTAGGTAGGTATATATTCTTTTACGGTTGCCGCCATTTTGGACAATTCAGGTTTATTGTGTTTTTATTATTTTATTAAATTGCTTAATTTTTTCGCAACTGTATTAAAAATAGTTGTTCAATACAACGTGTGGGATTGATTGATTAGATTAATTAAAGAATGTTTTTATAGTACCCTATAAAAACATTCTTTAATTAATCTTACAAAATATTGTAAATGCTAAAGTTTCTGAGTGTGGATGTATGGATTTTTGTCACTCTTTTACGCTCAAAAGGCGAAATGGACTTAGCAGAAATTTGGTACAGGAATAGATTATAGCCTGAAATAACACATATTTTAAAGCTTTTTACTCCCGGAGTCGATTCCCGTGGAATGCGGGAACGCCAACAGAACGCTACGTAGGCAAAAGCGCTGGCGCTTTTGTTTTTGTATAAACCTAAGTAATTTCATTGAAAATTGTTCAAAGTACCTGCATTTTATCTACGGTTTAACGACAATTGGCGGCAGTTTGATTGGCTTCTTATTAGTAATTTGTTCACCATGTGAGGTTTATTCTTTAATTTTTTTCTTTAATATTTATCGCTGACAATACAGTAAAGGCTTAATAACTGTTAGAGCTTTGTTACCATATAATTTGAGTTTTGCGAGTAAATCATTTTCGCTATAATTTTCCCTATTATTGTCTATATTATAATCTAGAAAAGACTTTATAAAAAAAATATTTTCATAGTGATAGAAATAAAAAAATAATACAGTAATTCATCTTGCTAAGAGTTAATACTCCAGGGGGACAAAATATTCCAACTTCGGCCCTGTTTTCAGTGTACAGCTCCATGTCGCCTACTGACATATGAGTCCAACTTGAAAAATAAATGAAGGTAACGATCTTATCGCAAACTTTTTTCCGTTTTGGCACTGTTTCATTAATAATAACTGTCCTCAAATACTGTTTTATTGTTCCATGTAATATTTATTGCACATAATTTGATTTTGGTGTGGCTTACGTTTAATTTATTGTTATTGTTTGAAAATCACTTGATATCACTATATCTTCACTAACTGTTAATAATCTTGGAAAACAACATTGTCACTTAAGAATTGCACGTAACTAGATTTTTTGAATACAAATTGAATAGATAAACACTCATAAATCAGTGTAAAAGTTAATATTCAAATAGAGGCAATGTTTACACTGCGCTTGACAGTTGAATCGTAATGTAAAATAAACCTGTCGATTATAATTAGTATCAGTATGACTGAAACAATGTCTCCCAGTCAATGCGCACCGAAACGGCAAGAGCTGATTTTCAGGAAGTCTTCAGTGGAGTATAGTAGTTTTCGATACAAGTGTGGGATTTCTGTTATTACGACGAGTTTCGACAGATGTTGACCCGAGCCGAAGGCGAGTGTGGACAGTCGAAACGAGTTGAAATAACAATCCCACACGTTGTATTGAACAACTATTTTTAATACAGTTGCGAAAAAATTAAGCAATTTAATAAAATAATAAAAACACAATAAACCTGAATTGTCCAAAATGGCGGCAACCGTAAAAGAATATATACCTACCTAAGCAGAGACTATGGCAGTGCACTTCATACAGCCAACTTTTTTTATATTTATAAATTTAATTTGGCCGATACTTATATTAATTTATGTTTAAATTTTAATTAAAATAACTTTTAATCTGATATTGAAACAAGTTAGTACCTTTTTTGAAATATTTGCATGAATCACAGACATTATTTTGACAATTGGGAAAGGAAACGCGCACAAGTGCGGGAAAGGTCAAGAAAAAGCGCGAGTGTGTAATAGCCCACATCCCGAACGCTAAACGTCCCTGTAATACGTCACTTTTTGAGCAACTGTATTAAAAAAAAACTTTCCTTTAATACACGCAAAAATTTGGAACACGGTAATTCTGCCATTCCTTTGCGCAAGGAGTTAAAAATAAGTGGTGCCATGTAAACACAGTTTTTCCTGAATAGCTCCAGTTTGGGTGCTGGCATTTTTTTTGAAAGGTGAGTTACCTGTCGCTTGCCTATGTTATCGCAGTTTTCAAATAGATGGTCATGGAGTTTAACAAATTTAGCAACTTCGTAAATGTATATGCTCGGTACAGTTAGTAGATTTTCTTATTTGAATACTGGTCTACAGGACTCAGACGCAGTTAAACAGCGTGCGAATACATTTTTTCTGAGCTCTGAAAACTCGAAGAAGTTCAGATGAGTTACCCCAGACGACTATCCCGTAACGTACAATGGAACAGACGTAAGAGTGATAAACCATCAAGGCGGTTTGCCTGCTTGTTACGTCTTTTACCCTACGTAAAGCAAAAATAAATTATTTAGGTACTTTGCAGGTACTTTGAACAATTTTCAATGAAATTACTTAGGTTTATACAAAAACAAAAGCGCCAGCGCTTTTGCCTACGTAGCGTTCTGTTGGCGTTCCCGCATTCCACGGGAATCGACTCCGGGAGTAAAAAGCTTTAAAATATGTGTTATTTCAGGCTATAATCTATTCCTGTACCAAATTTCTGCTAAGTCCATTTCGCCTTTTGAGCGTAAAAGAGTGACAAAAATCCATACATCCACACTCAGAAACTTTAGCATTTACAATATTTTGTAAGATTAATTAAAGAATGTTTTTATAGGGTACTATAAAAACATTCTTTAATTAATCTTTAATTATTTTTTTTTGTAGGTATACAAAAAAAAAAATAATTAAATAAAATATTCTTAGTAGGCATCGATTGCTAAAATTATAATTAACTAGGTGACCGGACAGACGTTGTCCTGCTATAACTATAAATATGGAAATCGGTATCCTGAGTTCCCTGTCCCATGTTCCCGTTCCTGGTTTCCTGATCACTGGTCCCGGTTCCTGATTTTCATTTCCCAGTCCTTTTTTCTATTCCCGGTTTCCATTTTGGTGATTCCATTTCTAAGACCCGATCCAAAATTGTAATGGAAACAATTTCCTTGAACCGTTTGAGCCAGTTACAGTTACTGTAAATTTTTAGTTGAGATAGTCTCATTCTATTTGCTTCCAAATGTTGTGAACGTTATTCTTCAGTCTCGTTGTCGCGAAGATTGTTGACTCGACTTGCATTACGTTTACGTACATCTACCAATACTTTGACGCCTTACTGGTGACATTTTCTTATTAATAACAACAAATAAATTAAGAGTAATATGAATATGAGCAAGAATTATAACGACGATAAGTCTCTCAGCAAAAAAACCGTTTGACGTAGTGGACTGTTTGAAATTATCATTCGTTGCCTTAGCAACAGACTGTCATTCTGCCTGACTCACTCACCATCTTTAATATGACATTTTTTAAATCGGATGTTAATAAGAAATAATTTTTATATTATAATATTTTATTTTATATTAACCTTGCCCTGGCTATAACTAACACAGAAAAGAACAAATTAGCGAATTTGGTTCCGCCGTTCTTAAGTAATGAGCGTACATACATTTCGAAGATCCATTTTTATATTATACTAACTGACCAGCGCAACATCGTTTACTTTATAAACTATATACCGACTGCAGCGCCATCTGCCGGGCTGATTTGTGAATCAAAACCATCCAGGGCGCCACCCAAACGCATACAAAAAAAAATTCAGATCTGTTCAGCCATTTAGGAGGAATTCAGCGACATGCACACGTACAGTAGAAATATATATTTTATAAAGATAGATAACAATGGCTCCTATTGTAGTACGAACGAACTGCATCCAGTCGTTAGCTAATAGTAGTTTTCGATACAAGTGTGGGATTTCTGTTATTACAACGAGTTACGACAGGTGTTGACCCGAGCCGAAGGCGAGGGTAGACAGTCGGAACGAGTTTAAATAACAGTCCCACACGTTGTATTGAACAACTATTTTTAATACAGTTGCGAAAAAATTAAGCATTTTTATAAAATAATAAAAACACAATAAACCTGAATATCCAAAATGGCGCCAACCGTAAAAGAATATATACCTTCCTAAGCAGAGACTATGGCAGTGCACTTCATACAGCCAACTTTTTTTATATTTATAAATTTAATTTGGCCGATACCTACATATATTAATTTATGCTTAAATTTTAATTAAAATTACTTTTAATCTGACATTGAAACAAGCTGGTATCTTTTTTTAGAAATATTTGCATGAATCACAGACATTATTTTGACAATTGGGAAAGAAAACGCACGAGTGCGGGAATGGTAAAGAAAAAAAGCACGAGTGTGTAATAGCCCACATCCCGAACGCTATACGTCCCTGTAATACGCCACTTTTTGAGCAACTGTATTAAAATAGTAGTTTTCGATACAAGTGTGGGATTTCTGTTAAATTACTTTTAATCTGATATTGAAACAAGTTAGTATCTTTTTTTAGAAATATTTGCATGAATCACAGACATTATTTTGACAATTGGGAAAGAAAACGCACGAGTGCGGGAATGGTAAAGAAAAAGCACGAGCGTGTAATAGCCCACATCCCGAACGCTCTACGTCCCTGTAATACGCCACTTTTTGAGCAACTGTATTAAAAATTACTTTTTGTACTTACTACTAGTAGGTAGGACGGTTATGGGCCCCTTAGTGAAATTCTAAATTCGTTCCTGTTTTTAGTGCTGTTTATTCTTGGCAATAGATGGCGGTCTGTTATCGAAGTTCTTAAATAAATTTGTAAAAATAATCTTTGGTTGCCTAAATTTATTTCGGAATTATTGCTAAATAAGTTTAAATACTTAACAATATTAAAATTATATTATTACCGAGCTCTACGCACCTAGATATTTTAGGTAACCAAAACACAAAGTATCGCCATCTAGCGTCGAGTAAAAAATATTTTGCTGTATCCGGGGATCACAGATGTTTCTAGAACTATTTGTGAAAATAAAGAATAAAAATACTTACAACTAAAATGTGATGCCATGCCTAGCATCAAAATGTCTATCCGAGTAATTTTTACACGATAGAACACAACACTTGATCCTTATCTTTTTAAATTCTTCTAATTTCGCGAAAATACGAACTTTGACATATATTTGCGTCTAACGAACCGGAAGTTGCCCAGATGAACGCGGACAGCGCACTGACTTAAGCCACGCACACTGATGACGTCAGGACCCGCATTGAACGGTCACAGTGCACGCTTGCTTAGGCCCTCTCCTCTCTTATATTTGCTCCATGGTAGGCGATCACGAAATACCAATCACGTTATCGATGCATACAGACACTTATTGAAACAGATCGGCTATTTGACTAACGCTGTTAATTGCTCCCGTGGCTGGGTGGTTTACGGCTCGGGTAACTTGAAGTAACGAGAGACGTCGTTTCAAAACCCACTTCGCCAAAACACTTTTTGTAAATTGTTTCAAAGTATTTTAATAAGTAAATTGAAATGGAAGATGAATATGTAAATATTAAGCAAAGAGGGCCGAACAAACATAATATAACAATCATCGACAGTGAATGTGAATTGGACGACTGCAAACGAAAACATCATTGGACTAAAAGATGAGATTAACAAACTAAAAATAGAACTGCAGGCGGCGAATAATGAAATAGATAACTTGAACATAGAAAATAATACCTTAAAAACTAAACTGCAGACATGTGAAAACAAAATAAAATTATATAAATCAGTTGGAGTACGGGATAGTGGTAACAACATGAGCCCTGCTGAGGCATCACACATGAAGTTTTATTCACCACAATATCAACGACGGTTTCGCACTTGTGTAGCGAAAGCAGGCTATAACGTCATAAAATCAACTATGATACCTAAATACGATAATACTCGTATAGAAAAAAAAATTTTAACAAAAAAAAACCGACTTCAAACAAAAACTGAAAATTGAAAAATAAAATTAACTTAGCACAAAGTAATAGGTAGTATATTTAGTTTTATATCAGATTTTATTGAATGTAATACTGAAATCGGCGCCAAGTAAAACTATAGGTTTAGGTAGATATTATTAATCTCTCATAGAAATATTGGCACCGACTTCAGTATTACAGTCAATAATATCTGATATAAAACTAAATATACTACCTATTACTTTGTGCTAAGTTAATTTTATTTTTCAATTTTCAGTTTTTGTTTGAAGTCGGTTTTTTTTTGTTAAAAATTTTTTTTTTCATGATTTTCAGTGACGGGTAGACTGAAATTATATCTGTGTAGTGTAATGTTCTCCCCAATACAAATTAATCAAGCCCAAACACAAGATAACTGCTGTAAATCGTTAAGGAATGCCCTCGATTCGAGGGATTTCTTCGATTTCTCCAGGATCCCAGCATCCGATTCTGACTTCCTGTATATGGGACCACATGGGAAGCACCAGCTTTCAAACAAAAAAAGAATTTTCAAAATCGGTTAACTCCTTCTAGCGATTTGCCGGTAACAAACATAAAGAAAAAAAAAAAAAAAAAAAAAAAATACAGACGAATTGAGAACCTCCTCCTTTTTTGGAAGTCGGTTAAATATGGGGCAATCTATCTCTAGCACGACGCCGCAAAAAACGAGTTCTGTTAAATACACGTCTGAATCCCAGAATAAAGAAAAATTAGAAATTAAAAAAATTACTACAGTACCAAAAAAGCCACAGAAGAACAGGCAGGAAGTCGTTCATATTCGAAATCCGTCTCTGGCGTTTAATCAAGGAATTTATAGTAGCAAAAAAGACCTTCAAGTAAATGAAACTTTGCTCAACGTGGATTCCAAAAACACCTATCCATTATCGTGTAACCAGGAAAAAGCCCCGTGTCCAGATAATACTAAACCTAAAATTACAATACTTGCAGACCAGTATGGGCATGGTGTTCGAAAAATATTGCAGGATTACGTCGGGGACTCGTATAGTGTAATTTCATTTATTAAACCAAATGCACCGATGAAGGACATACTAGCGTCATTTGCATCTATATGTAAGGATCTCAGAGGTGACGACTTTGTTGTAATAATGGCAGGCGCAAATGACAAAAATCCTTTGAATCTTATGACATCTCTATATGAAACTTTACAAAGCACTAACAAAACAAATGTCATAGTCTGCAACGTTTATTACAATAAATTCTTAAATGTAGAAAAATTAAACAGCACCTTAAAATTTATTTGCACAAATTGTAAGAACTCATCATTTCTCTCTCTAGACAATCATTATAACGTAATTAACCAATTTAATTTGTTGCAAGCTTGTCGTTTATTACATAGACAAATATTACATTTGAGCTATAAACGTAAGCATTTTAAATATATAAATCAATCTAGTAAGCTTAACAAAGAATTAACTTCTACAAAAAATTTGAAAGATGCTAGTACGCAAACCGTAAACATAAACGGTTTAGAGGAGGAAAATAGTATAACACAGCCAAGTCCTGTATTACAGTCAGTGGCGGCTGGTGGGTACTCAAACTGGTGGTGCACTTTCTCTCTACTTTTAAATTTAATTGGTGGTGCACTTACCTTGGTGGTCCCGCTAATTTTATATCAACTTTATGTTAAAGCATAAGGCTCACCACCAACCTATTACGTGGGACATAAAAAGAGCAACGTGGGCGTATACTATGCCTCTGTCTACCCCTGCAGGGATAAAGGCATGTATATGAATGCAGTATGTTTATTTTCAAAAGTTTTGTATAGGTACTTAGATATTATTTATGCTCATTTTAACACACACCAGACATTTACAAGCAATATTTTCTTTTCTTTAATAAAAAAATTAATATTTGTATAATATAGAATGTAGAATAGAAATAAGATCAAAATAAATGAAAAACTAGTAATTTTAAAAATTAATCAATCAATAAATATTTAACGCGTCACAGATACATACAGCGAAACAATACCGGGAGAATTAAAATTTCGTCAAACAAAACATCGGGTGCTCTCGGGTAATGTTCGGTTTTCCCGAGCGCGTGCGGCGCACGAAATCAGACTCATCGCTCGGTACATTTTCTATGAACGGTGTTTTGTCTCACGCGCCAGGCGTTTTAGCTCGGATATAGTACAAGTTGTATGGGCCGTTCTCGTGCGCTCGGGAAAACGCACGCCGGTTTTTGCTTACAGTGAATTTAGGCTTTAGTAGTGTAGCAAAGAGCTTGAATTGTTTCGTCACAATAAGATATGTTATTTGCTTTAAGTTTTTGTAAGAATAGGTGTTACTTACATACCTACCTAATGGTAGGTAATTATTATTAAATAATAAAGATGTCGTAAAATTTTGTAATTTTTGTATCTTTTGAACTGGTGGTTCACCGCACGAGCGCACTTAAGGTACAGCCGCCACTGATTACAGTCACAGTTTTTTCTTGATTAATGGAAGGGATTCATTACTGTGCATGCCTGACCAACCTTATTCTAATTATAGTTTTCTCAAAATCATCCATCAGAATGTATGTGGAATTACTAGTAAGAAATTAGAATATGAGTTATATATACAGTCAATTGACAAAAAAATAGACTACTTATGTATTACGGAACATTTCTTAAATAGCAAGTCAGTAAAGGCATTTAGTTTCAGTAATTTTATTTTAGCCACATATAACACAAGAAGTAAGAAAGGACGTGGAGGTAGCCTTATTTTGTGTGACAAGAATAGGGAGTTTGAAAATATTGAAGTTGTTAATAAATTATATAAATGCGAATACTTTGAAATATGTTGTGTAAGGGACGTGGAAACAGACCTATATATATGTTGCTGTTACCGAAATCCATATAATACTAACTTTGAAGGTTTTGCGCTACAATTAGAAAAGCTATTGACATATATGTTTCACAAGAGATGCATTATATGCGGTGATTTTAATGTTGATGTCCTTAAGGAGTGTAAGACACTGTCTGAGTTTATATGTATTTTGAAGTGTTACGACTTTAGGTATCTGATAAATAGCATTACATTCATCAGAAATGATGCCCTTTCATGTCTGGACAATTTTCTAACCAATTTGCCTGATGAGTCTATAACGCAATGTACTGTGGATCATAATGGTCTTTCAGATGGGCATGGTGCAATATTCTGTGATATGAAATTGGAAAAAAGGAATGCAAAAACTTATGCTGCAAAGCGTATAATTAAGCGGAGAAAACGAGTTTTTAACAAAAAAAAGTAAGTCTTCATTCACAATGGCGGTATCGAACCAAGAATGGCATGAATTAGGCATAAATAGTTTTTTAAGGGTTTTTACTACTATTTTTCGAGATTGCTACAAGAAAAAAATAGTTCAAATCAGGCCAGAAAAGAGTTATTAAATGGATTACTAGAGGCATCAAAGTCTCGAGTAAAATGAAAAGATTTCTTTCAACACAGGCCCAAATTGAACCCAGCTTTAAAAAATATAAGACTCACTACATTCGTATTTATAGAAGAGTTATTAAGCAAGCAAAAAAACTAGCCATTGAAAAACATCTGAATTCCGCAAAGAACATAAGCAAAGAGACTTGGAAGCTGGTCAATGAATACAGTAACAGAAGGCGTCTACAATGTAAGAAGAATATTGTTTTGCATGTAGATAATGAAATTATAGATACTCCACGAGGGTTGCAAATACTTTTGCTGAAAATTTTGTATCCAAGATTAAGCATGTAAAGAAAGACTCTGCGCTTGCGCTGAATTATCTTGTAGCGTCAACTGCCAAAGTGGATTCAGTTTTAACTTTCAGTCCCACAAGTCCTGGTGAAGTCACCAAAATAGTAGACCAAATGCGAAATAAATAGTAGACCAAATCCGGATACGATGATATACCAATTACAATTATCAAAGAGAATATCGATGTACTTGCATATCCGCTTTCATGCTTTTATAATCAATGTTTGGAAGAGTCGGTTTTCCCAGATCAAATGAAAATGGCTAAAGTGATTCCAATATTCAAAAAAGGTTCCAAGACTGATCCGAACAATTATAGACCAATTTCACTACTACCTACGCTGTCAAAATTGTTCGAAAGGATCATCAAAAGTAGACTCGTGTCCTATCTTAATTTAAGAAGAGTGATTAATAACAGACAATTTGGATATCAAAGGGGAGTTGGAACTGCAGACGCCATCAACACATTAATATATGACATTATTGCAAAAATGAATAAAAAGATGAAAGTAGCAGGACTGTTCATTGACCTAAGTTCTGCTTTTGATGCGATTGATCATGTGCTACTTCTGGAAAAACTTGAATACTATGGTGTAAGGGGAGATGCATTGCAACTAATGCACTCTTACCTGCAAAACAGAAGTATGTATGTTGAATTAAAACATATAGATGACGAAAATAATGAAATAGTTTGTACGTCCAAAATAAAAAGCACAAATCGGGGTGTACCTTACTGTTTATGCAGATGATACTAATGTTGTTGTGGGAGCTGATAATCTAAATAATTTGACTACATATATAAAAAATATTTTAATAATTTTAGAGGAATGGTTTACAGCCAATAATTTAATAATTAATACGAATAAAAGTATCTTATTATTCAAGTCGACTTCTCGAAAAAATGACGAAATAGATATTATATTTAACAATGACAGAATTGAGACAGTAAGCAGCACAAAATTTCTAGGAGTTCATATAGATTCTCAGTTGAATTGGAGGGAGGAACTAGAATCATTGAACTCATCAATTTCTTCTGCATGCTATGCGTAGGAGTCTTAGAGATGAAATTAGTTGCAAACAACTGAGAGCTGTCTACTTCGAACTGGTTGAGTCTAAGATAAGTTACAGTATAATGTGTTGGGGCAATAGTTATGATTATAACTTACAAAAGGCTTTTGTCCTTCAAAAACGGGTTATTAGAACCATTGTTCGAATTCCGCAGTGGGAGTCCTGCAAGGACCACTTTAAGAATTTAGGTATATTGACAATTCCCAGTCTGTATATATTCACATTATTAAGTTTCTTTGCAAAGTACATACAAGAATATGAAACACCAGATGAAAGGAAAATTAGGGAAAGAACACGACGAAAGGTTATAATGAATATGATAGCACCTAAACTGGACATAGTGAAACATTGCGCCAGATATCAAAGTGTAGAACTATTTAACAGATTACCAGCGTATCTAAAGGACATAGTTTATAGCAGATACAAGTTTAAAGCGCAATTGAAGGCCTTCCTGTTGGACAAATGTCTATACTCCATAGATGATCTTAAGGCGGATGGTTAGCCTGTAAGACATCAAGATAAATTGTACAGGGTTGACTTAAATTTATATTTGCACTGAAAATGTGATATTGCCATTTAGATTTAATTTTATATAATACAATTTAATTTTGCGTTATGAAGTGACATTATTGACATGATTTAGAAATTGTTATTGTGGTATTATTTATTTCTTTATTTGACATGTCTTCTTTTAATTGTATTTCTTTATTCTTGACATTTGTTATAATTTCAGTATAATTTTAATGTGCATTTGTATTGTGAATTTCAAACACAATTTATGAATTGTTAGTGAAATAAATGAAATGAAAAATGAAATGAAATGACTCATTTTAACTTCTGACATTTTATATTTTAAATTTTTGACTTATTTAACTTTTGACATGTTGCACCTACTTAAATTTGATATCGTTCTAGTATCTTGACTTCTTTAATAACTCCCATTCTTCTAAATATTGCATGCAGAAAATCTGCATTAATGTCATAAGTAACTGACATATTTATTTTAAATTTCGACATAATTTAACGTTGACATATTTTAACTTCTTCTGACATGCTGAACTATGTTTTGATTTCATTGCATATTTAATGTTTTTGATCTTGTTATATTACTCTTTGACTACTAGATGTTGCATGCGGAAAATCAGTATCTATGACAGAAAGTAATCGACATATTTATTTTAAATTTTGATAATATTATTAAATTGGACTTGTTGTATTGTAATAATTTCATTGTATAGAATTTCGTTCTCTTGTAAATGTTGCATGCAGAAAATCTATGGAACATGCTGAACACTATGTTCCTAATTCATCTATCATCTTTATGCCTAACCATGTTTCGTGCAATAAATGATTATTTATTTATTTTATTTACAGATGGAAAACTCATGCATGTACTTATGAACAAGGGTGTTGAAAAAAAAATACGTTTTTAAATCTGGGGACGAAAGTGTTCATTGAGATAGTCCCATGTACTGCGACTATTAAGTCGCAAAAAAAATTATAATAAATTAAAAGAGATTTTTTAAATGCACATCTGTTTAATTTTTCTGCACACTAGGTTATTAATACTTATATACTTTTTAAATACATACCATATAATACATTGTCTCCGGTGGGAATAGAACCCACGACCTCCAGCGCCGCAGGCGGTATCACTACCGACTGCGCCACAGAGGCAGTCAAGACTCGATGCAGATCCATTTTTAAATGAGGCACGATAATTTGATTCGGCTCTCAAAAAAATGTGGAAGGAAATTCAAAATTAGAACAGTGTTATTTTTACTTTTAAATAACCAGTTTTCAAAATAATTACAAGTGGCCAATGTGCTATATAAAAAAAAACACTTTTTTTCGCCAAACTTTCTGAGTGACTTTGTACCTATCTAAATCTTTGGGTTTACTTGTCGCCGACTTTAATATGATATTTAATAAAATCTGATAAAACTAAATACATATTAAGGCTTTATAAAATTTTTAACCGACTTCAAAAAAGGAGGAGCTTACTCAGTTCGACCGTATATACTTTTTTTTTATGTTTGTTCGCGCAGAACTCCGTCGTTTATGGACCAGTTTCAAAAATTATTTTTCGTTGTAATATGGATAGGTACTCAATATGACCATGAGAGAGATTAATAATGCCTACATAAGCCTACGTCGTTTTACTGGGCACCGATTTTAGTATTCTATTTCATAGCTGATAAATCAGAATATACTAAATTTGTGCTAAGTAAACTTTATTATTCAGTTTTTAGTTTAGTTTAAAGTCGGTTTTTTGTTATTTTTTTTTATTAAATATAATTTTGAAATCCGTGCCATTAATAATACTTTTTTATTAATAATAATTAATCACGTAATACTATAATCAAATGCATTATAATGCTTTTCAGTAGTTATTCGTTTCACGTAACCCCTATGGCCGCCGTTCTTAAAGCGCGGGTATACTGTGCCGCGTGGCGTGTCGCAGTGTAAAGTATTCGATCGTACCTCAAAGACGGGCGCGATCACGTCGAGCCAGCGCTCCGTGGCGAAGTACACGCTCTCCGTGATCGTGTAGCCCGTGCACAGCGCGCTGGCGTGTCGCAGTGTAAAGTATTCGATCGTACCTCAAAGACGGGCGCGATCACGTCGAGCCAGCGCTCCGTGGCGAAGTACACGCTCTCCGTGATCGTGTAGCCCGTGCACAGCGCGCTGGCGTGTCGCAGTGTAAAGTATTCGATCGTACCTCAAAGACGGGCGCGACCACATCCAGCCAGCGCTCCGTGGCGAAGTACACGCTCTCCGTGATCGTGTAGCCCGTGCACAGCGCGCTGGCGTGCGCGCGCGGCAGCACCAGCACGAACTCGCCGGCGCGCTGCTCGGCGCGGAACACGGCCACGCCGCGCTCGCGCAGCAGCGCGGGCGGCACCATGGCCACGTCCGAGGGCAGCCACAGCGCCTTGTGCTGCACCACCGTGGGGTTCAGCGTCTCCATCACGGCGCGGAGGGCGCCTTCCAGCCGCGCCGGCACGCCGTACCTGCAGACACAGCCGACACTCAGTCACACGCACATTGTGCCACGAATACGAAATGGACGCTTAATAACAGGAAAAATAATTAACGGGCGATCTGACGTCGGGAAATAAAAAAGGGGGGTTTTACGCGTGAAATAGTAGATTGTTTAACAAGGGAGCCAAATCACGAGCGCAGTGAGGGATTCAAAGTATACCGCCCGAGGGAAAAAATATTTGCTCTATAGCTTGGCAAATTCGTATAATATGGCAGAGATAACAGCTAGTTTCTTGTGGATAACGAATCTCTCAATAGTGTCATCTGGCAATGACATGTGACAAAACATAACCCTTGAAGTGTCGTTGTAATATTATATGGAACGGTATAAAGACTGACGCCTATCGGCGTGAAAAGTTTTTGATCGTCATTTTCCGATGAAAGTGAATTGTATAAGATATCAGCTATTTTCAGGGAATTTAAACCTTTGGTCATACGTGATTTCACCCACGTAAGCAGTTTGCGTTCGCATGGAACGTCCCGGACTTTATAAGAGCTGAAAACTGACCCTCATCTAGCCCAGACTTTAACCCTTTAGAGTTTAGAGTCTAACTAAAGGGTTGAGGTCTGGGCTAGATGAGGGCCAGTCTGACCATAATTTGTAGTCTAAAGTTGAGACTACAAATGTTCAGTTTTAGAGGACATGGCCTGCTCTAAACGACACGGCGACATTGAGTCCCTTAAAAATCTATGGAGCAAGCAGTGGCAAAATATCCCTTAGAAACAGTGCGTAAATCAATAGATTCGAGGCCCAACAGATTAAACGCCTGTATAAAAGCCAAAGGTGGCCATTTTACCTCGAATTGCCGCGGTAAAAAACGAATTTTTAAAGTGCGACAAAAACACAGTGCGACAGTGTACAGGTAAAAATACACTTTAAACATGCTTTTAGCGTTGTGTGAGATGTCCGTGAATATTTATTTATTTATTTATTTATTTATGCTGAGAATAGGTCGCTTGTGAACAGGATTGTCCACGATACCCCAGTAACGCGGCGTATACGTCGCGCACGCCCGACGCTTGTTCAGCGTACTCATGTGTTCCAGTGGAGACGCGCCGTCGCGTATACGTCGCGTCTACGCCGCGCATACGTGTTCACATCAACCGTTAGTGTAAAGGCGCACTAACTGTTGATTGGAAGTCGTTTGTAAATCTCTAAATTTTAGGTCAGTAACATAATTAACTGGTTGGGCTGACCCCACCAACCACGTCACAAGCAGAGCCAGGCACTCCAAATTCGCGAACACGTGAGTTTAGGCCCGGCCGAAAGTTTCGGCCCATTTTTGGCCGAAACCGAAACTTCGGTTGGTCACTAGTAATGGTATAAAACCTATAGTCCATTGAAATGTTACATGAGCTTTGCATTTTTTAGAAGACGCAATTTTATTTTTGGGACATGTGTGAGGGGTCAATACAAGCTTAACCTCAAGTTTGTGGGGTCGCCACCCTTGTCCCCCGGCCGCCATCTTGAAAAATCTTGTAGATGATCTTTTGATGATTGAGATTTTTTTTCTTATTTTTTTTAAATACATTCCTTTGGAACGCTGTTACAGCGCTTCGAAGTAGACCGGGTTTGTCAATGCTCATGAGAATCCGGTCAAAACGACATGTTTAACTTATTTTTTTATTGTAAATATAAGAGATGCGCCGAATGTTCTGGCGATTATTCGAATTCAGTACATTTGACAAGTTTTGGAAAGTTCGTATTCGGCTGCATATTCGTTTTTCACTTGATTCGGTGTCACATCACTATTATTACGCTACAAAACACGACCGCACACAGCCAGTCCAAAACACGCAACTGAACTAACTCTTTGTGAAAATGAACTGCTCATTCTCCATTTTACATTGAATTCACTCAGCTTAATCCTAATTTTATTTTAAAATCTTCGATGGTGGAAAACCAAACTCATTTCATAAAAAATGAGCACGCGTTCAGCTCAACATCTCCCGCTAATCCATACTAATATTATAAAGCTGAAGAGTTTGTTTGAACGCCAGGATATCAGGAACTACTGGTTGGATTTCGGAAATTCTTTTACAGTTTGATAGTCCATCTATTGAGGGTGGCTATAGGCTATGTAACATCACGCTAAGGCGAACAGGAGCGGAGCAATCAAGAATGTTTCGAAAACGGGGAATATTTTTTACTGTTTGAGAGCTTCCGAAGCGTACGCTGCGTAAATGGTTAAAGTTACGTAAAAATTATGTATTACAAAAAGGTTTCTCTTAAAAAGCTCTAAAAAAAGTCCGGGACAGCATATGTCTATCTTTTAAGGTTCACTCACAATAACCAAATTTGTCTATCTCTTAAGGTCCGCTCACCATATTTTAAAACTGAAGAGTTTGTTTGTGCTAGGATCTCAGAAACTACTGGTTGCATCTCAAAAAATATTATACAGTTTAATAGTCAATTTATCGAGGATGGTTAATGAAAATATAGCATTACGCTTAGACGAATAGGGGCGGAGCAGCCATGAATTATGTTTTGAGAACGGGGAAAATTTCTTTCTTCTCGGAGCTTCCATTGCGTACACTGCGTAAATGGTTAAAGTTATGTAAAAATAGTGTATGATAAAATCGTTCCTCTTAAAGAGTTATAAAAAATAGTAGTTTTCGATACAAGTGTGGGATTTCTGTTATTAAAACGAGTTACGACAGGTGTTGACCCGAGCCGAAGGCGAGGGTAGACAGTCGGAACGAGTTTAAATAACAGTCCCACACGTGTATTGAACAACAATTTTTAATACAGTTGCGAAAAAATTAAGCACTTTTGTAAAATAATAAAAACACAATAAACCTGAATATCCAAAATGGCGCCAACCGTAAAAGAATAAATAGCTTCCTAAGCAGAGACTATGGCAGTGCACTTCATACAGCCAACTTTTTTTATATTTATAAATTTAATTTGGCCGATACTTATAACGGGTGTTTTTTTTAGAGGTATAGAACTTTAAGTTGGCATAACTGTTTTAACTGGCGGTATTTTTGTCAGCTGAAAAGTGATTTATGTTAAGTTTGGTTTGGCATTTCAACATGAATAGATTGACGCCTGAACAATGCTTCCAAATTGTGCAAATTTATTTTGAAAATCATGGTTCTGTCCGAAATACGTATCGTGATTTTCATAAGCGAATTTTGTTTAGCGGTGCAACTCACTTTTGGTTGAATGGATACGTCAATAAACAAAACTGCCATATTTGGGGTGATGATAATCCTCAAGTGTATGTTGAGACACCGTTACATCCAGAAAAACTGAATGTGTGGTGTGTTTTATGGGCTGGTGGAATAATTTGTCCGTACTTCTTTAGAAACGATGCTGACCAGAACGTTACAGTCAATCGTGACTGCTATAGAGCTATGATTACTGACTTTTTCGTTCATCAATTGAACAACCATGATGTGCAGGAGTAGTGGTTGCAACAAGACGGCGCAACATGTCACATAGCTCGTGCCACAATTGATTTATTGAAGGAAACGTTTGGTTATCGCATAGTTTCACGTTTTGGACCGGTAGGTTGGCCTCCAGAGTCGTGCGATTTAACGCCACTTGACTATTTTCTGTGGAGATATGTGAAGTCGCTCGTCTACGCCGATAAGCCCGAAACGATTGACCACTTGGAGGACAACATTCGGCGCGTTATTGCCGATATACGGCCACAAATGTTGGCAAAGTCATCGAAAATTGGACCTCTAGATTAGACTACGTCCGAGCCAGCCGTGGCGGTTATATGCCAGAAATCATATTTAAACTATAATGCCAGAAGATTTTCTTTCGAATAAAGTCATTTTCATATCAATAAAAACAATCACCTTCGTTTTATTCCATTTCAAAGTTCTATACCTCTAAAAAAAACACCCTTTATTAATTTATGCTTAAATTTTTATAAAAAATACTTTTAATCTGATTTTGAAACAAGTTAGTATCTTTGTTTAGAAATATTTGCATGAATCACAGACATTATTTTGACAATTGGGAAAGAAAACGCACGAGTGCGGTAATGGTAAAGAAAAAGCACGAGTGTGTAATAGCCCACATCCCGAACGCTATACGTCCCTGTAATACGTCACTTTTTGAGCAACTGTATTAAAAAAGTCCTTACAAGCATCTGCCTATCTTTTACGGTTCGCTTACAATAAGTTTTAAACTATGAGCGAGGCGACTACGGCAGTAATCGTGGTCTGCAGTGGTAGCCAGTCAAGTGAACGATAAAAACCGGTCAAGTGCAAGTCGGATCCGTACCAAAAAAGCACGGGCGGAAGTAAATGGGGGACATCATAACACTTTACATATTAATACCACGCCTCTCTCCTTCTCACTCTCATGTGAGGCAAACGAAGTTGTGCGGGTCAGCTCTATTGAACATAAGCGACGGAGTAAATGCGACGGGAAACATTATATCTACTCACTAAATATTTATACTACACTTCTCTCTTCCTCACTCCCATGTGACGCAAACGAAGTTGCGCGGGTTAGCTAGTTACTCTATAAGCGCGTGCGGCCACACATGGAGTGCTGTTGTCATTTTTGAGCTGGTACTGCTGTATACCAATTTTGCCCGTTCGACTCGGTATAGAGGCGTGCTATGAGGATTATTAATGATCCATTACTTAGGGGCCTTCGCGACAAGCAGAATCTGTAGACCTAAGCGAACCAGCATATAGTAGCAACAGAGTGGCGATTCCCTGCATAGAGGGAGATTTACTGGTGAAGTATTTGTGACTGAAGGTGACACAAAAGACATTTCGACTGTAAACTTTCTTCACGCTTGCAAGCCGTTTTATTGAGAATCGGCGCCCTGAGGATGAAGCTGCGCACCTAGGCCTGAAAGAATCTCACCAACCACGTCGACTGACCTGTACTAACCTGTTTACTGCGTTAATTTCAACCGAATAGTTCGGCCAAATATTCGGTTCGGTACATTTTATACTGAATATTCGGCCGAATGTTCGAATTGCACACATGCAGCACATTTCTAGTAATTTATATATTCTTATTACATTTTTGTTAAATTCGTACAATTTTACTTATTCATTCCTAACTCTTTTCTTTACCATAAAACTTACCAAATTTAAAAAACATTCGTACCTATAGCCACTTACACTACGGGTTGCTGGCATGGGCGCGCGGCCACGTATATGATTAGACGCATGTTACTGAGTAGCCAGAGGTATCCATTAATACTTCTTACTAAAGCTTACCGATCGGATAGCGCGGTGGCCCAGCCAGATTTGGCTAGGGTCTTGCCTGCTGTCCTAGAGGTAATCCCTGCTGTTAGGGTTGACGACATACGACACCTCGACAGGGTGGCCTCCAGGACCGAAAGACGCAAAATTTACAACGGCTCTGTTACTGTCTGGCAGCAAAGATGGGAACATGAGAGCAGGTTTTTCCCAAACGTGGCGGTTCGTCTCGGGGCAACCTTGGTCAAGCCTGCTTATAAAGTATCACCATATTCTCACTGGACACGGGTGCTTCCGGAAGATGCTACACGACATGGCGCTGAGCCCTATTGAGCGCTATTCTGACATTCGCGATCGGATGATCGACGTCCTAATGCGGCCGAAGGCGGGTCAGGTTTACTACCCCCGACACCGATCTTGTTGCCTCCGAGGCAAACTTTGAACGATAACAAACGCGTTTAGCTTGAGCTAGAGATCCCGAGACAGTGCAGCGACCTCGCCTGTAAATCGTGCCGTATCCCTAGAATAAGAAACCACGCCAGGACGACAAGGCCGCCGTTGAATGGGGAGAAGGCCGGGATTGTCTATTGTGGCCTGCAGACAGCGCACTCACCAGATCTTGGGCGGGCCCTGGTGTGAGTATTCTACCCAGGGCAGCTCGTGCGGGTCGCGGTGCAGGCAGCTCGTGCTGAACACCATCCCCACCTGCAGGGACGGTGACGTCACGCCGAGCGCGGGGCCCAGCGACCGCAGCAAATTCGCCGGGTTCTTACTCAGCATCTGTTAAAGTAACGTTCATTGATTAATGTGGACATTTTTGTGATTTTAATAATACTCAAATTATTGGTGACCGTAACTACCCGACATCAAGGACTTATTTGATTCATTTGACATGACATTCTGATACATATTTTATTCCCTTTTAATTCTGACATTATAAATTTCCTGACATGATAATACTTATTAAAATATAAATTATTAAGAGTATTAATAAAATATCAATCTGGCCAATAATTGTTTGTTAATGTTTGCATGCGATTATTCCCAGATCTTCACTTTCCCAATTTTTCACATCGTTCGTAGCTTCGTAGTCGCACCATCGAAATTGATATTGGTGTTAATGGTTGTAAAAAAAAAATAACCACGAAGACTAATGCGGGAGCTCCGCTCACCCATCCAAGTCGGGCGCGTAGTATTCGAATTGAGAAAGTAGACATCTGGGAATGTGAAGATCTAGGAATAAGGCTTGGCTGTAATTTTTGCATTATAATATTGTAATACTTTATACATTTGCACGCTTCATTGAAGTTATAGGACAGCGCACTACCTTTCAAACTTATAACACCTGTACTGTACCTGTTCTATGCAAATAAATGATTTGATTTGATTGACTTTCATTTACTCTAGCAGGTATTGTCCTAAAAATGGATCCATTATTACGACTGCGCTGTCAGTCACCAGGCTATATCTCTTAAAACGATATACAGTTAGAATTTGCACTGATTATGTATTTCTGTTGATGCTGGAACAACAAAACCTGAAGAACAGAAATAAAATAAGGGGGTCTCCATTATATCGTAGCCTAGCTCGTGTCCACGGCGGCGGTGCTCACGCACACGTGCTCCAGCCCGCTCTACCGCGTGCAGTACGCACCTTCAAGTTCCACGGGTGCCGCGCGTAGGGGTCGCCGCGGCCCTTGGGGAAGCCGTGGCCCAGCTCGCCCGTGTCCACGGCGGCGGTGCTCACGCACACGTGCTCCAGCCCGCTCTACCGCGTGCAGTACGCACCTTCAAGTTCCACGGGTGCCGCGCGTAGGGGTCGCCGCGGCCCTTGGGGAAGCCGTGGCCCAGCTCGCCCGTGTCCACGGCGGCGGTGCTCACGCACACGTGCTCCAGCCCGCTCTACCGCGTGCAGTACGCACCTTCAAGTTCCACGGGTGCCGCGCGTAGGGGTCGCCGCGGCCCTTGGGGAAGCCGTGGCCCAGCTCGCCCGTGTCCACGGCGGCGGTGCTCACGCACACGTGCTCCAGCCCGCTCTACCGCGTGCAGTACGCACCTTCAAGTTCCACGGGTGCCGCGCGTAGGGGTCGCCGCGGCCCTTGGGGAAGCCGTGGCCCAGCTCGCCCGTGTCCACGGCGGCGGTGCTCACGCACACGTGCTCCAGCCCGCTCTACCGCGTGCAGTACGCACCTTCAAGTTCCACGGGTGCCGCGCGTAGGGGTCGCCGCGGCCCTTGGGGAAGCCGTGGCCCAGCTCGCCCGTGTCCACGGCGGCGGTGCTCACGCACACGTGCTCCAGCCCGCCCGTCACGCGCGCCCAGTACGCCTCCTCTATTTGTTTGATGGTCGCCGACTCGTCAAAATATTTCTCGAAAGCCGCCTTTGCCATCTGTAATAATCATTTCAATTTGTATTTTTCTTGCATCAACTAATGACGATGATATGAGCTATAACCCACCATAATCTAATAAACATACTATTGATGTATTCATTTGCACATTTTGCTTCACTCTAAAAAACAAGCCGACGCACACTGAGAACTGCTAGCCTAATATGAGGCAGAAACTGCGCTAAATAAAATGCGATTTCAAAATACCAAAAACTTCTATATTTATAAAAACATTATGTGCGTATGTGTATGCTTCAAAAACTCAAAAAATACTGAATCGATTAACTGCTTAATTTGAAACGACATAAATCAGGTTTTAGAGATGTTTTTTAGGATACTTTTTGCATCAATAACATCTCCGCAACAAAACAGCTTTAATAAGTTATTTTACTAATAGATGGCGCTATCGCTTTTTATTATATTCTACCAGCTAGCTACACAACAAAATATTATAAGCAGCCTACTTATTACCAGATTTCCATGTATTTTTTAAAAAGGGAAGATCGTTTACGCCCTCCTTGCATTCAGAATTAGAGGTTACGTTATGTTTTGCATTTTATTTTTGAAGTTATTTTTACTATGCGCGCACACGATTATTTAGAAACTAGACGTTGGTCACAGAATAAAATTAATAATATTTTTTGAAGTGAAATCTCTTAGCTGTGAAATGGATTTTATCACATAAAAAAGTGTAAGAGAAATGATAGAATGCTTAATTTTGGTTTCGGCTCAGTTCTCATAGTTAGATTTTTTGAAAGATAAGTATGTACACAATCTACCAATCCTGTGTTTTATTACTCATTTCTTATAAGCTAAAGTTTATTTTCCACACGGTATATAGACTAGCTAGTCTATATACCGTGTGGAAAATAAGTCAGGCCCTGAAGGGAAACTACCTCAACTCCTTAAATTGGCTCATCAAATATAAAGTTATTTAAGAAACAAATTTTCGAAATGTTGGTAAATAAGGTATATTACACAGTAAAGGAGTACTTTGATGACATTAATTTATAATCATGTGTGTATGTACTGTTTGACATTAGAATTTCATTTATAGTATTTTAAATGTATGTACTTATATAATATCTTAATATCTGGGACATCTTGTTGTTGACTTTTTCCAATCGATTCGTAGTAATGGTAAGCTGACAATTTGTAACAATTATGTCCATAGTAATTACCAAAATATTGATATGTTTAAAATTTGCATGCCTAAAGCGGTAGAACATGTGTGACTAACATCGTGTAACATCTTAGATGGCCTAAAATGTAACATGTTTTTGCAATAAATAAATGAATTGAATTGAATTGAATTGAATCATTTTACTTAAAGGAGAAATTCATTTAATTCCTTTATTTTTTTTATTATTTCCAAGGGAATAAATTTTATTTTATTTTCCTCTATTTAAAAAAAAACGAAACTGCATTCAAGGATAATTGAAAACTCGCTTGGCTCACCCGGGAATCAAATAGACTTAAAAAGAACTAGCAAACTATATTTTCAAACACACACGCACAGAGGGGCGCCGCGAGGCGCTGCGCGGCGCCCCTCTGTGCGATTAAAAAAGATAATAAAAAAATCATCGAAAAATATTGTATTTGCAATTTTAATTAAGTACATATTAAACATGCAATCAATTAAATCAGCCTATAGCAGTCCACTGTTTGATGCAGGACTCTCCTTCCACATCCAGTCCCAGCTTGCGACCTCTTCCATCTCCAGATCCGGTCCATCTGGCAGGTGGACGTCCTACCCGTGGTTTGCCGAGTCGCGGTCTCCGCTCTTAAACGAAGGGTCTGTCAAGAGTACTTTTTCGATTTTCAAAACTAATCTACGTGGTGTCTGATCTAAAGTTGCCGTTCACCCAAGGAAAATCGGCTGAGTCCTCACCGCGTTGACCGTCTTGAAGTGTCTTAGTTGAGAGAGGTGGTAATATAGGTGGCGACATAGTGACAGATAGCTTCCCTGGCTCAGCGGTCTCTGCTGCTTAGCGGTCCTAGCTCAATCAGGAAATAATAGAGACCTGGAAAGTACGACTTTACCACGAGCAACCAAGGTGAGGAAATGGGGCCACAATCGGAGCGATCAGATCGATTATAAACGAGTGGCTGGAAAAAAAACATGGCAATTTTTTTCTACCGGTTGTCACCTATAGTTCCCGGGCACGGGTGGTTCGGTAAGTATCTGTGGCAAATACGCCGGGAGACCACAGCCAAGTGTCAGCACTGCAAAGGACGCAGCGAGAACACAGCTCTCCATACTCTGGTGGAGTGCACAGCGTGGGCGCCAGGTCTGAAAGTGGACATTATCTCGCTGGAGACTACGGTGCGAGCCATGGTTTCCAGCGGGAGTAAGTGTGACGCTTGTCTTGGCCCAAAATGATCGGCCTCCATGACCGGGGGCCTTAGTACGGGGCGGGGGGTGCTCACCGCCCTTACAGAAGCAGGCCCAAGACGACAATGTGACGTGAAAGTATTTCACACGAGACACGGCCCAGAAAACGAGAGCAACACTCAAAAAACTCCAAAGACGCGGGAAAGTATCTGAACCTCTAGATGAGGTCGCCGTGGTAGCCAAGGTCTGTTGGGAATCCTAGGATATTTTCGCGAGGGCTTACCCGGGGCTCCCGACCGTAGGTAGTGGTAGAGACCGTGTGGTTCCAGTCGGTAAGAGTTCGACATACCGTTCATGGAATTTACACATGTAAAAAAGAAAACAGCTTCCATAAGGAACGTCGGCTTCGCATGTTTGCCCAGGTTTGGGCTGCATGATGACTTGGCCGAGACTCCGTGGCACAGGAAAGAGGCTTGTGCGGAGGATACATGTGAATTACTGCATCAACGAAGCGATTGCCAGTAGAGAGGGGGGGGGGGTGATTTCAAGTGAAATGTTAGGGGAGCCGTGGAAATTTTCTAACCTTATAAGGGCGCCGTGAACTGAAAAAGGTTGGGAACCCCTGGCCTAAGTGATAATTTCAACGTCTGGTTCAATCGGGATGATTAGAAGATGGAATGCGTGGAATTTGGTCCTGACCCTCCTGGACGAGTTGTTATAGGATTATGTATAACATAAAATAAATAGTAATAGTAGTTTTCGATACAAGTGTTGGATCTCTGTTATTACAACGAGTTACGGCAGGTGTTGACTCGAGCCGAAGGCGAGGGTAGACAGTCGGAAGGAGTTTAAATAACAGTCCCACACGTTGTATTGAACAACGATTTTTAATACAGTTGCGAAAAAATTAAGCAATTTTATAAAATAACTAGCTGATGCCCGCAGCTTCACCCGCGTAAAATTTGTTTCCTTTCCCGCTTCCCATATTTATCCCCTTGGGGGTAGAATTTATCAAAATCCTTTCTTAGCTTTGCTTGCACCCATTTTTTGTAATCTAGATGCCATAACCATTCAAAAAAATAGGTGCAAGCAATTCTCGACCTTATGAACAAGCACAGTATTTATTTATTTTTTACATATTCGTGATCAGTGATGTCTATAAACGCCTAAAAGCACATTTTTATAAAAGTGTCAGTAAGGTCGAGAATTGCTTGCACCTATTTTTTTGAATGGTAATCGCATCTAGATTACAAAATATAGCTGCAAGTAATTTTTGACCTTATTAACTTCTAGTTTTTTGTTTTATTGATCTGCATAATATATGTTTTATCGAAGTTCATTTGTTTTTTCGATCGTCATTTATTTACCCGACCTTCATTTGTTTTTTGATCTTCATTTGTTTACCCGACTGTCATTTGCTTTTTCGATCGTCATTTGTTTACCCGACCGTCATTTGTTTTGTCGGTTTTCATTTGTTTTGTCGATCTTCATTTGTTTTGACGATCTTCATTTGTTTAGTCGATCTTCATTTGTTTAGTTGATAATAGTTTCTATAATAAGGTGTACCGTGGAAATTTAATATTTTCAATGGTACACCTAGGGCTAGGTGGACAAAGGTGAACCGTAGTTAAAAAAAAATTACCACCGTACACCCAGGTGGTCTGGGCAGGTGGACGGTGGGAAAGAACATCTTTGAGTTATATATATTTAGATAAAAACACAATAAACCTGAATATGCAAAATGGCGCCAACCGTAAAAAATATGTACCTTCCTAAGCAGAGACTATGGCAGTGCACTTCATACAGTTAACTTTTTTTATATTTATAAATTTAATTTGGCCGATATTTATATTAATTTATGCTTAAATTTTAATTAAAACTACTTTTAATCTGATATTGAAACAAGTTAGTATCTCTTTTTTAAAATAATTGCATGAATCACAGACATTATTTTGACAATTGGGAAAGAAAAGGCACGAGTGCTGGAATGGAAAAGAAAAAGCACGAACGCTAAACGTCCCTGTAATACGCCACTTTTTGAGCAACTGTATTAAAATAGAAGTTTTCGATACAAGTGTGGGATTTCTGTTATTACAACGAGTTTCATCAGGTGTTGACCCGAGCCGAAGGCGAGGGTAGACAGTCGATCGAGTTTAAATAACAGTCCCACACGTTGTATTGAACAACTATTTTTAATACAGTTGCGAAAAAAATAAGCAATTTAATAAAATAATAATAACACAATAAACCTGAATATCCAAAATGGCGCCAACCGCAAAAGAATAAGTACCCACCTAAGCAGAGACTATGGCAGTGCACTTCATACAGCCAACTTTTTTTATATTTATAAATTTTGTTTGGCCGATACTTATATTAATTTATGTTTAAATTTTAATTAAAATTACTTTTAATCTGATATTTAAACAAGTTAGTATCTTTTTTGAAATATTTGCATGAATCACAGACATTATTTTGACAGTTGGGAAAGAAAACGCACGAGTGCGGGAATGGTAAAGCAAAAAGCACGAGTGCGTAATAGCCCTGATCCCGAACGCTATACGTCCCTGTAATACGCCACTTTTTGAGCAACTGTATTAAAAATATCTTTACTAATGGTTCAACTCGAGCGAGTTGTTCTTTCCTTGGTCCAACTAGTTGTGTTACTAGGAATTGAATGTACATACCTATCTATGGAACACTACTGGTAATAAACAGGAAAAGGTTTATCTCTATGACTGTTTTTATTGCTCAAAAACAGTCACTATGTGCGTAAAGATTTTTAATAAAACTCCCAAACACTTGAAAGCTCTTCCGTTGAACAAATGTATTTCGGCTTTGGGGGAGTGGTTAATTGATAAGGTGTTTTATTCAACTGACGAATTTTAGAATGAATGAATTGGTTTATTTTAATTTAAATGTATTTTAATTTGTTATAAAAATGAGTTAAATTAATTGATTACGAAACATGTTGTGAAGAACTTGTATGTCCTAAATTTATTACAATATTGATTGATTAGTTTTGTTAAGTAATTTTAGTGCAATTGTACAAAATTTGCATGATATTTTTAAATGCACCTCAGTTTAACTTTTCTGCACACTAGGTACCTCCACTAATTTACTGAATGCAAACCAGAAAATTAAATGCTGTGCAAAAAAAAAACTAATTGATTAACTAAACATGTCCTACTTAAAAAACTTAAATATTACTCAGAACGAGATGACCTTTTTAATCGAATTTACACCAAAAATGTGGTTTGTACATCGAATATATGACTTGTGAAACAAAAATACGAATTGCATATCAAAAATACTAACTTGCACTCTAAATAGTACTATCTTATAACGGAATAGGTTAGGTTAGGTTAAACTTTAATTTTTTTGGATCAATAAAATTTAATTTTGTAGAGAATAAACGATGTTCCTAAAAGTAAATTAGGCGATAGATTTCCTTAAAAAAAGTTATAATATTTTTGTTGAACAATGGAATTTTTAGATATACTATTCTGATAATAGTTATTCGTTCAGTAAAACAGTTCTGCAAATACCATTAAACAGTATAATGAATTTGGTTTATTTAGTGTGCATAATTAGTGTGCAAGTCAGTATTTTTGGTTTAACTTTGAAATATTTTGTTCGGAAAAAGGGAATAAACAGATATCGATTTAAATACATGCCTTTAATTATGGCTAAGTGGGCTTGCGCTGTTAACATAAATAATTCTAAGTAAATTATGTAACACATTATGTATCACCCCATTTAAAGCAAAGAAAGAATTATGAATTATCTATCAATGCTGAAGTGCAATGCAATTCAGGAGTCGAAGTTTTGAGGTGAGTGTGTCAGGGTGTCGGTAAGCGTGACAGGGCCGCGATTTTATGTGCTTTTTCTCAGTAGCAACTGCGTTATTGAGTCGAAGTGTTCAGTTAGAAAATATTTCATCATGCCAAGTGTTCTTTGTATTGATGATTATAATTAAACTACTATTATTTAACTGTTTCTATTGAAAGACCAAGTGTTTATAGGACAATGCTTATCCTGAAGAATAACGCTATCGATTCGTATAATAAAATGGCGACACTTCATTTTAAAATTTTTTGTTGGTTGAGACCAGTGAATTTTAGAAAAAACGAAATGCAGTTTTGTGTCTTTTAAAACATAGAGGAATGTTTCCCTTCAGTAAAATGAGCTAAACTAAAGGATTTTTGGTAGTTTTCCACTTACACACAACAATTAAAACAATACAGTCATAATTTCAGACACGCACATACATACATATGTATGTGCGTGTCTGAAATTATGACTGTATTGTTTTAATTGTTTATATAAATTTCTTATAAATGTGTATGTGTGTTTAAGCGTACACTTTTTAGAGTCCGCTTTGACAGAAGGGAAACTCTCAGTATGGCGCCTCCCCTCCCGGTGAACGTCATAGATCGTGTTGCTCTATGCATATCACTAATTCATAATGCGCACTTTCTCGTTGGCTATTGCAGTAACTTCAGGAATTGCAGAAGGTGGAAAAATGAAGAATCGTTAGTGCATGACACTGATCCTGACATAAATTTTATTGTCATACACAGTTGTCGGAGAAATATCGTCGCCGGCGGATCGATGCAGGGGTGCCCAAGACGCGGGGGGTCATCGATCTACAGCTGTAGCCGTCATTAAGTCAATGTACACCGTCAAACGTCACCTAAACACGCGCACATTTACGTCGATATTTGTACAGTCAACTGTAGTATGTTTAACGTATCTGTGCTCGTGGCGCTATGTGTGCGTGCGCTAGTAATAATACAGTTTTAATTCTTGTGAGGCAGTGATGCGGCCGTCATCACAGAGCACATTTGTATATTATGAGATAGAGACGTCACTCGGCTTATTGACGACACCAGCGGTGCCAAGCAGTCTTTGCAGGAAACTTTCCGATTGCGTGGTAGCGAAATAAAAATCTATATTCTATACTATAATAAGAGAGTAGAAATCGTGTTTGTACAATTTTTATTGTCCCACACGCGCTTTGCCCTGCAGAGAGATCTGTCAGTCCCGCCGGCTGTCCCGGGCAGCGGACGCAGGAACTCTTCAAGCAAAAGGGCACTTAATAGCCCTGCATCATAAAGTGCTCCTTGTAGAACCATAAAAACTGCGAGCGACCTGCTAGGGCACGTATTTTCCATCTCTTACAACCCAGGATTCTTCAAGCGGAGCGTCAAGAGGCACATCATAGGACCAACTTGAGGACCAAGACCAATAAGTCTTGTAGACTGTGAGAGGCCCCCAATACATCAGGCGGGTGGCATCATTTTGGCGATCTAAATAGAGAAAAAAATACCGGTGCGCATCTCCAGTCCAACGTTGGCTCCCCTCCCCGATTATGACATGCTTTGTGTTTTTCCTACCTCTAAGCTCTACCAGAACCGGGTCTCGAAAGATGTAATTTTTTCGTCTGCAAACAAGACTGAGAAGCTAACCTTTTTGAACTTTGGCAGTAGCATAGACACACCAGGTCTAACACAATCCTCAGCTTCATTCATCACTTGCACCAACTCCCCGGTGTGCTTGAGATCTACAAACACTTGTTCGAGGCGCTCGTATGGGTTTTTGGATCGTTCAAGAAGTTTGATGTGTCGAACACTCCACGCCCTATCCACATTATGCAGTAAGTCTTGGCGCTCAGCTGAAAAAAGAAATAGAGAAATTAATTTGAAGTAGAGAAATTGTACAAGTGTCTCTAATGATCACAAGTCATATTAAAATTACATACATAATTTATTATAGTCACACCTTTATCCCCGAAGGATTAGGCAGAGGCATTGTATACACCACACATTTCACCTTTTTACCCACGACGGAACGGAGACGGTATATGAGTTTGGGTGGTGAGGATGTTTGTTTGTTTGTGAGAATACAATGTTGTCATTTTTCTCCAAAACTGCTGGTCTAAATTTGATGCAGTTTTCAGTTATGGGTTCAGGTTTGATTGGTGAATGTTCTTATATAGGGGCAACGGTGACAACTCACCAGGGGGCGCTGCTGCGCATATTATTTGTGAAAATCAATGTTTCCACTTTTCTCAAAACTACTAGTCCAATTTTGATATAGTTTTCAGTTACGAGTTCGGGTTTGATTAGGGCCATGATCTTAGATAGGTGTTAAAGTGATAACTCACCAGGGGGCGCTGCAACAGCATTATTTGTGATGAAAAATCGATTTTGATGTGGTTTTCATTTAACCACGACGGAACGGAGACGGTATAAAATGCGTTTTTTGTGGATTTTGTGGTGAGGATGTTTGTTTGTTTACTTGTTTGTGGAAATATATGTTGTCATTTTCTTCAGAACTACTGGTCAGATTTTGATGCAGTTTTCAGTTATGGGTTCGGGTTTGATTGGTGCATGTTCTTAGATAGGTGTTACAGTGATAACTTTCTAGGGGCGCTACACCAAACAATATTTGTGATGAAAATCAATGTTGCCACTTTTCACTACATAATAAGGAAACTCGATAGAACACGACAGGTATGTACTTCCATAGTAATGTAGAAAAAAAATGATTAGAAAAAAGTACTTAGTCGTAAGTACAAAGTATACGATTTAAGCGCAAAATATATGTGGATGTGGAGCAAAAGACGAAGGCAACTTTATGGTCTTTCTGGTTTGTAGCTGGCGTAAAGTGCTTCTCAGTCGCTCTAATTCTTCTAAAGCTATGCTATTATGTGGATTATTGAAAAGTTTCCTTTGATCTAGTTCAGTTATAATTACACCAAGTGCTAAAGAGCGTACTCTACTGAGCGCGACATAAGCTTGTCCTTTGGAGAATGTTTTGGGCCCAGGATATATAACCGCCTTATCGACTGTAGTGCCCTGTAGTTTATGTACAGTAACGGCCCAACTTAGTATGAGTGGAATCACGACTCTTTCTCCAGAACCTTTGATTGCCTTGAAAACTTTCGAAGTCTAATTCGATTAATGGAATCAAATACTCGTAAATATAAGATAAGTAGATATTACTCTTAAACTTAAACTGAAGAATTAGTCAGAAAATCAGACAATCCTAACCTCAGATGATATAGAAATAAACATGTTCTTGTTCAAATCAGGCTAAGTACAATGAAGAAATGACTACACCCCTGCGTTACCGGGGAGTGAGCCAGATCTATCAATCGTATTCGACACACGTCAGGAAATACAACAACAACATAACCCCGAAGGCATTGTCAGTCATCGCGATGATCGTCATTATTATCCACGTATGGTGTGTGAAGCCATTGAAATCAGAAAACAAAAAAAATTCAATAGGGATGATGGATACAAGCTCTCCGGGATGTGGAATTCAGTGATTAATAAACTTGAACGTAAAACTGTGCCAATTGAAACTGAAGTAGTGAGTGTAGTGTGTCGCCGGCCTAATCCTTCGTTGTAATAACAACGCGCAGCGGAAGGTAGTACGACAAGAAATAACTTCGTGGTTTTTGTCGATCCTCGCATCAGTCCAACCGCGACCACGGGCGCTGCAACGTGCTCGAAACGTCGGTGAATGTAAGTAAATATGTAGTATTTCGCGTGAAGTTCCGAATTCTATAAGTATGATTGTCAGTCATAATGCGGCCTATAGCGGCAACAAAATCCCCCGGCTTCAAAATTGAAAAACCCTCGACACGAAAAATACTACATTATTATACAAGTCACTTGAAACCAATAGCTGTCCGGGCAAAATCCCCGAAATGGAAAAGAAAACTAAAATTTAGTCTTAGGACTACTGACATATTTTTTTACCAAGTAATCAAAGGTCGTAAACGGTTATAAAGAAAGTCGTGTTAGTTACACTATTTATCGGACGGACGGACGGACGGACGGACGGACGGACGTCCGTCCGTCCGTCCCTTTTGCATTTTCTGAGAAAATTTACCATTGTGATGTACATATATTTTTACATCATCAGAAAGAAGATATTTTAAGTAACAAAAAGCCCACCAATTTTTAAAAAATATCTGATATTTTGACAGGTGTTCTTTCGATTAAAAATTTTAATGCTTTTGCGATGCATTAGGAACATAAAAATAAAGGTTTCTGCCAAATTTCATGACAAAACGAACATTTTTGTAAAAGAAAAAAATAAAAAACTCAAAATCTGGGTTTTTTTGAGTTTTTGACATACTTTTTGAGGTTATGTCACAAAAGTGAAAATCCAAAAGTTGTAGTTTTTTTTATTTCCTACAACTTTGCCATTAAGTATACATTTTTTCATAGGACTTGTGGTTTTGTCGGAAATCAAGAACACCCCTTTTCCCCCCTTAAAACCCCCATTTTTTTCACTTCCCGACCTCAGATCGCCCGTAAATTATTTTTCCTGTTATTTTTGTCACATTCTCTTCCTTTTGCAATAGGTTTCATTCCACTACTAATTTTTTTATATTTTAAAAGCTATCTGCACTGGTCTAATACCATTTCGTTACTGCTCGATTTTAACCGGTTATTACAATGTCGAGTTCAGAAAGTGATTTCAAAATGTTCTATCATTCAAGGAAGAATTTGTTGATCAAAGGGGGAATGCTGCTAGTCTTTTGGGCACAATGCCACGAGGGCCTTATTTAGGTTTAGTTTAGATAGTAATAATGTAAATATATAGATATGTAACACCAACACGGCAATAGGCTCACCACCTATTACGTGGGACATAAAACTATAAGGTGAAATGTAGGCGTATACTATGCCTCTGTCTACCCCTTCGGGGATAAAGGCGTGACCATATATTTTACTATTAATGTATTCATTTTGAGTTCAATATTGAAATTTAATAATTATTTTTTAAACTGTACCTGCTAAAAGCACTTGTGGACACGACACACTTTAGTTTTTACTTATACAACTGTCACTCGCGTCACAAGTAGGCATTTCAATATTTAAATCGTATGCGCATTGCAATGCAGTTAAGACACATCTGCTTCTCTCGAGATATGCTAGATTGATGATGCTAATGAATACAAAATGAGCCACCTTTTTGGTACCCAGTAACGGAGGTGCACCACCGGAAAGGGAGCTAAAAGTCCCGCAAGTTGGTATTGCGCTGGAACCTTGTCATAATGACAGCTAAATGACGTCATCATGACGTAGCGCGAGCGCGGGCTGGCCTCGCGAAGCTGCGTACGGTATTTTTTTTAGTACTGACGGCTCGACGGACATACGTCACTAAGATGGCCGCCAAGCGCAATATCAACTTGCGGGGCTTATACAGATCAGTTGTTCACAATAGCTGCACTCACCGGCGGAGAGCGTGTCGTATGCCAACACGTGCTTGAGGTAAAGCCCCTCCAGCTTGGAGGCGCCCGCCTTGCTGAGGCGCATGTCCTCCGCCACCTTGCCCCACTTGTTTCTGTCTATGACGTTCTGTAGGCCGCCGTGCCGCTGCACTATATGATATAGATTCGGCAAGCTCACCTCGAGGCCATCGATCTGCAGGAACCGATTAAGAATGAGCGACTCAGACTCGAAATATGCTACAGGCGAAGACACGGGGGCACATCTCGTCGATAATAATATTATAAGGAGGAAAGATTTGTTTGTTTGTATCGAATAAGCTCTGAAACTAATGAACCGACTTGAAAAAAAGTGCGTGCGTGTAACCTTTACGCGCGATTGAAGTAAAACTTATTTGCCATTGACGGCATCAAATAAATAATAATAAATATTCACGGACATCTCACACAACGCTATCTGATCCCAAAGTAAGCTAGGAATAACCTGCTTGTGTTATGGGTATCAGACCACGGATATTAATACTTATATAATTTTAAATACATACTTATCATACATAGAAACACCCAGACTCTTGAGACAAACATTTATGGGTCACACAAATATTTTTCTCCGGTGGGAATCGAACCCACGACCTCCAGCGCTGCAGGCGGTATCACTACCGACTGCGCCACAGATACAGTCATCAAATGTTATATTAATATCAATTATTCCACAACAAAATTCAAATAGCGTTAGTTCCGTCAGAAAAAAAAACTGAGTTACTCCCTAGGTCGCGCCTAAAGAAGTTTTACTTCAAAATTCTTTCGCGGTTGGGAAGCTATACTATTTCCGGTTAACATAGGCTATATTTTATTCCCGTATTCCCACGAGGACGGGAGCTACCCGGGTGGAACCGCGTGACGTCCGCTCGTGATATATACAGGCTACTTACAAGTGGAATATTCATTATGTAATCATCTTTCTTCGACTGCGCTCTGTCGCACGCGTTTATAGCGCTAGTCTCGCGCGCCGCTGGTCCCCACCGGTTGTAGAGCCGCGATATATATTGGTATCTCGTGTTAAAACGGATCTCTTCTTTATTCTTGCACGGCGGTGTAAAGTCAGCCGGCGGAATAATCTTGCAGATTCCGTATGGTTCAACTTGGTCCCATATTTTTTCGATGTATGCGATTGGATCCTGCACAAATAAGTAGAAATACATGAATCACAATTAACCTTGAAGGTGAAGTGGTGGCGTTCGAACTTCAAGTGATGATGAATAGTCATAAGCGAGTCCCCGGAGTACCAGTCATGGCTGTCCGAGTCGAAGCCCGGAGAGGACAGCTCTGTTGCGGGCGTGGCATATTTACCAACCTCTTCCACTTTGCGTATGCACCGCTAAGAAAACCACTGTACCAGTCTCCATCTCTAAAAGTATCGCCATCGCCAGGGACGTTCAGTTCATTACCGTAGTCATTTATAGCACTAGGTCGAGGCGTGGCGGGACATGGAATATTTGCTGTCACCTACGGGCTGGTGATCTCGAATACAAGTTTCGTAAGTTTTGACTGGGCACAAATGGGAGCTATGATGATATCAACGATCCCCTACCTACAGGCGACGTCTTAGTTTTATATGCAGTAAAATGATAAATTTGTGGTACCTATTACCACCACGTAGAACCACTAGGGAGGGAGTGTGCGATGGGATCCTGTCGACATCCTTCACGCCGAGCCAGACTAAAAGCGGTGCCCCTGCTGACTAACAAACGGGCTCACGGCGTGTTATAGCGCTCCTCTAAAAGGCTCGTCAGATTTTATTTTGAGAGTATGAAAAATACTTTACGAATAGGTCGTAAAACTACGCAGTTAACATTTCTGTTAAGTCACAAGGCTTTCTTATATCCGAGGGTAGAGCGTAACCTCGATTTAAAGAACAAACAGAATTAATACAACTGAAAAGACTATCTAAGATTATAAGCAAACTTACGGTAAATTCTTCTTGTGTCGGCCTAAACACAGGCGCGTCCAATAAATTTGTGTTAACGAAATCTGAACCCATTTTATCCTCCAAAGGGTCTAATTCTGGTATACTGGCCCCTGTGTTTAATCCGGAGCATCCTGCCACCGGCGAGACTGGCCGCACTCCGGAGCATCCTGCCACCGGCGAGACTGACCGCACTCCGGAGCATCCTGCCACCGGCGAGACTGACCGCACTTCGGAGCATTCTGCCACCGGCGAGACTGGCCGCACTAAGTTTGAAGGCGGCTCTCCCAATGACAAACTCAGTGTTTCCAGCACTTCGTTAAGAACGCTCTGGTGTTCGAAAATTAAGTCATGTGTGACGGTCGCATGGGCCCTCGGTATAAGAAAGGTGGTATAAGATACAATAGGGCCCTCAATAATGACTATTCTTAGCATCACATGAGGATGCTTCGGCAACAATTCTGATATTAGGCACGTTTCATTATACATGTTGTTCTTCGTTGTCGCCTGGCGTACTCCCCAACCTGCCTCATCAGTGAAATCAATTTTTCTAAGTTTTTTTAGGAACTTCGTGATCAACATTAGTTTTTCGACGCCCTCACAAGTATTGCACACCAAACATCTAGCATCAAACGCGGCCTGAGTTGCTTGCATCACATCGTTCAAACATCTCCACGCTGCTGCTGGACAAGTAGCCGCATCGAGGTCGGATTCCTGTTCGCCCGAAGGAGCAGCTATTTGTGGAGTGGAGGGTTCTGGGATAGATCCCTCCATCCATCGGCGAATTCCCTGCTCGGAATAAAAGCTTACTGCTGAAGGGCTCTTGCATTCTAAATAAAACAAATAATATATATGTTAGAAAACAACGAAACATTGTTGTTATTTAGAGTGTGTTTACAGTCCGTGATAGCCATTACCTGACTCACCTAAAACTTAGGGCAATTTGAATTTATTAACTGAAAAATGTTTTCAAGAAAGATATGTTTATTTGTCTAAAACGTGGTCCTTAGGTATGCTCATTATTGCATAATGTTTCGTAACACAGTATACTCTTTAATTTCCACCATCATCATCATCATAAGTTCATTTGGTCTAGTCAGTGCCCGCAACTATATAGATATATGGATTATGGCTACAAGTTAAAAAACAGAGTTTTTCCTTTTATTTTTTACATAAGTGGTGATCCCATTGCCGTGTTGAAATGGACAGGCGCAGGTCGTGACACCCCGCAGTTGAATTTTATCAAGCCGCCCATAAGGCATTCAACTTGGCTTAACGAAGTCATTTTTCTGACAACAAGGTTTAATTTCGAGTTTTCCTTCTCTAAACAATGGATCGTTTTGCAAAAGGGTTAGTCGACTCTTACGACACCCTCGGGATGATTCATATTTGGGATGAATAATAAATATATTCCTTAATATTGATAATGACAAGATTTGCTGAAAGGAACTACGAGTATTTCTTTATTTTCAAAATTAAGTAAAACTGCATTTATTTGCACGAGCAGGGAATCGAACCTGGTCAATCGAAAATCGAAAACAGTCTAATTTGAGAACCTCCTACTTTTTTTTGAAGTTGGTTGGTTAAGTGACCAGAACGAATATTCCCATTCACAAAAACTAGAACATTTTTTAACCATCTTCAAAAAAAAAGGTAAAGTCTAAACTTCATAAATCCAAAGTCCGTTCTCGTATGGCGTGTGAATCAATTGAAATTAAAAAACCGGACATGTGCAAGTCGGACTCACCCACCAAGGATTCCGTGTATCCGTTTGTCTGTCAAGTTCCTTTATCTCCTGAATGCGTGAAGGTATAGAGACAATTAATACCGTAAGTATTTTAAAGACCATTTTTTTACGATTTCAATTCAATTCATCGAAATACGCATTTTTGACGACACAAGCGGCCTTAACTTTTTTTATACGTTAACTTAGAAATTTGATAATTTATAGCTTCAAGGGATTATAGATAGACCGTAGTATATTGTATTGAGTTTAATACCTTCACTTCTTCACGAGACAAAGGGACTTGACAGACAGATTAATCACAGTATTTTTTTATGATTTCGTCACACAAGTACAGTTTTAAGATTTTTCCCTATATTTGAGGTACCTATTTGAAAATATTACTTGCCAAATTTCATGGTTCTAGCTAGGTTAATGAGAAGTACCCTATGAATTTTAATTCCCGTCAGAGTGTCTAAATCGTTTTTTGACGACATAATCGGCCGTAAATGTCAGTGCATGTAAGTGGTAGTATTTTGGCGTTAAGTCCGGACTATATTTATAATAATATGAGTGTTGAACACCACAATAGTTTAAAAATATCATAAGTAATTACAAATCTCCTTAGTGTAAGGAAATAAAAATGAAATTAGCGCGTATGAAAAGGCTGAAATACGAGGCGTCAACGATTCACACACCATGGGACGTGAGGGGTTTACTAATTTTGACAGTACATTAATTGCATCTCCCCTGATTTGGCTTGAATAACCAGTAGGTTGGAACAAGCCATGACGTGACGGTGGGTTTGTAGCTGCAAAATCATGTCAACTGGGTTATTGACACTTTTGTCAGTGACATTTTTTTTATATTTAGCTCGCCGAATTGACGTCGCCACCAGCCTGATCGCACGTGGCGCATCTAGCGATTGGGGGCCAGTCTCACAGCCCGTAAGACTTTCGACAGTGGTCCTCAAATTGGCGGCCCTGTGATGTGCCTCTTCACGCTCCTCTTGAAAAACCCGGGATTGTAAGATGAGGGAAACACGTGTGCGGGCAGGTCGCTCCATGTTTTTATAGTTCGACAGAGGAACGATCTTTTGAAACGCTCAGTTCTGGTGAAAATTCTCTCCACTGTGTATGAATAGCATCTCTGCCCGGCACGCGTTGTTCGGGATCGGAAAGGGGAGGGTGGAATCAGGTTGAAGTGCTCTCCAGAACATTTACCATGATACATTCGGTAGAAGGCAGCTAAGGACGCTATGGTTCTTCGCTGCGCTAACGGTTAGACGCTTCCCGTCACCTCAGGACGACCAATATTCGGATAGTACGTCTCTGCATAGCGTCAAGCGCGTCTAGTAAGTACCTAGCGGAGTAATCCCAAAGGTGAGAACAGTATTCGACGCAGGGGCGAATCTGCGTCTTGTACAGTAAACATCTCTGATATGGCGTGAAATACCGTCTCACCTTATTCGGGATTCCTAGTTTCCGCGAGGCCAGCCCAATACAGCTCTCCATATAGTTTCTGTGATTGAGCCCACGCCGGACGTCTATACCGAGGATCTCCAGGTTGTACTTTAGTGGAACCGTAATGCTCTGAAGAGAGGGTAGGGGTTAGAATGGGGACTTCTTAGCTGTAAACGCACACGCATGTGTTTTTCTGGCATTGAACTCGACCAGGTTGTCTGACTGAACCACATTGGGCAATGCGACCCAGGTCCCGGTCGAGATCCGCCACGACTTGTCGTCTCTTCCCCTCCACGTCACCTCGCCCCTCCGCTGGACGGCCGGAATAGCTTGCAGAGTACTATCATCCGCATAACAATGAATGCACCTAAGGGACAGCATATCGACAATAACGGTCCCTGTGGTACTCCGGCATGCTGTTGCTTGCCAGTCATCGACGCGGGAATTAGCCGCAAAGAGATTGGCCAGCATTTTTGCTTCTCTTGGGCCTTGTGAGCCAGTGATGCTGGCTGGCAGAAGTTGGCCTGCACGGCTTTAGCCAGTTGCCAGTGTCCACGGCTGCCCGTTGTAAGTGACGTGAGCTACTGACCAAGCCGCGTGACGAAATGGGCGTCCGCTCTCTTGAAGGCCCTCTCATGGAGCTAGTGGCTCTGTTGTACGCTGCCTTGAGGCGGGCCACATTCGGGTCGCGCACAGCCTGGGCCATGATTCAGGCGCGGTACGCCGCCTGTTTACATTCAACAGCTACGGCGCACTCACGCCCGAACCAGGGGCGGACTTTGCGGATGCTGGCGATATCAGTGTACGGAATGTGGTATTCCATACCTTTTAATCTCACCACAATCGCAGAGGCGCTTTCCGATGCAGCCCTCTTTGCAAAGCAGTGCTGACTCCACGGGACGGCTGCATAGTATTCTCGTAGTCCGTCCCAGTCTGCTGACGAGTAGTGCACTCGTCAGCAGACTGGGACGGACTGTGCAACACAATCGCCGCATCACCTCTACAGCCCTTGCAGGATCAGGAGGTGTCTGCAGGCAGGCACGTTCAACACAGCGGTCGGAATCACCCAGTGGGGCGCCAACCGACACACAGTACGGTGCTGGATAACTTGTCAGCAGTAAGTCAGCAGGACGGGTTCATGGTCCGACCTGTCCGGTATGCGCGTAATCCCGCGTACCACTTAGATCAGACCATGAGAGAGTGAACGCGTGGGCGGTCCGTCCCGCAGGATCGGTCTTGCGGGACCCCAGCCACTCGAGTGTGGTGACCATTGAAGTCGCCCAGAAAAACCAATTCGGCGTTCGGGAACCGTACCTGCGCGTCATCAGCCCCCTTGCTGAGGTGCTGAAACAGCCTCGTTATCTCAGCTGTCCCTGTGTGGGGTTGGTAGACACACACGTAGATTTGACTCATGGTGCCGTGATCTACGTGCAGCCAAAGGACGGAGAAGGCAGAGTTCTCAAGGCGGCGCAGTCGGCGACAGCGAACATCCGCCCTAACAAACGCGCACACCCCGGCTTTATCTCAAAATAGTACCGCGATGATATAGCCGGGGTAACAAAGGTACGACTGGTCGGCAGGGCGGCGAATTTGCGACACGACAGCAGTGAGTGACAAGGCGTAGGGGCTAGCCATCCGGCACGACGAACCACATCGGGATCACACTAGACTCCACATAGCGCCTTCTGGACCCCCTGCTGCATCAAACATAACCCCGGGCCCGGCTGTGCAGCTGCTGAACCCCGAACGCAACCCAACCGGGGCTGGGTTACTTGGTGGGCTTTTCACAACTGCACGGTGGTACCCCTCCGGGCCAACACTCTACCACCTAGCACCCACATGGGAGCCTAGGCCACCATGTGGGTTTCTAAATACGCGGAGCCTCGTCCGTTGTCCGGCAGGTGCCCCATCAGAAGTGGGATTCTTACCTTATCGCCAACTGACCGAGTCGAACGAGAGGTATCATGAAACATAAGAAACGTTATTAAAATTGAATGAATGTGGCGACGTGTGATAAGCTGTGTGCTATTTATCTTAGCTAATGTATTTTGGACTGTACGTTAGAGGGCCTTGAAAGGTTGATAGATACAACAATTAGGTCTTTCTGAGTTACATTAGCTCTTAGTAGGGCACCCCATAGTGTCCAATCGTTAATGAATCTATTCGATTATCGATTGCGTCAAATTTTTAATCGATAGTTACAAAAAAATCATTTTTATTATTTTAGGTAATTAGGTAAGCATAATTGCATTATACTTAGCTAATCATATTACAAATAAATATTGTAGATACCTTCTTATTAACTTTACCTTCTTTTAAATGAATATACTTAATTTCGATTTATTCGAATTATTTGTCTATGATCGATTCTGCGGTATTGTTGGAAGACGCTTCACTGCGATAAGTGGGCGGTACTCGTCTATGTGTTACCATATTTTTTTGAAGTATACTTGACATAAACAAATCCGATACTTCATAGGCGTGAGCTGTCAAAATTATCAACCTAATTTTAACAGAGTATAGTTGCCTAGTTTTTCTAGTTTGGCTGTATTTTTTTTTATCGATTAATATCTTAAATGGTTATTATATATGGAAAACTGTTAACCTATTTCATTAAACGATACCTTATCTATACAAATAAATAAAATTGATGCGTCTGTTTGTAATATTAAAATAACCGCTTTCTACTACATGCATATGAATGTATTATACGGTACACATACCATATTATATATTTTTAATATTTCTGTCTGTCTGTCTGTTTGTTCCGGCTAATCTCTGGAACGGCTGGACCGATTTGGACGGGACTTCCACTTATGTAATAAGGAGTAACTTAGGCTACTTTTATGTTAGAGTTTTTTTTTATAAAATTCCACGAGGTGAAGTCGCGGGCACAGCTAGTATAATATAGTATTCAACCAATTAAAATTCCACATCATGGCGGCTGGTTAATGTTTTTGAATTTATTATGTTTTTTTTTTATACCACTAAGGTGGCAGACAAGCATACGGCTCACCAGAAGGACTGGTGGTCACCGCAGCCTATGAACGTTTGCAACACCAGAGGCGCCACACTCGCGCTGCCGACCCTGTAAAAACCTTCTTAGACCCCTTTTGAAGAACCCCATACTGTAGGCGTTTGGGAAAACCGAGGCAGGAAGATCATTCCACAACCTAAGCGTGCGCGGAAGAAAACCCCTACCGGATCTAACCGTGCTCGAACGCTCCGGACGTAGGGGGTAAGGATGAAATCCCTGTCTATGGCGAGCGGTGCGATGATAGAACGTAGCCGTGGGCATCATGTCAAACAATTCCTCAGAGCACACACCATTGTACAGGCGGTAGAACATGCATACGGAGGCAAAGTCTCTCCTGTCGCGAAGAGGTTCTACACCACCTGTCAGTATAGGATCGTTGACAACTCTCACAGCTCGCCTCTGCACCGAGTCAAATGGACGGACGAAGCTGATATTCAGGTGCCCCCGCCCAGAGGTGACAGCAGTACTCCATGTGCGGCCGCACTTGCGACTTATAGAGAAGTAGTGTTTGCGCCGCAGTAAAGTACCGCCGCGCCCTGTTGAGCACACCGAGCTTCTTAGACGCCAGCTTGGCCTTGTCCTCCAAATGACTGCGGAACTGAACGTCACTGGAGATGTCAACACCAAGGATCCCTATACTTTTAGAGATGGAAAAAGATGTGCCCTGGAATTGTGGCGCTACAGTAATTGCGGCTTTCTTAGCGGTGAAGAAACACGCCTGTGTCTTGGAGGGGTTGAACTGGACAAGGTTTTGTCTACCCCAATCGGACACTCTAGTAAGAGTAGCCTCGATTTCAGACAAGCTGTTCACGACTTTCTTCCACTGCGTCCCGAGAGATACCGGGGCGGCCTGTGTAACAAGTGTCCCCCGTACTGTCGTCTGCATAACAATGAATGCCGTCAATAGATAACATGTCATTGATATGCAGCAAAAACAGAGTAGGGGACAAAAGCTGGACACCCATCCGCATAATCTCTCGGTCAGTCCGTAGGAGGGCAATTTTTTAAGAAGACCACGGTGCCAGACCCGGTCAAAGGCTTTAGAAATGTCGAGGCTCACTGCTAGAGCCTCGCCCTTACTCTCGATAGACGTCGCCCATCGGTGTGTGAGGCACACGAGAAGATCGTCTGTCGAGCGACCGTGACGGGAACTGAGCAGGTCGTTTTCCTCAAGGTACCTCAGGATGTATGCAATGCACCACCCAAACCAGCGCGCAAGCGTTTGATCTCTCGAGTGCCAGTATATTCACATGCTACATATAGACAGATTAACACATTACCCCTACTTACGTCGCGCAGCCGGGTAAAACCTATTCCACTTATCGCTTTCAACTGTCATAAAAATGATAACATCTGTTAAATTTTAGTGGTATGTAATAATATTTGTTTCTAAATCGGCAACATTTACTTAAATAAAATAAATTTAAGCACTTAATATTTGTTGCTGACATTTCATTACAATTTGTGGAGATTTCATGGTCCTTCTGGTGGGCCGTATGCTTGTCTGCCACCTTAGTGGTATAAAAAAAAATATATTAGTACCTATCTAATAATAAACAAGGATTACAATGTTGCTTCTAGAAGTTTTCTATTTTTGTCATAAAAATAAGAGCCAGAAACAATAATAACGAAATCGCAATAAAGCGCCTAGATGGTCTGCAAGAACATAGTTATGAGATTGGTCTAGCCGGATGGAGGTATACAATGAACTTATTGAGAATATATTCTCAATAAGTTCATTGTATACCTCCATCCGGCTAGATGATGAAATGTGAAATGATGTGAAATGTATTAAACTCAGATAAGTGACGACGGGCATACATTATAATGTATGCCCGTCGTCACTTATCTGAGTTTATTGTGCGCGGGGATCGCTATGGTTTAATACGCGAAATCGTCATAAGCTTGCAGTTATTAAGTCAAGGTTGGCGCGAACCAGGAAATCGTTTATTTGTCGTTGTGTCGAATTTTATAATAAACTTCCTGAGGCGGTGACTAAGCTCAGTGAAGGGAGATTTAAGACATACATTAAGAGCACGTTAATGAGTAAAGCATATTATGGCATTAATGATTACATTCAAGACAAAGATGTCTGGAAACAAATTCCTGCACCTGCATCTCAACTCAATCTCTCGTGTCGTATTACTCGGGTTTCAGGTGAGTGTATAACGAAATAAGCTTAAGCCATAGGTACATGTGATGCTTACCGGCTGAGCACGACGGCTCGACGGAGTGCTCGTGCGCGGGCGCCGGGGCGGGGGGCGCGGGCGGCGCGGCTGGGGGACCCATCGGCGTCACCGGCTCCTGCATTTTCTTTAAGACATTCAGAGGCATGTGGTCGTCGATTGTGAAGTCGTAGTCCGACTCCCTACTTCGTCTTAAGGTCGGATTCTTTTCCGCCACAACTTTTACTTTTTTTGTAGGCGTCGGTGAAATTTTTTTGGCTGGAGTCTTTGTTTTTGCCCGTTTTGCAATGGCATTTTTGAATTTTTGTTGTCTTGTGTGTGTTGGTTTCTGTTTACCTAATTTAGTGATAGCGGCTTTTGTCAACACTTCAGCTAATTTTGTCTTACGAGATCGCAGTTTCATATCATGTTTCTTTTGATATTGATCCTGTTTGGGTAATGTGTTATGGTTATGAGCCTTGGGGAGCTTTTTCTTCGCATCGGGGGCCCTTTTCCTTGCATCGGCGGTCTTTTTGTTTCCATCGGGGGCCTTTTTGTTAACGGCGACTTTTTCCTTTTTTCCTTGCTCTAGCCTCTCCACTAGAACAATCGGGTGAATATGGGTATGAGTACCTAAAAGAAGAACATTAAAATAAATAAATTTACATAGGATATTCACACGAATCCCCATCAAGCCCAAATTAAGCTGATAATAATGAGTTTGGGCTAAGGGAGCTAGCAGTTGTCTAGATCCCTTAGCCAAAGCTCATGTCAGCTGAATTTAACAATTAAGGCTAAAACTCCTACCAATACTCGTATACTGTTTTCGGTACTTCCGCTGTTCCGGTCGCGGTAGCCGTCGACACAATGGCGGAAGGGAAGTGCAAAGAATTTCCGGGCTAAGACAGGCTACCATACATGACTGATCCTGGCTCCGTGCAACGACGCACTACACACTTCACGGCATCTCACCAAACTTGAGGTAGAACTAGGTCGCATAAAGTGGCACATACTAAGCGAGGTCCGAATAAAGGGTGGGGGTGGGGACACACTTACCCTCGCTCAAGGTGAAATGCTCTTTTATTAGAAGAGAAGGACCTCCGACGGTGGTATCGTGTCGGTTTCATGGTGAAAAAGTACCTCATTAGCAGTGGTGTGGAAGTCAGCTGTGTATCAGCTCGAGTAGCATATCTAATACTGAAACTCACCGACAAGTACTCCCTGAATATATATATATTTTTTTTTTTATACTACTTAGGTGGGAGACAAGCTTACGGCCCACCGGAAGGTTGGTAACCGTAGCCTATAGACGTTTGCAACACCAGAGGCGCTACACACGCGCTGCCGACCCGGCGCAGGTTGTGACGACCCACAGTTGAAATTTTTCAAGCCGCCCGTAAGGCCTTCAACTTGGCTTAACGACTGTCATTTTACCGACAACCGGGACCAACGGCTTATCGTGCCTTCCGAAGCACGGAAACGCTCGTAAATAAATGTCACAAAGTGGTCCACGTGGTGGTCACCCATCCATGTCCGGCCTTAGTAAATGTTGCTTACTGCAGTGATCGTTTTACAGAACACCGAGTCCGCGGGGCCACGAGCGCTTCAAATCTGATATCTGATGAAATATGATACAGGTGTTAGCCCCTACCTCCAGGAACACGGACGAGGCAATCGAGGCCGTGTACGACGACATAGCGAAAGTATAACAAGGCATTTCCAAGGCCACTACAACGTTTTTATAGGGAATTTCAACCACAAAGTGAAGGTACAAAATCGCGGCGAAACTGTGGTACGGCGAATGACCGGGGCAAATACTAGTCGATTTTCCCTCCAGTCCCAGGGCCACTTCTTGGTGAATTCTTTCTTTAATATGAGGCCCCAGTAAAAAGTTGGGATCCGAAATGTTCAAAACGCTTGTTGTAGCGTTTGACCAGTACTGTCGGTTTTATCGTGAAAAGTGTTCGGTAATTTTTGTCCAGAAATGGCAAAACTCTTGCCCAAGACTCTCGAAGATTAGACCGGAAATGTGATCTACGCCTGCGTATTCGTCAGAACGGTTTAACCTTAACGTCGAAATTCTAAAGTTGCTACGACACGACATGAGATGTAATAACACCAGTGTCGTCGAGGCCACTATTGAGCAGAACAGGGGCATTGAGGTCTGTGGTCTGTACCCAATAGCAGCAAAATTGTAACCTCAAGGTTCATTTCATTTATGTTCTGGAGGAAATCGAGTGCTTTTACAGATATCTCTATACAAATGTGTGAACTATACAAATTTGCCCTAGGGAAGATGGCCACAGTGCCCCATTAAACGTACCTACCAGATAGCGAGGTCAGTGTGGCTCTCGAGCAACTCAAAAATAATAAATCTCCTGGAGAGGAGGGAATTTATAATCAACTCCTTAACGTTAGTAGGGGGACCCCGGTTCTTAATTCCATTAATAAAATTATATGAGTGTATTTAATTCCATTCTCCAGCTGGAACAGACACCTAAAGCGGAGAGTGCGGTGGCCATGATCCTCAAAAAGGTGACAAGATCCCATGTCACTTGTGCATCAGCTATCTATGTTTACAAGTTGTTCTCGAGAATAGCAACATATCGCCTCAACGCTTTAAACAACGCTGAAGATTCTTTGATTTATTAAAATTTTGGTTTAGAAAAAGATTGGGTGTGCGTTAACGATCAAGCTCTTAAGTCTCAATAGTATTCTTTTCGACCTTCACTCATCATGAACGTACACGTATTACGTTGACAAAAACACTTGTCCTCACCCTTGTAAGAGACGAAGTCCAGCAGCGACTTGGCGGACATTCCGCAATGATGCACGTGTGCCCTGTCGGCGGAGGCGGGCGGGTCGCGGCGCTCGCCGGCGCCGGCCGCGCTCGTGGCCGCCACCGCCGGGGGCACGTAGGCGCCCTGCGCGAACTTGCGCTGAGCGGTCACGCGACGGGTACTCCTGTGGACAGGCGCTCGTACATGTCCAGGGCGCAGTCGCATGGGCGCACGATACACTTGTATGGATAAGGGTCATTTGCAAAGCGGCGCCAAGCTACATAATATACAGCGCAGTACACCTTTCGCTTAGGATATAACTTATTGACGAGCTTATCTTATATATAAAATTCTCGTGTTACAATGTTAGTTACCATAGGTATTCGTCCTATTATACATACTATTTTGAGTAGTAATTCCACGCGGGCGGATACGCGGGCATCAGTTAGTGTATACTAATATTATAAAGAGGAAAGATTTGATTGTTTGTTTGTTTGCATCGAATAGGCTCCGGATCTACTGGACCTATTTGAAAAATTCTTTCACTGTTGGAAGCTACACTCTTTGCGGTGAACATAGGCAATTTTTTTCCCCGTATGGAATTAGCCTCTGTCGCAAATAACAAAGTATGTTCTGGAAACATTAATAGCATAATGATATTCACTTCCTTTACGATTATAATATAATTGATGAGTGTAGTATATTTCAACTCGATGTACACTTTCTAGAACAGAGTAGAAATTAAATGTAACTTCTTTTCATTTTATCATGTTTCCAGTTGCTATTTCGATTTGAACCTGACTTCATCACCGCAGTCTCTTACTCTCACCCCAAGCCAGGCAATAATATATTATTGAGTATGCATTCTTCTTGTCAGTTGAACATCATCGCTAACTAGTATGTGTTCAATTGATTACACAAAATATTGCATGAGCCTACATATAAGTGTCAATTACGCAATTATGAATTACAATGGCAAGTACAGCATATCTTGATATACCTAGTTCTAATATACTCACATGGTCTGGAAAGTAAGTTGGTAGTTTTACAGTTGGAAAGGATGGGCTGACTTTACTGTGATGCTGGATTTGTTGCAGGCTTATAGCAGCACAACTAATAATGAAAGAAAAATCAGACAATGAAAAATTACAAATATTTATTCATTTAAGTCACAAAGTAACCGTTAAGAACGTCAGATCCGCAACTCGCAATGCAATAGGTTAAGCCGGAAAAAAGAACTTGGCAATAAAACTAAGTCACTCTTTTTCTTTTCTTTTTTTAAACTTTCCACAGGTAACTAATATTTAACAATTACAGTGGTGTAGTTTTTTAAACAAGTAAGGTTCATCAAACAAACTTCTTCTATTCTATATTATGTATTTTATATATTTTATTGAATGGGATAGGTCAAAGCTGGAAAATCAGTACGGACCAAATGGTCAACCAAAAACAGACATGTCTGCGTAGCTATTCCTTTTCACACATTACATTACGGCTTCCCTAAGATATGAGCAGTCTCTTACTCTCACCCCAAGCCAGGCAATAATATATTATTGAGTATGCATTCTTCTTGTCAGTTTAACATCATCGCTAACTAGTATGTGTTCAATTGATTACACAAAATATTGCATGAGCCTAAATATAAGTGTCAATTACGCAATTATGAATTACAATGGCAAGTACAGCATATCTTGATATACCTAGTTCTAATATACTCACATAGTCTGGAAAGTAAGTTGGTAGTTTTACAGTTGGAAAGGATGGGCTGACTTTACTGTGATGCTGGATTTGTTGCAGGCTTATAGCAGCACAACTAATAATGAAAGAAAAATCAGACAATGAAAAATTACAAATATTTATTCATTTAAGTCACAAAGTAACCGTTAAGAACGTCAGATCCGCAACTCGCAATGCAATAGGTTAAGCCGGAAAAAAGAACTTGGCAATAAAACTAAGTCACTCTTTTTCTTTTCTTTTTTTAAACTTTCCACAGGTAACTAATATTTAACAATTACAGTGGTGTAGTTTTTTAAACAAGTAAGGTTCATCAAACAAACTTCTTCTATTCTATATTATGTATTTTATTGAATGGGATAGGTCAAAGCTGGAAAATCAGTACGGACCAAATGGTCAACCAAAAACAGACATGTCTGCGTAGCTATTCGTTTTCACACATTACATTACGGCTTCCCTAAGATATGAGCAGTCTCTTACTCTCACCCCAAGCCAGGCAATAATATATTATTGAGTATGCATTCTTCTTGTCAGTTGAACATCATCGCTAACTAGTATGTGTTCAATTGATTACACAAAATATTGCATGAGCCTAAATATAAGTGTCAATTACGCAATTATGAATTACAATGGCAAGTACAGTATATCTTGATATACCTAGTTCTAATATACTCACATAGTCTGGAAAGTAAGTTGGTAGTTTTACAGTTGGAAAGGATGGGCTGACTTTACTGTGATGCTGGATTTGTTGCAGGCTTATAGCAGCACAACTAATAATGAAAGAAAAATCAGACAATGAAAAATTACAAATATTTATTCATTTAAGTCACAAAGTAACAGTTAAGAACGTCAGATCCGCAACTCGCAATGCAATAGGATAAGCCAGAAAAAAGAACTTGGCAATAAAACTAAGTCACTCTTTTTCTTTTCTTTTTTTAAACTTTCCACATGTAACTAATATTTAACAATTACAGTGGTGTAGTTTTTTAAACAAGTAAGGTTCATCAAACAAACTTCGTCTATTCTATATTATGTATTTTATATATTTTATTGAATGGGATAGGTCACAGCTGGAAAATCAGTACGGACCAAATGGTCGACCAAAAACAGACATGTCTGCGTAGCTATCCATTTTCACACATTACATTACGGCTTCCGTAAGATATGAGATAAATTGAAAACATTTCAGAATACTAAAATCAGAAAAATAATAATAATGAATACAAAAAACGTATTTTTTTTTCTTTTTTTGGTACGGAGCCCTCTGTAGGCTTGTCAGACTCGCACTTGGTCGGTTTTTATTACAGGTATAGTGTATATTGACAAGTTAAAGTAAATTGGTCCCTAAGCCTATACTCTGCAACTGGCGTTATTTTACTGTATGCAGGGCAGTGAGCAGTGAGAATATTACTTCTTTCCCACAGGTAAGGACTCTATTAGATTTAATAAATGTAATGGAGCCCTTACCTATGGCCAGGTTCAGCACATTGTTTGGTTGTGTGTGTTTTGGAATAATAGTTTTAACAAGTCCTGGCAGTGCCCCTGTGGGATCAGCTAGCAGAAGAAATTTAATAAAGCAATTTTAATGACAAAAGTTCAAGTAGGTACCCTCCTAAAAACATGATTGATAATGGCTGCGCCTCTAAATAGAAGGTTTAAAAAAAAATTATAACTACACACTACATATATATATACTCACATTGCAGTTGTTTGAGACAATCGAGACAGCTGGAGTAGTCGAAGATTGAAGAAAAGGCCTGACTTTACAGAGATATTTTAATTAACCTTGTCGGAGGGTGGGGCCTGGTAATCTGTATGACAGGAATTTATTCCTAGTTCAGATACCAGTCTCTCACAAAGCACTTAATGATAACTGCTGTGTACAAAATGAGTGTATTATATGCTGTATATTATTATTGTTATTGTATAAGGTGCTTTTGTGAAAGAAATTAAATAAATTTAAGATTATATTATTATTATATTCTTAAGGGGCGTGTCCACAAAATGTACAAAAAGACCTTTAGGATTTTGGAAATATAAATTAAGAACTTACTTCATTATATGACACTAAAATGGAACCTTAATTTCTTAATAGATGAGACTACATTAACACCGTGCGCTTTTTACAAAATAATTATTTACTTGCGAAAAAACCTCTGAAAACCAACGAAATTTACCTTGTCAATTTGATTATTTCTGCTATTTCGATAATTTTTAATAACTTTGAGAGGTGTTTTTTCTAATGTAAATAATTATTTTGTAAAAAGCGCACGGTGTTATTGTAGTTTCATTTATAAGAATTTAAGATGCCATTTTAGTGTCATTTGATGCAGTGAGTTCTTGAATATTTCCAAACTCCTAAGTGCATTTTTTGCGGACTAGCCCCTTATCCAGATGGGGACTGAATTCGATCGGCAAAAATGGACGTCAGCGTTGGGGTCGGCGTCACTCAAGACTCTTACAACGATGACGCTTCCTCGGTTTGAGAGAAAGCAAAAGTCAAGTTATTATTAAGTCCAAAATAAGAATCTTTACGATGTTTGTGTACATAATGTAAATAGCAGCGTCGGCGTATTAAGTAGCTATGTATAGGTTAGATTAGAACAAAGATTTAAAAATAAAGCGGTGTAAAATAGTCGCGTTTTATCACTTCTCAACAAGAATTCACCGGTTTTAAACATAAAAACTCGAAAATACAATTAATATGAAATGTAATGGCACTGTAAAGTCAAACCAACGTACTCTTTTGCGATTGCGACTCAAAGAGAATACAATACGTTTGCGACGACTGTGAGTGAGGAGTGAGCGAGTCAAAGTAAAGTAAACATTTAAACAACAAAGTACAAACAAACTACAAACAAACTTCTCTGTTTTTTTTTTTTTTTTTATTATTTATTTTACGGCCTCTGGCCTCAGCCTTTTAGACTTCTCTGTGGTGTGGTTAGTGTGGTATAGTCTAGCGATGGGTAATTCGAATAATTTTATTCGAATAATTCGAATAAGACTGTTGACTCGTTGATTCGAATCGCTTTCGCCCGAAACCGAATCAATTCGTTAACTCGTGAAGTACTCGCTAGTCGTAGGCAGGTACAGCCGTACTGTGGTACGACATGTGGCAGGTGCCATGTTTAACAATATCAAGATGAGGAATACATTTTGTTTGGAAGTCTTTCCTTCTAGGGAAAGTACTAGAAGGAAAGACTTCCAAACAAAATGTATTCCTCATCTTGATATTGTTAAACATGGCACCTGCCACATGTCGGTAAAGATATTTAATAGGCTTCCCAAGGACTTGAAAATATTGTTATACAAACGGGATTTTATATCCAAACTAAAACAGTTCCTGTTGGAGGGCTGCTATTATTCTTTAGATGACATGTTAAAGATTGAACACGTGTGACTTGAATTGAATGTTTAAGTATGGATATTTAATGTATACATACAATCTATTTATTTTCTATTTGTATAACTCCTGACATATTGGTTGATGACATTGTGACATTTGACTTAATTTGTAATAACTGTTTGACATTTGCTAATACCATGATTTTTTTATATTCAATTTATTCGCTATTATCGATTTGTTTGATGTTTTTGTTTATATAAATGTTGCATGATGTTTTTTTTTTTATAACATAATTAATTTGTAGCTATCTGTCGGATGAATTTCTGCAGCAGTTCTAACATTCAACACAATGTAAAAATTGTTATGAATAAATGATATGATGATATGACTACAGACAGGTAGGTGCTTTCGGTCGGAGCGCGGGCGGCGGGGAGCGGCGCTGCCGCTGTCGTGTCGACTCGGCTTGATTCAACATTCGTTGATTCGCTCTCTCGCTCTAATACGAATTCGAAAATTGATCTAAGAATCACGATTGGTTGGATACATTATTTGATATTCGATTCGTTTTACGTACAGCAGTGATGCCAACTTAGGGGGTTTCTCCCTAAATTTAGGGTTAAATACCTTCATTTAGGGGTATTTTTAGGAGTTATATATTCTAAATAGGAGTGCCAGCTCTTGAAAATTTTCATAAAATAGGGAAAAATGGGAAATAAGTTTTGATTTTGCTGTACGTACAATTAAAGAAGTATTGTCAATGTCTACGTGTTTAAAAGCCAATACCTATAAGTCCCTCTTTCCTTAATCAATACCTACCACAATGTTTTAACTTTAAATCGCGAGTCATTCGTAATGTCTGCCGCCAAAATAAAACCTCACACGAATAATAATGTAAACGAGTAACAAGTTATAACTCGCTAACTCTGCCTGTCATGCGGAAGACTCGACATGCGAGTACGAATACGAATAATTTGACTCGCTTTCGCAAATTCGTCGCGCGATTTGATGACACTGACGCGACGCGGCGACACGTGACAATCCGAATCAATTCGAATTGCAAATCGAATTAAGAGTAATTTATAATCGATTGATTCGAATTGAAAAAAATACGATTCGTTACATCGCTAGTATAGTCCGTTTTACCTCTGACCACTGACCTGTACTATTATCTGGACTGGTGATCGGTTTCATAAAAGTGTGCCTAATTGAAAATCGCCATTTGGCGCTGACGGCAGCTAGCGAATGTACTTGGAACTAATACTAGTGATGTACAACACCTGTCTTGGTGTCGATAAAAACTTTACCAGATATCGACTACAATGTTAATTTTATTTTTGTACCAATGATGTTTACATAATATGAATGACTACTTTAAAGTACCTAAGTAGGCTAACCATCAGGCTCGCGAATTCAGTTTGGCTAGCTTAATATAAAAAAAAAGTGTTTGCTTAAACAGTGGTCGCAGGTATGTTGCCAAAGTAGTGTTACTATTGTAAATCGGCTGAAAAATGACACCGGACACAGCCCACACAGTCATTGGTTGTCTTTAATCATAATTGGTTCATGTTAGAACTTAAAGCTGGGCGTCTAATAGGCGGATGGGCCGGGCCGGGCCGCAACGCAAAAATCCGCATGCCATACGTTTTTAATGAAACTGCGTTTCGTTGCGGCCCGCCTCTAGTAAAGGCGGCCCGGTCCGCCTGGTGGACGCCTCGCTTAACGTGAGCCGTGCGAGCGTGCTCCCCGAAGCAGCCAATGCCAACTTGCTATTCCGCCTCAATGGCAACTATTTCCCATTTACTTCCCGAAGCAGCCGTGCCCAGAGAGGAATTTTGTTAAGTGACAGGTTAATTAGGATTAGGATTTATTGTAGTTTTGTTTGTTTGCAGTAGGTAAGTACAGAGGAGGGTAGGTATTTAAAAAAATATGAAATCACACATTTATTACGGTATATTTTTAAATGCACATCTGTATAATTTTTAAAAGGAAATTATCTATATAAATAATCACATATTTTAAAAAGATTGAAAAACAAAGTAGATTCTCTTAAAATAGGCTTGTGTTCACTAAGAATAAATCTGATTGATGTGTGTTTCTAACGACTATGTCCAATATATAAATAACAAAAAGTAATATAAATTGGTACACAAATTAAGGATTAGGTACTATTATTTTCAGAAAATAAGATTGGAATAAATAGGCATTCCGTCACGTCACATCAAATACCTCTATCAGAAAGTGTGACGTAACAGTTTGCTACTTTGACGTTTGACGCACTCTGGCAGTCATAACATAAAAACATAAACAAAACTATATATTTCACACGCTAGTTAGTTACTGTTTCGATTATCAACTACAATTTTAAGTGTTTATTAATAATTTTAATATGTTCATTAAATTATTAAAGAACTTTTACCATGCCTCTTGTTTTTTAAACTACGAATTTTGGCATTGGACAGAAAATTATCGATATACATTTTGACATCCCTATTAATCATTATAGGTTATAAAAATATTCGTAAAATCCCCGAAACTCGAAGGGTATTCGCTTATGATAGTAAAAAAAAACCTAAATTATGGTTTTATAATAATTGTTTAAAAATTTGATTCTTAGATTTACTTACTTGTGAAAAGAGACGCCACAGCCCTTCTCGTATCTTGTTTTACAATATACACACGATCTCATGCTAAATATCTACTTAATTACACTATGAACTAAATTTATACATCGAAACACTTCAAATTTATACCAATCACAGTAATAACTTAAAAATATTCGAAATTTCACACATAAACTCCTTCTGAACTATACAAACAACGGCCATTTGCAAACTAATTTAGTTCTCAGTGCACTCGGCAGAGGCGCTTTGAATCGGCCCAAAAAAGGAGCTGTCATTTTGTATGGAATAGCCAGTCCAGCGATTATTATTACAGGTCAGTGCCTCTGACAGATCATTTTCTTTTCTGTATGTTGGTATTTTAGTAAACTCCCCCTATGAGTGCCAGCTTAAGACATTTTGCCGTGTATTATGGGAGATTTTATGATGTAAACGTTAGCACTAACAATTTATAGTGGAATCCAACAGACCTAAATAATATAGTAAACAAAGAAATTGGATCTCGACTACTCCATAATTACTTACATTTAATTATCAATCCTGATCATAGTCCTTTCAAGGAACTCTAGTTAGATTTATGCGGTCATTTCGACACTAATAAACCTTTAGATTATAGAATAATTTCATGAAAAATACTCGGATGGTAAAAATTTAAGACTGTCATTTTTGCTTGTCATTAAATTATTTTTTCTCAGACTTGTTTGTCTTTGCCATAGTGTTGTAAAACTGTTGTACTGGCCAATTGATTTTAAAAGGAGGTCATTGTTTTATCAATCTGTCAGTTCGAAAAAATGTACTTACTTTAATAATATAACTTATTGACCCAGAGAGCTAAGAGTGCGAGTCTTTGCCCCTTTTCACACGTACCGGTTGCCGGGTGCCGGGTAGGGTGGGTGTATGGCCGTGTACTATAGCTTTCACACGTACCGGCGTGATTTGCCCGGCAACCGCTTGCATTCGCCGTCGGTTACCCGGCACCGGCTACCCGGCAACTAAATAAACAGGTTTCTGTCAAACTGGTCGCTTAGACTGACTTCCCTGACGATGCGAGGCAAGTCCGTCTGAAGTCCTTATTATCTGATTGGTGATAGTTATGGAGTCGTGCAGATTATAATGGAACGACTTCAATCAATGACAATCTGATTAATACTTTGTGGATTGAATATAGGTAAGGTATAGATTTAATTTTATGGCCATTCAAATGTCTTGAGAGGTAAGTCCGGCACAATTATGACCTCAGGTGTTCTAAACATTTTATATTTAATTTTACCCTACTGCGCGACACAAAAGAAGGGTTATTGTGTCGGCGGGTTTGAATAGCAGGCTGAATGAATTGATACACAAATAAAATTAGGAAAACTTAATAAAACGTTATGTTGTAGTATAAGACACAGCAATGAGGTACTTAGTATTAGATATAGATACATTCCTAAATACTTATATGGTTAGAAACATTTCAAAACTTGGTTTCGAATGTGGCCGAAGGGTAAGGTATTATCCTTGATATGAAGCATTCCTACGATTTGTATATTTGACTAGCTGGTCCGCGCAACTTCGTTTGCGTCACGTCACTCATGAGAGTTATGAGTGAAAAAAAGGTAGGTAGTATTAATATTTTCAGTTTTCAGATCTAAAAACCCCACATTAGAAATCTCTCAAGATGTCTTAGTCTGCTTCTGTAAGAACGGCGAGCAGCCAACGAGGCGTCTACACTTTTTATCATCCCTAAAGTAATTTATTATTGTAAATAAATGATTATACTATTAAATGTTCTAAAAGTTTCTTTTTTTTTAAAGATCCTTTAATTATTGCACATAATATATATTAATATACCGAATTTCATGATTTGATGAATTTGGCGATTGATATACCGAAGTAAATGAATGTACGGTGAACTAGATATAACTCAATGATTATGTACATACATAGAATCAGTATAGTTACAGCACTATGATCATAGACAACTTTTGTCAAAACATGACATGTTTACATGAATGCTGAGCTGTCCAGAAAAAGACTATACATACATAACTTTACTAAACCAGTGATTCTGATACTATAAGATTGTACTTAAGTTTTATTATTATAGATTTAGAAAAGACACTCATTACCATCACCAAGGAGGGCGAAGTTACTCCTTTCACATCTCAAATAATTTCCGCGCCCGAAAAACGGCAACAAAAAAGAAAATAAGTTTCGACTTTTAGGTAGATGGAGATAGAGTACATGGGATAAACAAAATCTTAGTATGGTAACACGAAAATCAAGCAAGCCAACCTCAGCGCTAGAGGTAAATTAACTCTGAACGGACTATAGCAAGGGGCAGAGGGAGGTCGACGTCGGCCTGCGACTCGGCATCCGGCGTGGTGTACAAAGTAGAGGTTTGCACCGGAGCAGTGAGTACCGGAGAATCTCCGGTGATGTACCGGTAAAAGTACTCGATTACAAGTACCGGAGTTCAATTAATTAATTTCCGCTGAAATATTCTAACATGTGTTATGTATTCAATATTATAATATTATACCTATATTAGACGACCGGTTTGGTGGGGAGGCAAAGATACTGTCTATTAATAAAGAGTCGCGGTTTCGATTCCCGCGCAAGACAAATATTTGTGTGCAAGAACATGTTTACATATTTGTCTTGTTGTGAGTGTTTCTATTGTATCATCAATCAATCAATCAATACATATAATAAAATCGTAAGTGTGTGTTTGTCTGCACGTTTGTGCACGCTAATCTCAGCAACCGCTCAATCAATTGCAATGCGGTTTTCTTTATTGCGTTGTAGTCTGCTCCACTTAACATTTAGTGTTTGCTTCATGTCAATCGGTCCATGAATAAAAAAGTTATGTCAATCTAAAGAATTAAATATAAAATGCAGCGTACGAAGTCGCAGGCAACATCTAGTAATAAATACGTATTTACAAGAACAAATGTATCTTTATCTGTTAGTTGTTAAATGATACTTATCTTGGGCTCAGGGGTCGGCAACCTCGCGGCGGCTCGCGAGCCACTTGCGGCTCTTTAGTTCCCTAAGCAATTATCATAGTACATTTTCAAAAACATATTACCGTTGACATATATTCTACCGATATACCTGTATGCCAGAAGAGGTACAAATGCTACGTTAACTAATATCTAGGTACGTGTGAACAAAAAAATTTTTGTGGCTCTTTAAAAGCCTTTTTAACTTTTTTAGTTTTTTTTGTGTGAGGGAAAATCCTCGTAGGATGCTATGCCGGACTCTTACCGACTAAAAAACCTCACGTAACGCCCAACAACCTATGGTTGAGAGCCCCGGGTAAGCCCTCAGGAAGGATGTTCCGTGACTCCCAACAGACCCAAGGCCGCCAATGCGGCCTCGCCCAGGGGGTGGTTCGGGTGCAATCCCGCGTCTATGGGGGGTTTCGGGTGTGATCCCACTTCTAAGGGGGGGGGGGGTGCGTGAGTTGCTCACGTCACGCTGCCGTCATGAGCCTGCTTCTGTAAGGACGGTGAGCGGCCCTCTCACCGTCCTCAGACCCCCGGTCATGGAGGCCGATAGTCCTCGGCGAAAACACGTCGGCGGCGCCCAGGGCGCCGACTGCGGAACTCGGGTGGGAGAGTTCTCTCCCGCACCCGACTGGCCGCCTCCTTCGCGAGCATGACCTGCTCGCAGAAAGAGGCGGCGCAGTCCCACTTACTCCCACCTCTTTAAAAGTCTAGATATTAAAATTACAAGTTTTTGGCTCTTCTGACTAAAAAGGTTGCCGACCCCTGGTCTAAGGCACAGTAATAATGTCTAAGGTTTTGGGCTGGATGTTGATGGTTTTATGATTTACATACTTAGGAGGTACAACTTTAAAAAATCCTGAAAAATGTTCATTTATTTTTAATTAGATGCAGGTATACAATTGTGAAGCAGTTTCCATTGAAGAAATGAAGAAATTCCCATACAAACTTACAACCCTTCGTTTACCTCCTTATTGATATAATTTAAGATATGTATGACATACATTGTATGTCTATTATTTTATAACCAAAAACAGGTATACATAATTTCATGATGCTAACTTTAGTGACGAATTTCCATACAACTGTTTATACCTTATTTACCACCTTAATGGTGAAATTTCCCAAAATCCTTTCTTATGTACCTACTGTCCAAATTTCATCATTCTAGGTTCTGGGGTTTTTCTCTACGTTGATGAGTCAGTCGGTCAAAATCTCGCTTTATATTATTTATAGATGTTAAAGATTTTATATTAAACTATTAGGTTCTTTTTAAAATATAGGTCCTCATAAAACTCTACTGGATCACCTACATACAAATTCTCTGATTGTACATGTTTATTTAAATCAAGAATTGCAAATTAGAAGACAATATTTCAAGGCATCAAATCTATGTACACAAACGCGATGCTCCGGTTTTCACCGGAGAAAAACCGGAGCTCGCGAAATCACCGGTGAATTTCACCGGAGCTCAAGATTCCGCTCCGGTGCAAACTACTAGTGCAAAGCGAGAGGCGGGACCCCACATCCCCCCCCCCCCCCCCATACTGTTATTTTGATTCATCGTTTGCGCACAGAATCAATACCAATACATACAAGTTAAAAACTTCATTTGGTCCCTTAGGTTGCAAACTTGTTTGTAGGGTTGGGACCACTGATCTGTATTATCACTACCCAGAACAAGCGATCGTCTATGTTTTCTAGATCCAATCCAAAGATCCAATCGTAGATAATTTTTAATATGGATAAATTTTCAAACCTAAATTTAGGTGAAAATTTTAAATGACCAATAAAGTTAAATCACGTTTATTTTTATATAATATATTTCTCTATTTCCTTTAATACAACTCCCTTTCTATGGTGCATGGACACAATCTAATACTTATCTCCTCTTCTTCAAGAAAATAATATTTACCTGCAATTTTGCGCTTTGGGTATGGAAAATTGCAGGTAAATTTTATTTCATTTAGGTACGTATACTAGTCACCAATTTTAACCACCTTTAAATTAAGAGCACTATTCATTTAAGCGTAGATAACGTGGTGGTTAAGTCGTTAAGGAGTCGGTCCTGCGATCGAGAGCACCCGGTTTCGAATCCTGGGCATTATATTCCTAGCAGAAGTAATTTAGCATAGTCCTAAATTCAATTTAGTTGAACCCCTCCAGGGTTTAAGGTAATATTAGTTATTTCGGTTGCTAGTATTCTTATATCGTATTATAAAATTAACACATTATAAAAATGTGTTAATTTTAAATTTAATCTATCGATACGAGTCAGATCAAGAAAGTTTGGCACATCACTAATTTTAGTTCTCTGAACCAACGCTACTGGACTACAGCAGGCCTCCGTCACTCTCTACAATTCGTTATATAAGCACCTACTCCTAAGTATTATGACGCAGAACTAACGTGGCCGACCGGCAGAGGGCTGCCACACGCCAGACCGAGCGAAGTGCGCACAACCAATGTACATTTCCCGAGTAAAATAATATTTCGCTTTATTTAGTCTTGCTTTTTTTTCATCTTACTTCTTACTAATATTTTAAAATTAATTGCGAAAGTGTTTGAGTGCGGATGTGTAGATCTGTGAATGTTTGTTACTCTTTCACGCTCTAACGGCTCAACGGATCTGGCTGATATTTGATACAGGGATAGATTGTAGTCTGGAATAACACATAGGTTACTTTTTATCCCGGGAAAAAGTTCCCATTGGAAGCGGGAAAAGGAACAAACTTTTACGCGGGCTAAGCTGCGAGCATCAGCTAGTTATAATATAATTCTTATGTAAAGAAGAAGAAGTTATTTAAGGTTTTTTTCAGACACTGTGTCAAAAAAAAAAACAATAATTTTTTGTAGTTATATGTATTTTTGTTACGTGCTTACAACCCTAATGTTGTCAATAGTTGTCACTCGATGACGCAATCATACGGTGTGCGCACGAATCTCGACTCTCGGAATACGTCGTAGAGCATTTTTTCCACTGTAGCGATATGTTATAGCTAATATTTTTGAGGTTAAGTATGGGAGTGATGTATCTGTTACGTAGTAACTATTATTTAATCTGTGACTACAGTGCCACAATGGCAAGAATCAAAAAGGCATAATATTAGTTTGACAGCCACCTATCCAGTGGTCTTTAATACAGATCAGTGGTTGGGAGAGAGATAATAGAGAGAGCGAGAGAAATAATCGAAAAATATATCGATATCGATAAATTTACTCGACCTGGGTCCCAATCCTACAAAACCTACGGGGGGTGTGCAATCATCCTTATAATATGAGAATGGTTGCATACCAGACCTGGATTTTATGTCAAACTCTTGTTGAATGTATTTTAGGTATCAATTAAAAACATAATAAGACAAATAAAATTCTTTATTATACTACTTGGCCGTCACCGGAAGCTTTACTATTGAGATAGCGTATCCATTTCCGTCGATTGCCTACCAGTTTTTAGTACTTTTAATGACTTGCTCAGTGGCGACGCCTGGCGGCAGGTCCGACCTTTTAGTTTCCTAAAATGTGTCGAGTGATTTTTATCTCATTGGCGTTTCGTATTCCGTCGAAGCAACATCGCTTTAGTTGGCTCGTCAACTAACTGATATTTAATAATTTAAATTGAAATAAAAATTAATAAGTATAATAAATACCCTCAAGTAAGTAAAAATAAAATTAGCTTTATAAAATTGTTTAAATTATTCCAAAAGTGAGGAGGAAACCGTAAGTATTACTTACTTACCCTCCTTTATTCAGATTGTAATAAAATTACAATAAAATGTATGTGATTAAAAATTTAACGGATTTTTCCGTTCGAATCACTACAAAAGAAAAATTTACCAGTTATAATAGTACCTATTGCTTAGATCATCTAACCACAGGATGCGCCTTACTTAAGCATTGTTTTCTGCCATTGCACATGACCATTTGGTCTTTTGGCTTTATGAAAAGCCTGTACATCAGTACATCATTTTATATGATTAAACTAGTACATTACATTGTAGTTGACTGTACAATAACAATTAACACACAACAGCCATTACGCGTTGGTCGATAAATACATTTTTAAATGCAATGAAATTTTATATGTCTTTGTGTTTCCCCCTTCATTTGTATGAAAACTGGCAGAATATTTTTGTATGCGGTGGTTCGCAAAGGCTAGTCCCGTGTTATATGGTCTAAGACCTATTGTGTTGTTTTCAGCTAACGCAAGTAGCTTTATATAAATAATTGCTGTTGTTAGATTTTAATCAGATTTATTTTACAGATATGAGTGATCAAAATATTTCAAATACTGAACCCCAGGCTGTGGCCGGGCCTAGTAGGAAAAGGACTAGAAGCAGCTCGAGCAGCAGTTGCACAAGTAGCAGCTCTTCGAGTTCGAGTTCACCCTGTTCAAACAAAAGAGGCAAGAAGTCGCGTCGTTCTCGCCGCAAGCGAGGTAAACGCGCCCGATATTCCAGCCGGATGATGGATAAACTTTTTAAGGAGGTAGGTGAACTACGCAATCTTTATGAATCAAGATGTTAGTGGTCATGATGCGGTATCAGTTTGTTCGGCGATCAGTGGGGAACTATATGCTAACCATGACGCCATTAGCGAACCGTCTTTGGATGATCGATCTCAAAATTATAATCCAGCATTTACATTTAACATTGAAACGAAATTAAAGGAACCCGGGGTTCCATAAACTCCGGAACCTTATTTAAAATTGTTACTCGATGTACAAAGATTGGGTACTTCAGCTTGGTCTGAAGTAAGATACACCGATACACAAAAATTATACAATCATACACCGGGGTTCGTAGATTTAGAGACTAATGAAGAGATTAAAACGTATGATACATTACGTCACCTCACATATGCCGATATAGCATTTGCAGCATTAACATATTGCATTCTAAAACAAAAAGAATCATTACAAGATGGTATCCGTGATCTTCTTTGCTGGGCTAAAGATACAAATGTAAATTTTGATAATTTAAGTGAAAAGTTGGTGGAGTTGTTTCAAAAGGGCGATTATAACAAAATTTCTTCAGATTTGTTGCAAATGGTTTGCGGCCATAGAGTCGAAAGCATAGAAATGCGTCGGGAGGCTATTACTAGTAAAATTAAGGAGCCTTTAGTAAAAACTGCGCTCAACAAAATACCGCCAACGTCTGATTGTATTTTTGAGCCTGTTGCCTTCACTAATACGTTGGAATAGGCAGGTGGTGTGCGCAAGGCCTTCTGGCCTATTAAAAGCGAAAATGTTACTGAAAAACTCAGAACATCCAATCGCCGCCTCTCGCGGGGGCAAGGCGTACAACGAACATCGGTTCCATCGCGTGGAACTTACTATTATTCTCATGAATCAGGTCCTCCTGAGTACATGAACACCAAAAATAACCCACCCTCGCGGGGTGGTTATTACTCGCATCCTCCTAATGATCACAATAAAGATTATAGACAATCATTTCACAACCGAGGCTCGCGGCCCGGTCGTGGAAGTGGCCGAGGGCGCTCAAACCCTCAAAGAGGTTCTAAAGGTCACCAAACAGATAAGAAACACAAACAATGACTCGTGTCATTTCCAGGCAGGTCAGTTAACATACTTCCAGTCCCATAGGATGGAAATGGGAGCTCCCGATATAATCATGAAACTGATTCAAGGATATCACATACCGTTCTTCCAAAAACCTCCTCTTGCCTTGCCAGATTTAATGAGAAGTCCATTTCAAATGCCAGTTTCGAACGAAATGTCTATTATCGTAGACAAAATGAAAATGCAGGTCATTCTAACAGTGGTACCACATTCACCAAGTTTCATTTCCCCTCTGTTTCTAGTACCAAAGCCCGACGGATCTGCGCGTCCGATATTCAATCTCAAAGCTCTGAACAGTTATGTAAAATCCGAACCGTTTCATTCAATAAACATGTATCGCATACCAAGCTTCCTACAACCTCCGGGACTGGTTATGCAAAGTAGACCTTTCACAAGCGTATTTTCATTTAAAAATAGCAAAGTCACACAGACGCTTCCTGCGTCTAATATACCAACAGGAACTGCTAGAAATGACCTGCCTGCCATTCGGACTCAGTTCAGCACCGAAAACCTTCTCCATACTGACAAATTGGGTAGCTCAAATACTGCGAGAACAATGGAATGTAAGAATCGTAGTGTACCTAGACGATTATTTAATAGCTCACCAAAACCCACTCGTACTTCGAGACCATGCCAAACTCACAGTAAAAGTGCTACAGAATTTACGGTGGCAAATAAATTTCGACAAGTCGGTTCTTATGCCCCAGAAAAACATAGATACATTATTTGGGAATAGTATGGAATCCTTGGGACAATACGAAATCCCTACCGAAAGAAAATGTCTCCCTAATAATAAAAAAGACGAAGGATATTCTCGAACGAAAGAAAATAACTTTCAAAGAAGTACAAAAAATAATAGGGCTATTCAATTTTGCAAGCTTTGTTATTCCTCGAGGTCGATTAAATCATCGGCAACTAATAATGTTCATGAGCTCGTTGCCGGTTCTATCAAAGAAAGTATTCCAGTTGCCTCAAAATGTTTGCTACGAATTAAATTGGTGGGCGCAAAAATACTGCAGTTACTGGATCAACATCAAATCCACTTCAGCATACACCATCTCCCAGGCAAATACAACAACCATGCCGATCACTTATCGCGCTTTCGCCAACCCCCAGAACGGCACTTGCGACCAGCCAGTGTGAAAATGGTGTTCGCAAAGTGGGGCACACCGATAATAGACCTGTTTGCTTCCGACACAGCACACGTGGTTTACAACTATGTATCACGAGACCTGAAAGACCATCAAGCCCTATTTCACGATGCGTTTAGTGTTCCATGGAACTATCCTCTCGCGTGGGTATTCCCACCACCTTTCCTCATACCGAAAGTATTAACACACCTAAACCAGTCGACGGGCATATTTCTAATAGTAGCCCCTCGGTGGAAGAAGGTGTTCTGGGGCGCAGACCTGAAATCTCGATCACTCGCAGCGCCATTATCCTTGAAAAATCTGCAGAAACATCTACTCGACACCTCGACAGGATTGCCTCCACCACAGGTGGAGAATCTTGTCCTGGAGGTCTGGAAATGTGGGGGTGGTCTGAGGCGATAGAAACATGGAGCGCTGAACAGCAATCACTGCTTAAAAACTCCTGGCGAAAATCTACTTTGAAAACTTATGAGGTGGCTTGGAAGCGTTGGGTTTCATGGTCTAGATCAGTCTTTCCCAAAGTGGGCGATAACGCCCCCTTGTGGGCGCTGCAGGTCTCAAGGGGGGCGGTAAGAGACCCAGAAGAAAATGAGGGCGTTGTGTAGAGGCGGGCGGGCGGGGGGTGATTTGTAACTTTATTTAGCTAAGAGGCCTCTTAAACAATAACTGCAAGAGCTCTCGACTCTCAACAACAACTTGTGAACATCAACTAATATGAATTAAAAAAATGCTCAAACTCGGTTCTATATTTCTCTTCGCGTAGTTCATATATCTGTCCTATTTTATTTAATATAGAAAAAATTAATAGTTATTAGTACTCGTAGATATCTATCATGTTTTAACAAGTTTTTGTTAAATAACCAGAATTGAGCATTCCTGTATCAGTCGGCTGGTTCATTGAATGCTTGTTCGGACTTGTTGAGTACGATTGAGCGTCGAATGAGATAAACGAGTTTATGCATGTTTGTTTTATTCCTGTCGGTGCGTGCTGCTTAAGCATTCCTATATAAACAATGTAATATTTATTTTATTTTCATTTGTGGTCTCGCGCGCAATAGATGAGCAGTACTTACGCCTCCTCTACTCGCGAAGTTGAACGTATTTCTCAAAGCAAAACAATGTCGGAAGTAAAAAAGAAGAGACGGCAATACTCTGCGGAATATATTAAATTCGGATTTATTGAAAATCCCACAAACCGATCGTCGCCTTTGTGTCTTCTATGTCTAAAAACATTTTCGAATGAAGCAATGAAGCCTTCAAGGCTGCAAGATCATTTGAATAAAATGCATCCAGATAAGAAAGACAAGAATGTAGCATATTTTCAAGACCTAGAGAAGAAGCATAATACTCAGCCAAGTGTAGTAAAACTATTTTCGGCGGCTGCTAAGCAAGATGACGACGGACTTCGAGCTTCGTACAATATCTCTTTGTTAATCGCTCAAAAGGCAAACCACATAACATCGGAGAAGAGTTAATATTGCCAGCAATAAATGAAGTAATAACTACTGTGCTTCATAAACCGGCCGCAGATATTATCCGAAAAATTCCTTTGAGTAATAATTCTGTGCAAAAACGAATTGATGAAATGGCTGAAAACATTGAAGAATCATTGTGCGATCACCTGAGGACAACTCAATTCTCAATTCAGCTCGATGAGTCCACTTTACCAACTAATGAAGCATTGTTGTTGTCTTACGTGAGGTTTATTAAAGATGAGAAAATATGTGAAGAACTATTATTTGCTAGAAATTTAGAGACCGATACAAAAGGTGAAACCATATTCAATACATTGGAAAAGTTTTGCGATGAGAAAGAGATTCCTTTGAAAAATATTATTTCAGTTGCTACGGATGGCGCTCCGGCTATGACAGGGTGCCATATAGGCTTCATAGCGTACTTAAAAAATAAAATTCCAGATGTCCTTGGTGTACATTGCGTTATTCATAGACAACATTTAGTTGCTAGAAACTTAAATGAAAAACTATTTCAATCACTGCAATATGTCATCAAAGCAGTCAATAAAATCCGCAACAGCTCTTTGAATGATAGAGTATTTCATCAGCTTTGTGTTACTAATGACGAGGATTTCAACCGTTTGTTGTTTCATACTGAAGTTCGTTGGCTATCAAAAGGCAATTGTCTGACTCGATTTTACAACCTGTTTGACTCTGTTATAGAGTTCTTGGAAACTAAAGATACAGAATTGCACGACAAGCTCATAACATCAAAGAATGATATAGCTTACATGACATACCTGTATAAATTGTTCAACGACATGAATCTCCAACTGCAAGGCGATAAACTAAATTTAATTAAAACAAAAAACGTCGTTGCTGCTTTCGCAGCCAAACTGCTTCTACACAAAAAGAATCTGGGCAGACGTGAGTTTCACAATTTTCCAAATTTATCAGTATCATGCAGTAACGACGAATTGTTTGCCTACTGCCAACATTTGGAAAACCTCCACATTGACTTCACCGAACGATACCAGGACATTTTGAACTTGGAAATACCAGACTGTGTGTTGGATCCGTTTTCAAATGTCAACACAGCAATGTCACCTCAGCTGGAAGAAGGACTTATAGAGTTGACAACAAACGAGGAAATAAAAATCAAGTTCAAAAATGGTTATCAAGAATTTTGGCTTCAAAAACCGATCCCTCAATTGTACCCTGGATTGTGGTCAATCGTTCAACGATTCTTGATAGCATTCCCATCGTCATATTTGTGTGAACGTGGATTTAGTGCTGTGACAACACTGCTTACTAAAAAGAGAAATCGTTTGCTTGTTACCGAACGTGGCGACTTGCGACTGTTCTTGAGTAAATTGGAACCTGATATCAACAAACTTATTAAAAAGCATCAGATTCATCCTTCACATTAGTTTTTATATAAGGATTGATTATTTTAGTTATATTTTTAATAAAAGATACTCTGTTTTAATACTATAAAGTTGCGTTTCAATAATCATTCTTATTGGCAGGTGGAGCCCGTAAGAGTTAACTTGAGACCTAAGCGCCGTTGTATGTTACCTACTGCGCGCTCAGGTTGCAAGTTGCGGGTTATAGTAAAAGTTTCGTTTAGAATTCTCTGTTAATATACATAATATACATTTTTTTTTACACAACATCACATATATAGGTCACAATAATTAATTAATTTAATTTGAAGTTATAGTGGTTTTTAAATAGGTGAAAAAATGGGGGCGCTAAAAAAATATTTATTCTCAAAGTGGGCAGTAGACAAAATAAGTTTGGGAACCACTGGTCTAGATCTAAAGAAGTTGATACTAAAAATCCCACAGGTTCACAATTAGCGAGATTTTTGTCAGACCTATGTTTAATTGATAATTTATCGTATAATACTATTCTATTACACAAATCTGTGGTTTCTACGCTGTGTAATCCTGAAACATCAAGTCTATTAAGCTCACATGTTCTTGTAAAACATATTTTAAAATCTATCGCCTTGAAAAAGCCGATTGTACCTAAGCCACATATTTGGGATGTTAATAAATTAATTGCATACTTAACTAATTATAACATAGACTTAGATAACACCTTTCAAATATCACGTCATGCTGCCATTTTGCTTCTTCTTTGCTCCGGTAGAAGAATACATGATCTTACACTACTACATATAGATGGTTACCATTGTATAAAAACAGACGATAGTATAATATTTTGGCCTCATTTTGGTTCCAAAACTGACAAAAGTAATCGCAGGCAGTCTGGCTAGAAATTACTTCCTAACACATTTAACCGAAATCTGGATCCCATATTCTGGATAGATAGAACCATAACATTATTAAACGAAAGACGTGTTACTGCAAAATCATTCAACCTATTTATGACAGTTAGAGGAGTATACCTACCGAAACCCGCTTCTCGTACAGTGATTGCTAATTGGATAAAAACGTAAGTGGTGTAACACTCTGATAAAATTAGGTTGATAATTTTGACAGCTCACGCCTATGCAGTATCGTATTTGTCTAATAGGCTCCCGACACGATCATGCCTTGCAATTGTCAATCACGTAAAATATGAATGGAAGTTGCTTCAGTGTGCGTGATTGCTTTGCATGTGTGTGTGCATCGACGTTTACGTGCACATGAAATTCTACGTCATATTGACAATTGCCAATTGATCATGTTGGGACCCCTTATGTCAAGTATAATTCAAAAAATAATCGTGGAACATAGTACCGCCCACATAACGCAGTGAAGCGTCTTCCAACAATACCGCACAATTGACCATAGACAAATAAATCGAACAAATCGAAATTAAGTAAGTATTTTCATTTAAATGCAAGTAAAGTTATATAGTAAGTAGGTATCAATAAATATTTATTTGTAATATGATTAATGATTAGCTAATACAAACAATATTAATGCAATTATATTTTTTTTTGTATACTTTATTGTACGCCAAGATAGTATTGCAATATAGAAATTTGATGTAAAATAGCAATACAATGGTCGGCCTCATCGCTAAAAGCAATTTCTGCCAGGCAACCTTTGGATGGAAATATGTTGGTAGGACCAAAACCGGTAGTCGTTGGCGTCATGATACTCTACAAATAAGTATAACAAAAGATAAGAAATACAAAATAGCATCTAAAAATAAACATCATATATGTAGGTATAGCATATTGGGTGTAACAAAACTACCTCTCCAAATTTCGTCACGTGACGTGGCATCAGTCAAGAAACATTACAAAAATGAAGAAAAAAAAAATCACATGAATACTTTAACCGTAAATCCGTTTTAAAGGTCCTATAAATTTTTATTATCATCCTTTCTATCGCTACTGAGCGGCAGTAGAAAGCGACAACGACAGCCAGATGGGTGCTCCGTGATTGTTTGCCACGGCGACCATGTTAACTCGAATTGCCGCGGTAAAAAACGAATTCTTAATGTGCGACAAAAAAATAAAAAAAAATAGAAATTAACCCCCCTTTTTATTAAATACTAGCTGATGCCCGCAGCTTCGCCCGCGATGGCGCTGTATGTGAAATTTTGCTGAATTTTCTTTGCTATAAACCTCACGGAGCCCAAGACCTTTCCAACGAATGCAAAACCGTGGAAATCGGTTCGTGCGTTCTAAAGTTATAGCGTCAGGAAGGAAAACCCGACTTATTTTTATATAATAGATTTGTATTAATTGATTTCCGATGCCAAGTCATCTCATGAAATTATAGAGGTAATTTTGTTACACCCAGTATACTTATATAATATACATACAAAAATTAAGATAAATATATAATAAATAGATACTTACTTACTAACTTAAAATATAATAAAATACTTACAAATATTTACCTACTTATAATATAATACATACATAGATACATACATACCACCAAGTTCACTAACTCTAAAAAAAAAAAAAAAAAAAAATACCAATATAATTATGCGTTCCGTATCTACTCCATAGTATAAAATATTTCGACTATGTATTGCTTGTTAAATAATAGCTTTTTATGCTAGTTTTAAACTTTTGCAAAGATTCAGCGCGTTTAATTTCGAGTGGTAACTTATTCCATAAGCGAACTGCTGTCACACTAAAGGAATTGTCACAGAAAATAGTGGAATGCGGTGGCATTATTAACACTTAGTTTTCCGATGATCTCAAACATCTGGCATGCGTTTCATTAAGGAACTTAAAAACGTTCCTTCAAATAGGAAGGTGCAGTTGGGTTAAACAGAATCTATATATATAAAACTCAATGCCACTTTTCGTTGTAATTTTATAACTCAAGAACGGGCTCACCTATCCAAACCAAATGTTTAGGCTTTGTTCGAACTATTTAGTAGATGGTTTATGTGAAGTTTGCACAAAATCGGTCGAGCGGTTCTTCACTTCTTCATTTATCACGCAAACGAAGTTGCGCGGGGCAGCTAGTATTGTATAATAAGGTAACCAGATGAGCTGTGTTCGAAACTGTGAAACGTGATCATACTTGCGCAAACCAAATATAAATCGTATCCAAACATTTGGAGACGCTCAAGTTTCTCAAGCTGGTTTTCGGCAAGATCTAAGTAACTGACATCTGCATAATCAAGGATTGAAAGAAGCAAGGAGTTTGCAAGTGCAATTTTTGTGGCTGTAGGAAGTAAGTGCTGCAACCTTCTTAATGTTCCTGCAGAAGCAAACAACTTCCTACTTAACTCCTGAAGCTGTGGGCCCCATGACAAATTTGAATCCACAATTATTCCTAGGTTCTTGACTTTATCACTAAAAGGAATCATTGTCCCATCAAAAACAACGTAAGGAATTTGCGACCAAATTATTTTCGCAGTTGTTCTTCGACTGCCCAATATAACGACCTGCGTTTTAGATGGATTTATTTGTAGTCCTTCTTCTTCTTCCTAGTCCATAACAATATTCGAGTCAAATCCTCATTTATTGTATTCACCGCTTCCGATAGCCTATCTAAAGGTGCTTGTGTGTAGATTTGGAGATCGTCTGCGTATAGGTGATAGGAAGAAGTGAGTTGATTTGAGATAGAATTTATAAAAATTGCAAAGAGGAGCGGAAAGAGAACGCCACCCTGGGGCACACCGACTATGGTATTGCACCAACTAGAAGTTTTATCCTCAATACTTATGCGTTGTCGGCGGCCACACAGGTAACGACGAAACCACTCTATTACCGTAGGAGAGCATTATGATTTCTGGTATTGTGACGGTATAACCTCTGCCCTCTACCTAAGCTACAAGACATTGCTGTGAATTCGAAGGTAAGATGTTCGTATACCTACATTTTTTTAATTTTATATTCACGCTTTTATCCCCGGAGGGGTAGGCTGAATATAGTATTCGGCACGTTAAATAAAGTTCTTGTGTATTACCATATTCATACATACATAAAAATATAAATTAGACACTGATCGGAAACGTAATTTGTTTTAAGTTACAGAAATCAAACAAAACCAGGCCTGCCATACACCGCGGTTACGGCTAACAGGCAGCGTCTGAGCAGAGTGACGTCACGAGCTACCGCGGACGCTACTCAGCATACTTCGCCAGTAATTTCGTCACAAACTTTGTAGTCCATTGAAATGTTACAATTTAAGGACCGAATATTGCATTTCTTAGAGGACGCAATTTTATTTTTGGAACATGTGTGGGGGGTCAATAGAAGCTTAACCTCAAGTTTGTGGGGTCGCCACCCTTGTCCCACGGCCGCAATCTTAAAAAGGGGTGAAAACACTTTTTAGCAATATCTCGGAAACTATGAATCTTTCTTTTTTTTTTTTTTAATGTGAGGGAAAATCCTCGTATGATGCTATGCCGGACTCTTACCGACTAAAAAACCTCACGTAACGCCCAACAGCCTATGGTTGAGAGCCCCGGGTAAGCCTTCAGGAAGGACGTCCCGTGACTCCCAACAGACCTACGGCCGCCACTGCGGCCTCGCCCAGGGGGTGGTTCGGGTGCAATGCCGCGTCTTTGGAGGGTTTCGGGTGTGATCCCGCTTCCAAGGGGGGGGGGGGGGCGTGCGTGAGTTGCCCACGTCACGCTGCCGCCATAGGCCTGCTTCTGTAAGGACGGTGAGTGACCCTCTCGCCGTCCTCAGACCCCCGGTCATGGAGGCCGATAGTCCTCGGCGAAGACACGTCGGCAGCGCCCAGGCCGCCGACTGCGGTACTCAGGTGGGAGAGCTCTCTCCCGCACCCGGCCCGCCGCCAGACCTGCTCGCAGAAAGAGGCGGCGCAGTCCCACTTACTCCCGCTGGAGAGCATGGCTCGCACCATGGCTTCGAGTGAGAGAGTGTCCACCTGGCGCTGTTGCGCCCACGCCGTGCACTCAACCAGTGTGTGAAGCGCCGTATCATCGCTGCGGTCCTCGCAGTGCTGACACTCGGCCGTGGATTCCCGGTGTTTTCGGCACAGATACCTACCGAAGCTACCGTGCCCGGCAAGCATCTGTGTCAACCGGTAGGAGAGAGCACCGTGTCTTCTCTCCAGCCAATCGTCCATGACCGGTCTGACGACCGCGATTGTGACGAATCCCCCCTTTGGTTGCTCAAGTCGCACCTTCCATGTCTCCACGGTTTCCTGGTGGAGCAGGGTCCGCTGGGCCTCGATTTCTCGAGACGCAGGCCCTTGGCCCCGCTCCAGCGCCTCCTTGCGCCATCTGAACAGTGACGCAAGGGCTCTCGCTTCCAGGTCCCATGGAGGGGTCCCGGCTAGGAGACATGCCGCCTCACCGGAGATCGTGCGGTATCCTCTTATCACCCCTTAGATCATCTAACCACAGGATGCGCCTTACTTAAGCATTGTTTTCTGCCAAGCCAATAGACCATTTGGTCTTTTGGCTTTATAAAAAGCACTGTACATCAGTACATCATTTTATATGATTAAACCAGTACATTTCATTGTAGTTGACTGTACAATAAAAATTAACACACAACAGCCATTACGCGTTTGTCGATTAATACATTTTTAAATATAATGAAATTTTATATGTCTTTGTGTTTCCCCCTTCACCCGCTATGAAAACTAGCAGAATATTTTTGTATGCGGTGGTTCGCAAAGGCTAGTCCCGTGATATATGGTCAAGTATCACCCTGACGGCCATCACTCTCTGCGGGCTCAGCAGTCTAGCCTCATTGCTGGCCGTCAGGGTCTCCGCCCATACGGGAGCCCCGTACAGGGCCATGCTTCGCATGATCCCCAGGTGGAAACTATGAGTCTTACAAAAAGTATGTGAAGTCATAATTTGTAGCAAATTGTTTTGCCTGCAAATATGTTTCACAAATTTTTGCCGTAAATTAAAAATTAAAGAAGTTATAAACAAAAAATTGAAAATCTATACATATAATAAAATGATAGAAAAGCCAAAACTGTACATTGGAAATATTAACAAAAAAATACTCGCTGGGTGTTCTACATTAGATACTGAACCCAAAAATATAGTCAGAAAATTTTTTGTCTGTTTGTCTGTTTATCTGTTTGTCTGTTTGTCTGTTTGTCTGTTTGCTTTGCTTTGTCCGGAAGGATCTCAAAAAGTACTGAACAGATTTGGTTTAAATTTTGCACGAATATTACTTAGGGGTGGGGTCTTCAAATAGGCTATATATTATCACGCTACATATCCTAGGGGCTAAGCAGAGAGCAATAAAATGTGTAAACCGGTGGATTGATTTAACTAAAACGTAGCAGGAATATTAGTAAGAGATAGGTTTTACACTCAGACAATATATTATTACGCTAAATATTTTAGGAGCTCGGCAGAGAACAATGAAAATCTGTTTGTATATTTTTGCAAAATACAGAAACTACTGAATAATTATAATTAATCTTTTACTCTAATAGCTATCTAGAGGTAAGATCTTTAAATAGGCTATATATTATCACGCTTAATATCCCAGGGGCTAAGCAGAGAGCAATGAAATATGTAAACCGGTGGATTGATTTAACTAAAACGTAGCAGGAATATTAGTAAGAGATAGGTTTACACTCAGACAACATATTATTACGCTAAATATTTTAGAAGCTCGGCAGAGAACAATGAAAATCTGTTTGTATATTTTGGCAAAATACAGAAAGTACTGAATAATTTTAATTAATCTTTTACTTGAATAGCAATCTAGGGTAGCATCTTTAAATGGGCTATATATTATGACGCTACATATCCTAGGGACTAGGCAGAGGGTAATGAAATATGTAAGTATGTGAATTGATTAAACTAAAAAGTTGCAGGAATATTAGTAAGCCGGCTACTTATTTTGACGCTAAATATCTTGGAGGCCCGATAAAAAAAAATCCTGTGTTTGCTATGATATCTAGACGACTGATATACATAGATACTTATGTACTGGGTGTAACAAAATTGACTCTCCAAATTTCATGAGGTGACATGGCATCGGAAATCGAATACAAATCTATCTAAATCTATACATCTATACATATAAAAAAATGATAGAAAAGCCAAAACTGTACATTGGAAATATTAAGAAAAAAATACTCGCTAGGTGTTCTACGTAAAATACCGAACCCAAAAATATAGTCAGAAATTTTTTTGTCTGTTTGTCTGTTTGTCTGTTTATCTGTTTGTCTGTTTGTCTGTTTGCTTTGCTTTGTCCGGAAGGATCTCGAAAAGTACTGAACAGATTTGGTTCAAATTTTGCACAAATATCACTTAGGGGTGGGGTCTTAAAATAGGCTATATATTATCACGCTATATATCCTAGGGGCTAAGCAGAGAGCAATGAAATGTGTTAACCGGTGGATTGATATAACTAAAACGTAGCAGAAATATTAGTAAGAGTTAGGTTTTACACTCAGACAACATATCATTACGCTAAATATTTTAGGAGCTCGGCAGAGAACAATGAAAATCTTTTTGTACATTTTTGCAAAATAGAGAAACGACTAAATAATTTTATTTAATCTTTTACTTGAAGAGCAATCTAGAGGTAGCATCTTTAAATAGGCTATATATTATCACGCTACATATCCTAGGAACTAGGCAGAGGGTAGTGCCATATGTAAGTATGTGGATTGATTAAACTAAAACGTTGCAGGAATATTAGTAAGAGATCGGTTTTACACACCGGCTACATTATCACGCTAAATATCTTGGAGGCCCGATAGAGAAAAATTAAATCCTGTGTTTGCTATGATATCCAGACCACTGATATACATACTTATATATTTCAAAAATCTATCTATCTATACATATAATAAAATGATAGAAAAGCCAAAACTGTACATTGGAAATATTAACAAAAAAATACTCGCTGGGTGTTCTACATAAGATACCGAAGCTGAAAATATAGTTAGAATTTTTTTTGTTTGTTTGTCTGTTTGCTTTGCTTTGTCCGGAAGGATCTCGAAAAGCACTGAACAGATTTGGTTCAAATTTTGCACAAATATTGCTTAGGGGTGGGGTCTTAAAATAGGCTATATATTATCACGCTACATATCCTAGGGGCTAAGCAGAAAGCAATGAAATGCGTAAACCGGTGGATTAATTTAATTAAAACGTAGCAGAAATATTAGTAAGAGTTAGGTTTTACATCTATCTATACATATAATAAAATGATAGAAAAGCCAAAACTGTACATTGGAAATATTAACAAAAAAATACTCGCTGGGTGTTCTACGTTAGATACTAAACCCAAAAATATAGTCAGAAAATTTTTTGTCTGTTTGTCTGTTTATCTGTTTGCTTTGCTTTGTCCGGAAGGATCTCAAAAAGTACTAAACAGATTTGGTTCAAATTTTGCACAAATATTACTTAGGGGTGTGGTCTTAAAATAGGCTATATATTATCACGCCATATATCCTAGGGGCTAAGCAGAGAGCAATGAAATGTTTAAACCGTTGGATTGATTTAACTAAAACGTAGCAGGAATATTAGTAGGAGATAGGTTTTACACTCAGACAATATATTATTACGCTAAATTTTTTAGGAGCTCGGCAGATACAATGAAAATCTGTTTGTATATTTTTGCAAAATACAGAAATCTATACATATAATAAAATGATAGAAAAGCCAAATCTGTACATTGGAAATATTAAGAAAAAAATACTCGCTAGGTGTTCTACGTTAGATACTGAACACAAAAATATAGTCAGAAAATTTTTTGTCTGTTTGTCTGTTTATCTGTTTGCTTTGCTTTGTCCGGAAGGACCTCGAAAAGTACTGAACAGATTTGGCTCAAATTTTACACAAATATTACTTAGGGGTGGGGTCTTCAAATAGGCTATATAATATCACGCTACATATCCTAGGGGATAAGCAGAGAGCAATCAAGTTGGCATTATAACATAATTTTCACGCGTGCGAAGTCGCGGGATGCGGATAGGTTTCTATGAGCTTCATAATTATTATTATCACGCTACTAAGTCTTGGGGTTTGGCAGAGAACAATTGAATTCTGTATGTATGTGAGAGTAAAGACACAAAAGCGTCTAGATCTTATTTAGTAGCATCTATCTACCTATCTATACATATAATAAAATGATAGAAAAGCCAAAACTGTACATTGGAAATATTGACAAAAAAATACTCGCTGGGTGTTCTACATAAGATACCGAAGCTGAAAATATAGTTAGATTTTTTTTGTCTGTTTGTCTGTTTGCTTTGCTTTGTCCGGAAGGATCTCGAAAAGTACTGAACAGATCTGGTTTAAATTTTGCACAAATAATACTTAGGGGTGTGGTCTTAAAGTAGGCTATATATTATCACGCCACATATCCTAGGGGCTAAGCAGAGAGCAATGAAATGTTTAAACCGCCGGATTGATTTAACTAAAACGTAGCAGGAATATTAGTAGGAGATAGGTTTTACACTCAGACAACATATTATTACGCTAAATTTTTTAAGAGCTCAGCAGAGAACAATGAAAATCTGTTTTATATTTTTGCAAAATACAGAAATCTATACATATAATAAAATGATAGAAAAGCCAAAACTGTACATTGGAAATATTAACAAAAAAATACTCGCTGGGTGTTCTACATAAGATACCGAAGCTGAAAATATAGTTAGATTTTTTTTGTCTGTTTGTCTGTTTGCTTTGCTTTGTCCGGAAGGATCTCGAAAAGTACTGAACAGATTTGGTTCAAATTTTGCACAAATATTACTTAGGGGTGCGGTCTTAAAATAGGCTTCATATTATCACGCCACATATCCTAGGGGCTAAGCAGAGAGCAATGAAATGTTTAAACCGTTGGATTGATTTAACTAAAACGTAGCAGGAATATTAGTAGGAGATAGGTTTTACACTCAGACAACAATTATTATTACGCTAAATATTTTAGGAGCTCGGCAGAGAACAATGAAAATCTGTTTGTATATTTTTGCAAAATACAGAAACTACTGAATAATTATAATTAATCTTTTACTCTAATAGCTATCTAGAGGTAAGATCTTTAAATAGGCTATATATTATCACGCTTAATATCCCAGGGGCTAAGCAGAGAGCAATGAAATATGTAAACCGGTGGATTGATTTAACTGAAACGTAGCAGGAATATTAGTAAGAGATAGGTTTACACTCAGACAACATATTATTACGCTAAATATTTTAGAAGCTCGGCAGAGAACAATGAAAATCTGTTTGTATATTTTGGCAAAATACAGAAAGTACTGAATAATTTTAATTAATCTTTTACTTGAATAGCAATCTAGGGTAGCATCTTTAAATGGGCTATATATTATGACGCTACATATCCTAGGGACTAGGCAGAGGGTAATGAAATATGTAAGTATGTGAATTGATTAAACTAAAAAGTTGCAGGAATATTAGTAAGCCGGCTACTTATTTTCACGCTAAATATCTTGGAGGCCCGATAAAAAAAAATCCTGTGTTTGCTATGATATCTAGACGACTGATATACATAGATACTTATGTACTGGGTGTAACAAAATTGACTCTCCAAATTTCATGAGGTGACATGGCATCGGAAATCGAATACAAATCTATCTAAATCTATACATCTATACATATAAAAAAATGATAGAAAAGCCAAAACTGTACATTGGAAATATTAAGAAAAAAATACTCGCTAGGTGTTCTACGTAAAATACCGAACCCAAAAATATAGTCAGAAATTTTTTTGTCTGTTTGTCTGTTTGTCTGTTTATCTGTTTGTCTGTTTGTCTGTTTGCTTTGCTTTGTCCGGAAGGATCTCGAAAAGTACTGAACAGATTTGGTTCAAATTTTGCACAAATATCACTTAGGGGTGGGGTCTTAAAATAGGCTATATATTATCACGCTATATATCCTAGGGGCTAAGCAGAGAGCAATGAAATGTGTTAACCGGTGGATTGATATAACTAAAACGTAGCAGAAATATTAGTAAGAGTTAGGTTTTACACTCAGACAACATATCATTACGCTAAATATTTTAGGAGCTCGGCAGAGAACAATGAAAATCTTTTTGTACATTTTTGCAAAATAGAGAAACGACTAAATAATTTTATTTAATCTTTTACTTGAAGAGCAATCTAGAGGTAGCATCTTTAAATAGGCTATATATTATCACGCTACATATCCTAGGAACTAGGCAGAGGGTAGTGCCATATGTAAGTATGTGGATTGATTAAACTAAAACGTTGCAGGAATATTAGTAAGAGATCGGTTTTACACACCGGCTACATTATCACGCTAAATATCTTGGAGGCCCGATAGAGAAAAATTAAATCCTGTGTTTGCTATGATATCCAGACCACTGATATACATACTTATATATTTCAAAAATCTATCTATCTATACATATAATAAAATGATAGAAAAGCCAAAACTGTACATTGGAAATATTAACAAAAAAATACTCGCTGGGTGTTCTACATAAGATACCGAAGCTGAAAATATAGTTAGAATTTTTTTTGTTTGTTTGTCTGTTTGCTTTGCTTTGTCCGGAAGGATCTCGAAAAGCACTGAACAGATTTGGTTCAAATTTTGCACAAATATTGCTTAGGGGTGGGGTCTTAAAATAGGCTATATATTATCACGCTACATATCCTAGGGGCTAAGCAGAAAGCAATGAAATGCGTAAACCGGTGGATTAATTTAATTAAAACGTAGCAGAAATATTAGTAAGAGTTAGGTTTTACATCTATCTATACATATAATAAAATGATAGAAAAGCCAAAACTGTACATTGGAAATATTAACAAAAAAATACTCGCTGGGTGTTCTACGTTAGATACTAAACCCAAAAATATAGTCAGAAAATTTTTTGTCTGTTTGTCTGTTTATCTGTTTGCTTTGCTTTGTCCGGAAGGATCTCAAAAAGTACTAAACAGATTTGGTTCAAATTTTGCACAAATATTACTTAGGGGTGTGGTCTTAAAATAGGCTATATATTATCACGCCATATATCCTAGGGGCTAAGCAGAGAGCAATGAAATGTTTAAACCGTTGGATTGATTTAACTAAAACGTAGCAGGAATATTAGTAGGAGATAGGTTTTACACTCAGACAATATATTATTACGCTAAATTTTTTAGGAGCTCGGCAGATACAATGAAAATCTGTTTGTATATTTTTGCAAAATACAGAAATCTATACATATAATAAAATGATAGAAAAGCCAAATCTGTACATTGGAAATATTAAGAAAAAAATACTCGCTAGGTGTTCTACGTTAGATACTGAACACAAAAATATAGTCAGAAAATTTTTTGTCTGTTTGTCTGTTTATCTGTTTGCTTTGCTTTGTCCGGAAGGACCTCGAAAAGTACTGAACAGATTTGGCTCAAATTTTACACAAATATTACTTAGGGGTGGGGTCTTCAAATAGGCTATATAATATCACGCTACATATCCTAGGGGATAAGCAGAGAGCAATCAAGTTGGCATTATAACATAATTTTCACGCGTGCGAAGTCGCGGGATGCGGATAGGTTTTTATGAGCTTCATAATTATTATTATCACGCTACTAAGTCTTGGGGTTTGGCTGAGAACAATTGAATTCTGTATGTATGTGAGAGTAAAGACACAAAAGCGTCTAGATCTTATTTAGTAGCATCTATCTACCTATCTATACATATAATAAAATGATAGAAAAGCCAAAACTGTACATTGGAAATATTGACAAAAAAATACTCGCTGGGTGTTCTACATAAGATACCGAAGCTGAAAATATAGTTAGATTTTTTTTGTCTGTTTGTCTGTTTGCTTTGCTTTGTCCGGAAGGATCTCGAAAAGTACTGAACAGATCTGGTTTAAATTTTGCACAAATAATACTTAGGGGTGTGGTCTTAAAGTAGGCTATATATTATCACGCCACATATCCTAGGGGCTAAGCAGAGAGCAATGAAATGTTTAAACCGCCGGATTGATTTAACTAAAACGTAGCAGGAATATTAGTAGGAGATAGGTTTTACACTCAGACAACATATTATTACGCTAAATTTTTTAAGAGCTCAGCAGAGAACAATGAAAATCTGTTTTATATTTTTGCAAAATACAGAAATCTATACATATAATAAAATGATAGAAAAGCCAAAACTGTACATTGGAAATATTAACAAAAAAATACTCGCTGGGTGTTCTACATAAGATACCGAAGCTGAAAATATAGTTAGATTTTTTTTTGTCTGTTTGTCTGTTTGCTTTGCTTTGTCCGGAAGGATCTCGAAAAGTACTGAACAGATTTGGTTCAAATTTTGCACAAATATTACTTAGGGGTGCGGTCTTAAAATAGGCTTCATATTATCACGCCACATATCCTAGGGGCTAAGCAGAGAGCAATGAAATGTTTAAACCGTTGGATTGATTTAACTAAAACGTAGCAGGAATATTAGTAGGAGATAGGTTTTACACTCAGACAACAATTATTATTACGCTAAATTGTTTAGGAGCTCGGCAGAGAACAATGAAAATCTGTTTGTATATTTTTGCAAAATACAGAAATTACTGAATAATTTTAATTAATATTTTATTTGAATAGCAATCTAGAGGTAGGATCTTTACCATTTACAATAGCCTTAATCATTAAGCTCTTTTATCACTAAGCCAACACGCCAGTTTAGATTTACCCTCACATTCAAAGGTATCCTTGAATTCTAGGTTTTGCGAAAGTTGGGATGTCTCTAATTCCTGAACTAGAAAACCTTTAACATTGAAACTTGTGTGGAACATTCCTTACAGTATTCTCTTTATAACACTAAAAAAAATTTTGGAATCCGAAAACGCATTGAGAAGTATCAACTAAAAAACCGTTTTGTCTTTCATCCCTTCTCCCAAAGGAACCGCGCAAAATATCGAGATCAAAAGTATCCTAGAACCTTCCTCGGATTATAAGCTCTGATTGTACTAAGTTTCATTTAAATCTATTCAGTAACTTCGGCGTGATACTTATTCGGAATACAGACAGACAGACACACATGAAAAATGTAATTTCATTTTCGGCTTCAGTAGACTCTCGACCCTCAACAGTTTTACTATATGTATAGACTAGCTAACCCTCGCAACTTCGTTTACGTCACATAAGATCTATGAAAGGAGAGGTATTTCTTCATCAGACTCATCAAGCAGCGTGTGAAACTGCCCTGTTTGCTTAATCAAAAAAGAGCTTAAAGATTAAGTCTATTCTAAAGCAATTCATTTAATTGAAATGGAATTATTTTACAATAGCCTTAACCATTAAGCTCTTTTATGATTAAGCCAACACGCCACACAAACGTTGTTTATAATGAACATTCTTAAAACAACTTTACTGAAAAATGTTGTGCTTTGGCTACAGTGACATGGGTACATAAATTAAATCACCTTAAACATAATAAGTACATGCATACGGTCACGCCTATATCCCCAAAGGGGTATCGAGGCATACTATATGTTTACCTTTTTTTAATTTGTCCCACGTAACGTAATAGGTGGTGAGCCGCATTGCCGTGTTGAAATGGACAGGCGTTAGTACTGCTTACTTTTGAAAATTATTAAATCTATAAGGTCTTCAACTTGGTTTAACGACTGCCATTTACTGGCTACCGTTAGCGTTAGTGTTATCGTCTCAACTCTTCCGATTATGCGTAAAGTTTTCAGTCTGTGGCCCTAATCTAACAAACGTTTTGTATTCGCGCTTCACCATACTACTTACTCTTATAATTATTAAAGGGGCTAATTAATAAACACGTTCGTCATACCGGCCTTGGATCCACTAAAACCATGAGGTCTCTTCCTATCCATCTAGCGCAGTCCTAGGGTATCCTTTAGAGGGCTTACCCGGGGCTCCCAATCGTAGGCTGTTAGGTAGGATACGTGTGGTTTTTAGTCAGTGGGAGTCATAGTACATTCATGTGGGATTTTCCTCACGTTAAAAAAATCCATCTAGCGCATAACTCCCCGGGTAAGTTGGAGGATGTCCTAAATTTGTTCCCACATTTTGGTTACGACTTATCCTAGCTAGAGGCTCAAATAGAATACGGTTCAAACTTTGCTTATAACATAATTTCCACGCGGACGAAGTCGCGGGTAACAGCTAGTAATATTATAAAAATGTTCTTTTTTGCTCTGTGACCCTTTTTTATATATATTTTACAAAAAAATACCTCAGACCAATCTTGTAGATGGTCTTTTGAGGACTTTTTTTTTAATTTCTCTTCTCTCTCATCTATAAGATTGGTCTGAGGTAATTTTTTGTAAAATATTTATAAAAAAGGTATAAAAAAGGGTCACAGAGCAAAAAAGAAAATTTTTATAAATTTTTTCTCAATTTTTTGTAATTTTTTTTTTTAATTTTTATACATATTTGTAGGTATAACAATTTGCTACAACTTATGCCTAAACAGTGTTTTTGTAAGACTCATAGTTTTCGATATATTGCGAAAAAAGTTTTTTTTCCCTCTCTTTTTAAGATGGCGGCCGGGGGACAAGGGTGACGACCCCACAAACTTGAGGTTAAGCTTCTATTGACCCCCCACGCATTTCCCAAAAATAAAATTGCGTCCTCTAATAAATGCAAAGCTCATGTAACATTTCAATGGACTATTGTCAGTTTTTGTCGTAGAACAAAATTTTTTGCACTGTTTGATAAGGATTCTATAGCTCTATAAATCTGCATTCTTAACTAAAAACGTTACGGATCCTCATTGTGTGTGTGTATGTGTCTGAAGTTAAGTGTGGTTCGAACGAGATTGTGAAACCGGTAGGATTAGTGTGACGAGTCACAAACGATTGCGAAGGACGGTAGATCGATATACACAATTATATGCACTTGAAAGCATTGTTTTCATTGTTTAACGCCACTCCGTTATAGTTTCCCCGTGATCGTGACAATAGCAACAGCGCTGAATTAACAAAACCACAAAATTTTGTGTCAAAATCTATATCAGAAATAAAGCTAATGATTAGGAAATTGCAACGCGGTATCCCTAAGCTACCTAAAGTTAACCACCACAAGTTTATATAAAATAGGAAGAGTTAAATAACATTAACAAGTGCTTGGAGACAAAGGAACAGTTATGATAATTCAATCAGCTCTTGAAGAAAAATATCGATGTTTGACTAACAGTGGAACATCCCTATCCTATGACTAATGATAATTTCAATAACAAGAAAAAATATATTACCACCAATTTCTTGTAGCATTATCATATTACTACAAGGTATTATGTAGTTATTTAGTGTTTGTGGTGTAGTAGTTGCTCTTTTAATGAGACTTTAGTCATTTATATAACCTCTTATCACCAGCTTTTTCTCCCCGATTATTTACCACATATCTAACACCATAGAGTTATATATATTATCATTCTAACACTTTTTCAACACACTTCATTGTTGATTCGTTTCTAAACATTTCAATATGTCAATTAAAAACTGTTACATAGGATAAACTAATAAATAAGTACTTTACAAAATTAGAAAGTAGGTAAATTTAACAACTAGTCCATTGAAATCTTACATGAGCATTGAATTTTTTGGAGGACGCAATTTTATTTTCGCGACATGTGTGAGGGGTCAATAGAAGCTTAACCTCAAGATTTTGGGGTCGCCACCCTCCTGTCCCCCGGCCGCCATCTTGAAAATAAGGGGTGAAAATACTTTTTCACAATATCTCGAAAACTATGCGCCTTACAAAAAATTTCCGAAGTCGTAAATTGTAGCAAATTTTTTTGCCTATCTACTAATATGCACAAGAAACTTTTGCCCTAAATTAAAAATTATTCGTGCAAAATTTTTAGTTTAATCAATCCAATTAATCTTCAATTTACATAGTTTATTAGCCTTCTGCTTACCCCCAAGGTTATTTAGTGTGAATATTTATAAATTTATATTAATGTCATTACATTAATATATATCTTACTAGCTGACACCCGCAACTTCGTTTGCGTTCATAAGAAAGAGAGAGACAGAGAGAAAGAGCGCTATTATTTTGATATCATGTTTCCCGTCGTTTACCCCCGTTGCGTTTACTCCCGTCGCATCGCTACTATTCATTATTTTAGAAATAATTAATGTTACTGTGATCGAAAACCTCCCAAAAACGCGAGATAGCACCCAAACCCAGAGGCCATAGTGGTAGCAGTAGGTCTGTTGGAAGTTCTGAGTTGACTACCGAGGGCTGTCAACTCAGAACTTCCAACAGACCTACTGCTACCACAAAGACCTAATATTTTGTGCTGCTATGTAGTGAGGTTGGTGATAACGGGGGTAGGGAAGCTTACTCAGAGGGAGGCGGGAAGTTGCCAATCTGTATGTAAGTAGCTTGTCCCCGTACGGTAATACTTAGAGAGATCCACGACCTAGGTTAACCGGAAGTGTCTAAGAACCTTCCTCAGACATATTCATTGCAAGGATTCTCCATGCTGTTTGGGATTATAGTAGCACGACCAAATAGTGCTGACCCAAGCACGCACGAACTTCGCCATAGAGCAACGTGAACTGCGTAAGGGCGCGCGTTGCTCTGTGCACCCCGCAGTAGGTTGCTAACTTCCTATCAAGACTCCTTCTTTTTGCCTCATCTACGATTAAAATACAATCTTAGTTTTTAGGGTTCCGTACACAAAGGGCAATATACTGGATCGTATTTATGAGACTGTCTGTCTATCCATCACGAGGCTGTATCTCATGAACGGTGATAGCTAGAGAGCTGAAATTTTCACAGATTATGTGTTTCTGTTGCCGCTATAACAACAAATACTAACACATTTCATTTATATTTATGAAGGGTAACAAGTGGACGCTTGCTCACAGCAGAATATCGAGCTGTGTATTTTCATAAAATAAATAATTAAATTCAAACAAAATAAACATTTAAGGAGGACTCCCATACAAAAACCATGATTTTTAGGGATCCGTACCATAAGGGTACAAAACGGGAACCTATACATGAGACTTCGCAGTCCGTCTGTCTGTCTGTCCGACACGAGGCTGTATCTTATGAACGGTGATAGCTATAATAGAGAGAGACATTTTCACAGATTAGGTAGGTATGTGTTTCTGTTGCTGACATAACAACAAATTAGTACATCTTTTAATCTGAGAACAGATAAAAATAAAAATGAAGGGGGGCTGCTATACATCAAAACATGATTTTCACTTCTTATGCTCGTAAAGTTCTTCTTTATGCTGGGTGTATGCGGACTAAAACAACATTTTATGCTCAGTTCTTTTTCTTCTTCTAAAACAATATGGCCATACTAGACTGTAGAGACGGTACCATGAAGATCGTGTTACTCTATGAACCAAACATAATAAAACGCTATTAAATAACTTGTTTTTTTTGTTACATTTAATTTGTACTTTCTGTGTTCTATATAAATTAAGAAACATTAAAAATCAGATAGGCAGTATAGGTCTCGTTACCCATGCCTAATGCTAAATTTAATTTAATTAAATGTTACTTTTAATTTTAATTAAAGACTTTTATTTACAATATCACTGTTTCATTTCCTTGCAATCGAAGTGAAAAGCAGAGTGTATAACTCGATCATAAAACCCATTTTATCCTCGACTTAATATCCACCCTCGCCTTTGGCTCGGGCGGATAAACGTCTCGTATAAAATGGCTTCTTTTATTCACTTGTAGTGTAGTACAATCTACTATTTTTTGCCATTTTATATTATAAAGGGTGTTTTTTTTAGAGGTATAGAACTTTGAAATGGGATAAAACGAAGGTGATTTTTTTTATTGATATGAAAATGACTTTATTCGAAAGGAAATCTTCTGGCATTATAATTTAAATATGATTTCTGGCATATAACCCCCACGGCTGGCTCGGACGTAGTCTAATCTAGAGGTCCAATTTTCGAGGACTTTCCCAACATTAGTGGCCGTATATCGACAATAACGCGCCGAATGTTGTCCTCCAAGTGGTCAATCGTTTCGGGCTTATCGGCGTAGACGAGCGACTTCACATATCTCCACAGAAAATAGTCAAGTGGCGTAAAATCGCACGACCCTGGAGGCCAATCCACGCGTCCAAAACGTGAAACTATGCGGTAACCAAACGTTTCCTTCAATAAATCAATTGTGGCACGAGCTATGTGACATGTTGCGCCGTCTTGTTGAACCCCTACTCCTGCAGATCATGGTTGTTCAATTGATGAACGAAAAAGTCAGTAATCATCGCTCTATAGCAGTCACGATTGACTGTAACGTTCTGGTCAGCATCGTTTCTAAAGAAGTACGGACCAATTATTCCACCAGCCTATAAAGCACACCACACAGTCAGTTTTTCTGGATGTAACGGTCTCTCAACATACACTTGAGGATCATCATCACCCTAAATATGGCAGTTTTGTTTATTGACGTATCCATTCAAACAAAAGTGAGCTGCACCGCTAAACAAAATTCGCTTATGAAAATCACGATACGCATTTCGGACAGAACCATGATTTTCAAAATAAATTTGCACAATTTGGAAGCATTGTTCAGGCGTCAGTCTATTCATGTTGAAATGCCAAACCAAACTAAACATAAATCACTTCACAGCTGACAAAAATACCGCCAGTTAAAACAGTTATGCCAACTTAAAGTTCTATACCTCTAAAAAAAACACCCGTTAGTAGTACTTAGTAAGTAGAATCAATCAATAAGGGCAACTAGTCGCCGCTTAAAATACTCACAGAATATCGAGCTATGTATTTTCAATAAATATAAATTAAAAAGAAATAGACATTTAAGGGGACTCCTAACAACAAACGTGATATTTGTCGTTTTTTGGTACGGAACTCTCCGAGCGCGAGTCCGACTTGCACTTGGCCGCTTTTTTGTTTAAATGATCGCAGCGGCAAGGTTACTATAGCAACCTACGGAGAATCAAATTGTTTGTAAGGTCGAAAAGTATTGATTAGCAGACGTTTTTGATAAACATTGTATTCTGTATAATTCATATTTTACAAAGTTTTCAAGATGTCCATGGTTGAAATAGTACACCACAATGAAGTTATTTACACAATATTAGATAAACCACCACCGGAGCCACCTAAAACTCCCAGGTAAGCGGAGATTAGCAGCCTTCATATAAACCTATGCCCTTTATTTATATCTTACTAGCTGATGCCCGCAGCTTCGCCCGCGTAAAACTTGTTCCCGTGGGAACTTATTCCCGAGATAAAAAGTAGCCTATGTGTTATTCCAGACTATAACGTGCCTCTATGCCAAATTTCAGCCCGATCCGTTCAGCGGTTTGAGCTTGAAAGAGTAACAAACATCCACACTCACAAACTTTCGCATTTATAATATTAGTAAGAAAGAAGTAAGATATATAAAAATGAATCGCAGAATGTGTTGGTAAGCGCATAACTTCAGAACGGGTGGACCAATTTCACTAATTCTTTTTTTGTTGTGTAAGGTATTGTCAGGAGAAGGTTCTTATGGAAGAATAAATATTGTATTCCCACGGGAACGGGAACTACGCGGGTGAAACCGCGTGACGTCCTCTAGTTTAAGATAAAATTTATGGTAGTCAGAACCTTCCTACATAACCTTCCTTGTAATAGTATAGATCTATACTAATATTATAAAGAAGTAAAGTTTGTGTGTTTGTTAAATTGTAAGGGGTAATCTCGGGATCTACTGAACCGATTTTAAAAATTCTTTCACCAATAGAAAGCTACGTTATTGTGGAGTGTAATAGGCTATATATCATCACGCTACAACGAATAGGAGCGGAGCAGTATTAGTAAATGTATCAAAAACGGGGGAAAAGTTATTCCTTTTGAGAGCTTGCGTAGTATTGAATATTAACGACGAGACGCTACGGGAGTAAACGCAACGCGACGGGAGTAAATGCGACGGGAACAGGTAATACTCTCTCTGAAGTGGCGCAAACGAAGTTGCGCGGGTCAGCTAGTCTATTATAAATAGGTAAGTAGGTACTAGTATTGTATCAAATTATTAGGTACCAGCGGACATCACTTGGTTTCACCCGTGTAGCTCCTGTTCCCGTGGGAATACGGAAATAAAATATATCCTATGTTCACCGGGGATAGTGTAGCTTGCTAACAGTAAAAGAATTTTTAAAATCGGTTCAGTAGTTTCGGAGAGTTTGATTGTTTGCTTGCATCGAAGACGGTGCAAACAAACAAACAACAATCAAATCTTTCCTCTGTATATATATATTACTAGCGGACGTCTCGCGGTTTCGCCCGCGTGGTTCCCGTTCCCGTGGGAATACGGAAATAAAATATAGCCTATGTTCACCGCAAAGAGTGTAGCTTCCCAACAGTGAAAGAATTTTTCAAATCGGTCCAGTAGTTCCAGAGCCTATTCGTTACAAACAAACAAACAAAAAAAATCTTTCCTCTTTATAATATTAGTATAGATGATTATTATTACTATAGAGTATAGAATATTGTAGGTATTAGCCCATGTCACCCGGGAATAGTGAGCTTCCCAACAGTGAAAGAGTTTTTCAAATCTGTTCAGTAATTTTAGAGCCTATGCAATGCAAACAAACAAACAATGAAATCTTTCTTTTAAATCTATAGCTACTATATGAGCTACTTTTGTACCTAACACTAACACAAATATGTCTTTGTTTCTTTGTTTGTACCGCTTTCTCTGAAAGGCCGCTGGCCGTGCCTTCCTGATCTTAACGCATAGGTACCTTCCTCCGGCGGTACGCCGAAGAAGTAAAGAATAAATCAATTCTGGAATAAAGTCACCGGATTTGGTTACAGATACCATTCTCAATTAGAAAGAGACTTAAGAGAAGCAGTTTTAAAAAGAAAACAACTGCGGCGCACGTTTGGATATGCCGAGACTCCAGTAAAATGTCCCGATCAGTTTCTAAAAAAGGGGGAAGGTATAACGCAACCTATAAAGAAATCCGATCATAAATGTGTACAGTCTGGTAATCTGCCGCCAGTGCCGAAACGTCCACCGCCTGGGAAAAAACCAGAAAAACCAAAAGTGAACTTCAGAGTTGTGAATATAAAGAAGGCTATTAAGATAAAAGGAAAACCCGTAGAACCAAGGTACATTCAAAGACAGCTCAAGATAGGTTTTTAAGATTCCGTAGATACTATAATAGTGAAAGCACAGGAACCCTGTTACTGAGACACCGATGTCCGTCTGGCTGTCCGAGTTCGTCACCAGGCTGTACCTATCTCGTGAAACGTGAACTGTGATAGCTCGAAAGTTAACATTTTCACAGATAATGTATTTCTATACTAAAAAAAGTAATAAGGGGGTGTTCCCACACAAAAATGTGGTATTGGCACAGATTACTAAATAGTTACTACGTAATATTGGGCCGTTTTTAGGGTTTCGTATCCACATGGCAAAAACGGAACCCTTAGGTATAGATTCGTCATGTCTGTCTGTCTGTCTGTCTGTCTGTCCGTCTGTCTGTCCGTCCGTGTGTCACAGCCACTTTTCTCAGAAACTATAAGGTATATGCTATTGAAACTTGGTAGCTAGATGTGTCCTGTGAACCGCATTAAGATTCTTATATAAAACTAGCAAAAAAAGCAGTAAATTTTGGGGGTCCCCATACTCAGAACTGAAACTCAAAATTTTTTTTTTCATCAAACCCACACGTGTGCGGTATCTATAGATAGATCTTCAAAAATGCTATGGAGGTTTCTAACATCATTTTTTTCTAAAGTGTATAGTTTGCGCAAGAGACACTTCCAAAGTAGAAAAATGTGTGTCCCCCCCCTCTAACTTCTAAACTAAGAGAATGATAAATCTAAAAAAAATATATGATGTACATTGCCATAAAAACTACCAACGAAAATTAGTTTGAACGAGATAGAGCTGGTAGTTCTTTTTTAATACGTCATAAACCGCAATTTCCGGTTAGTGAAATCACTACCACTGCGAACGTGTTAAAACATCAGTCAAAGTTACAAAGAACTATATGAACTTTTATATTATGTTACTTGCTGCTACGAAACCCTTCATGGGCGAGTCCAACTCGCACTTGGCCGGTTTTTTGGTTCGGAACCCTCTGTGCGCAGTCCGACTCGCACTTGGCTAGTTTATTTTGTTGTTTGCGAGTAACTACTCTACCGATATTAAATCATCTAAAAATTAAAATGCAAATGTTAGGTTGTCGACTTTTTCCCGTCAAAACTCTTGGGTACACAGGTATAAACAAGTAAATCGATACCTACTATAGGTAACTTAGAGCGATCGTTAATGAATAAAAGTGAATTAGAATATTAATATTATTTCATTGAATCCACCATTGATTATTTCATTGATGACCAGTGAAATGTAGGTACCTACATACTTATCCTTTTATTAAATTTTTGAATAATCATATTCTGGACTGAATTGGTTTACGCAACCCATCTGCAATGAATTTATTGACATATTTTATAGAATATAAAATAATTTTTATCCATTAACCAGCTCGGTGAAGATATCGTTCTTAACGGGATCTTAGTACTTATATCAAGTACCTACCTACTATGAACATTCACAATAACAAATTGTTATGTTCTGTGACTGTTGTGAATCACAACAATATTTATATTGTAGGTAGCTGTGTGAGGTACTTAAATATTCAACATTACCATTTCGTCTGCTTACTGGTAAAACATAATAAATGCATTTTTTATCTAAAATGACTTATGTATGCATATACATGTAATTTTCGATGCTCTATCTACTGGCAAAACAAAATAACTGCTAGGACCGTTTAATACAAAGATACCTTAGTTAACAATATGATAAACAACAATTAAATAGTAATAATCATTCAGATAAACAGAGGTAAATCACCTTAACATCGAATTAAAACTAAACAGCACAAGTAAATGACAATATATCACTGTATGATTTTTTCGATGTAGAAAGATGTAGTATTTACGTTCCCATGAACTTTAAGCTAAAATAAGTTAAATGCATTTATTTACGATCATAGTTACATAATGTATTTAAATTCCTACAAGTAAAATGAGATAAATGCAGAGTTTTACCCAAATTACTGAGCATTTATGGTAAATAAAGGTATCTATTATATCTGATTTTTTCAATTACAGGTAAAACCAGTTAAGTGCATGACCTAGGACTATAATAACTGATTTATTGCCTGATTTTCTGAAGAAAGTGTTGCTGTAATTTAAATGAGATACAGTTGAATATTTTATTTATCATTTGGCATTAAAGAATTAAAAAAATATATATTTTAATGATAGTTTTAAAGCGATGAAACTTTCAAAGCTTATTATCTCAGTTCAAGGAATTGTGCAGTTAACATATTTTACCAGTAAGCAGACGATTTATACAAATTATAAGTACACTTAATACCTGTTACAATCCGACATGCAGTATAGGTAAGTACTTATGAATGGACGGATCTCGGAACAATAAAAATAAAAATAATCCGAAACATCTGCCAGTGGGGATCGTTTGTATAATCACTGGGGAGAAACTCCATACAAATGATCCGTAACAACTCCATCACCTTGCCTACACTCAAGTTTAAACAAGTTAGTTTGTACCTACAAGGTTGAATGTAGTGTGACCACTACGTACGGTTAAGCTAAAGCACAAAACTTCCAAACTCAACTCACATTTTATTCAACTTACCTATATAAAGGTGTGCTTCAAGCTGTAATCCTCACATTTGAAATCTCAATGAAAACGAATTTTGACAACACCAAAAAATTGTCGTGAAATAGTCGTAAATAAATAGTCGTACATGTAAAAAAAATAGTCTTATTATAGTTTCGGCGTTATAGCTATAGGTTAGTGAGGATTATGGCTTGAACGTCAAGCTGTAATCCTCACCTCTGGTGCAAGCAAACGGTAAATTCTATCGAATTGGTTTAGGTTCCAAAAAATAGTCGTGAAATAGTCGTAACGACCTGCCAAATCTCAGAAATAGTCCATAAGCAGTTCCCAAAATATGAAGGTACCCTGGTGAGGATTATGGCTTGAACCTTTGAAAACTTCAAATTTCTCCGGAACGCCTGCGAATTTCTGTTTAAAGTTTGTGCCAAAAAATAGTCATGAAATAGTCGTATGAAGCCATAATAAATTTGAGTTGATTTAATGTGAAAATAAAAACTTTTAATTTTCCCTACATTTCTAATGATGTACAGTCTTGTACAAAATTTGTAACTTCCAATGATACTAGAGGAAGTCACGCGGTTTTACCCGCGTAGCTCCCGTTCCCGTTGGAATGCGGGAATAAAATATAGCCTACTAGCTGACCCGCGCAACTTCGTTTGCGTGATAAATGAAGAACCACTCGACCGATTTTGTGCAAACTTCACATAAACCATCTACTAAATAGTCCTAACAAAGCCTAAACATTTGGTTTGGATAGGTCAGTCCGTTCTTGAGTTATAAAATTACAACGAAAAGTGGCATTGATTTTTATATATATAGATGTTCACCGCAAAGAGTGTAGCTTCCCAACATTGAAAGAATTTTTCAAATCGGTCCAGTAGTTCCGGAGCCTATTTGTTACAAACAAACAAATAAAAAACAAATCTTTCCTCTTTATAACATTATTATATTATATTTTAATAAATGGGTACCTAGCAGGTTTTAATAAGTTCCCAAACCTCTTTGTCTTTATTGTAAGTAGGTACATCACAATCACAAAACCACAAAACGCCGAAGCATCAATGTCGATTTTTCACATAAGTATTCATTACCTGCAACACGCTTGTATAAAAGTGAAGGTACTACCTATACAAAATTCAGCTCTCTAGGAATTTTCCCATGGGGCCAAAGTTGTGAACCTGCTGGTTACTGGACTAGATATTGGTGAATAGAAGGAAATCTCGAAACAAATCTACCTATCTACCAATCTATCTGACCAACTCGGGAAGTACCTACCTAAAGCCCATTGCCAATCCGACATGATCGAGAGAGGCCTGCGTCCTAGGTTAGACTCATCTAAATATATATAGGTAACTCAAAGGTGACTGACTGACTGACACAGTGATCTATCAACGCACAGCCCAAAACACTTCACGGAACGGGTTGAAATTTGGCATGCAGGCAGGTACATGTTATGACGGAGGCATCCGCTAAGAAAGGATTTTGATAAATTCTGCCCCCAAATAAAAATAAAAAAAAAAAATAAAAAAAATTGTTTATTGCCATATCTCAATGGTACATAACATAGAACAATTTATTTTTCATTCCTTCTATTCGAAAAGAATCACTTTGCACCTCGATAACGGGGCGCAAAATAGCTCTTTTCTGTTAAGAGCTTTTTAGCGGGCGGCAAAAGATTTGAATTTGGAACTCGAAAATTTCATAGAAATCGAACGCAAATTGTATGAATTACTGGCTGGTAAGTGTTGGCTTGGCTGCACAGCGCGGTGTCCTGAGCTAACTAAAAAAAAAACTAAATAGCGCCATTTATCTGTTCGTGTTTGTCATTATTAATGTTCTTGTAATCACTAAACACATTTTATTGTATTCTGCAAATATAATAAGTTCTACGTCAAGTTATGAAAGTGACAATCCATAAACTCCTGGAACAATAAATAGAAGGTAACTACGTCGTACAAAACTTAGTACCTATACGTTTTTCTCATAGAAAGGGAATGAAAAGTAGAGTATATTACTCGAGGGCAAATTATTTTTCTCTCGGGCGGTGTACTTTGAATCCTTCACTGCGCTCAGGATTCTACGTTAGAATCCCTCGCTAAGCTCGGGATTCTATTCTAGAATCCTTCGCTTCGCTCGTGATTCAAAGTAGCGCCCTCGCCGTAAAAATACTATTTTGCCCCCTTGTTATACAATCTACTATTACATGTTAGAAATTCTTATAAACTAGTATCGAGATCCAATTATTATTCTCAATTATAGCAAAAGGTTGCAACTCAGCTTTTGCTTCTTACCACCGCAGTAGCAAGTAGCGCTGATTTTCAGTTGCACCTATGAAGACATAGCATATCTTAAAAGATGAAGGTAAGTAGGTACAATAAAACTGCAAGGAGCACATAGTAGAAATAAAAAAAAAAAAAAAAAAAAATCGTTTTTATACATAGTAGAGAGAAAAAAAAACGTGAAACTTAGCACAATATAAAGAAGTAAAATATTTTTGTATGTGTGTGTGTGTGCGTGTGTCTGCGTGTGTATGTGTGAGTGTGAGTATGACTGTGAAAGTGTCTTATGGTCCCTTAGTTTGTCTTCTGAGTATTGCTTCAAATTCTCGGTGGCGCGTTGTCTACTTAATAGAGCATTTTTATATTTGGTTTTGAAAAACGCTGCGCTCACTTTTAATCTCAGAGGCGGTGGTAGGTCGTTCCAAATACTTGCCGCAGTGAACTTGAAGCAACCTCGGTAACGTGAAGTTGCGTGGGATGGGATCGCTAGAAGATTCAGCATACATGTGCGAATGCTTCTACTCTCATGTCTTGCCCAAGTCAGTTTTTCAAATAAATATTCAGGTATTTTATTCCACATTATCTTTTGAACTAGTCAAGCATAATGTAATTCCATTCTTGCCTTCATATTTAAAATTCCTTTTTTATTTAGGTAAGGGGTTATACGATTTCGCCGGGGTACATTATAACAGAATCTGATACAGGCATTTTGTACACGTTGGATGGCTTTATGCGTGTATGAGTATAAGGGGACTGGTTGCCAAAGTTTGCGAAAAAGAGGTGCAAATGAAGACATCCTTCTCGGTATTAGTATACGAAAAATTATAGCCAAAAGTAATTTGAAATCTAAAAGATGTGTGTCAAAAGATGGTTTTATCAGAAATTGTGTATTTATTATAAATAATTAGTAAAACATCATTGAAATAGCCCATAGTTTTTTAGAAGAAGGCGTTGTGTGACATCTATTTATTAATGAATGATAATAAAATTTATATCAGAGACTAGAGAAAACATAGACCTCTAAAATGGTTTTCTTCAATTTTGATTTAGTATAAGTTTTAACTAATTATACCTAATAATGTATTCAAAGAATACATTACATTGCTTTCTTCCCCGCGCTCGCCCGAAAATCTAGTGCGGGGGGAGTCGTGTTGCTAGACGGACGTGTGTCGCTCTGGTCTGCAAAATATTCTCGTAAACTGTTATATTTTCATTTATGTACAGAGTAATGCGTGTAACAGACAAAGCCCGAGTTACATAATGCATACTGCATTACATGAGAATATAATGCATTTGAACTTATTTTATGTATTGTTTTATTAAATTACTTCGAAAGGTAGTCATGCCATTATTGTAAGCGGTACTTAATCATTTCAAAATAAATAAATGAAGAAATATTCGTGGACATTCCCACACAACTTAAGCTATTATGACTTTGTGCTAAGGGATATAGACAACTGATGAAAATACTTATATTACAGTTATTATTAACACAATGCTTTTTTTGAGACACTGCTCTCAACTTGATTGCCTCTGTGGCGCAGTCGGAAGTGATACCGCCTGCGGCGCTGGAGGTCTTGGGTTCGATTCCCACCGGAGACAAATATTTGTGTGACCCATAAATGTTTGTCTCAAGAGTCTGGGTGTTTCTATGTATAATATTATGTATGTATTTAAAAAGTATATAAGTATTATTATCCGTGGTCTTATACCCATAACACAAGCAGGTCATTCCTAGCTTACTTTGGGATTAGATAGCGTTGTGCGAAATGTCCGTGAATATATTTATTTATTTATTTTAACCGTCAATTTTTTCAGCTCATTACGTCTTGGGGTGACGTAGGCACCATCTACCGGCAACTTGGTTAAGGTAATAAAGTGAAAGAATTGACGGTCGAGAGCAGTGTCTCATTGGTCCAATGGTGAGGCCTTCTGGTCCGGCAAACCAGAAGACGCAGGTTCGAATCCTGCTCGGGACCAAAAATTGTATTCAATTATTTGCTAGACAAGTAAGTCTGGAAATGATCTGCTGGCTCTGTTGGATTCTCAAACAATTTGTTATGATTTTTTAAGTCTATATTACAGTAAGCAGAGCACTAAAAAGAATAGCCCGCCGAGTTTCTTGCTAGTCTATATCTATACATAATAATAAAACTGTTGAGGGTCGGGAGTCTGAACATGGAAGCTATTTAAAAATAAAAGAACGCGTTCTGTAATCGATACCTACTTAAGCCAAAATGAAATTTAAAATTTTCATGTCCGTCTGTATTCCGAATACGTATCACGCCGAAACTACTGATTTGAATGAAAATTGATCGTAGGAAGTTTAGGAGTTAGATACATCTCAACTTCTCAAAACCTAGAATTCAAGAGTTCCTTTGAATGTGAGTGTAAATCTAAACCGGCGTGTTGGCTTTATCATATAAGAGCTTAATGATTAAGTTCAGAGTTAAATATTTCGTCGTTTCGTATGTTCTTTTATGATAAAGCAAACAGGGCAGTTTCACTCACCACTTGCTGAGTCTGATGAAGAAATACCTCCCCTTTCATACACCTTAAGCTCACCTTAACGAAGTTGTGAGGGACAGCTAGTTACATACATACAAAAATATGGTCACCATACAAACATAATTTACATATTTATGTATGTATTTATGTATGTATCTGCCTACCCCTTCGGGGTTATCCCCGAAGGGGTAGGCAGAGGCATATTATTATGTCCCCACATTTCACCTTTTTAGAATTTGTCCCACGTAATAGGTGGTGAGCTGTATTGCCGTGTTAAGATAGACAGGCGCAGGTTGTGACTGCCTGCTGTTGAAATTATTCAAGCCGCCAAAAAGGCCTTCTACTTGGCTTAATGACTGCCATTTTACGGGCAACCAATACCCGTTGGTCTTGGTTGCCCGTAAGTTTCGGAAGGCACGTTAAGCCGTTGCTTAACGTGCCTTCCGAATCACGGAAACGACACGAACAAATAACTGTCACAAAGTGGTCACATGGATGGTCACCCATCCAAGGACTGGCCATAGTGAATGAGCTTACTACAGTGATCGTTTACAGAACACTGAGTCCGCGGTGCCACGAGCGCTTCTTATTTATACATAACTAGCTGACCCTCACAACTGCGTTTACGACTATTTTTGTTTGTTATAATAAAATGAAATGAAATGTTCCAAAAGTAACAAAAATTTTAAGCGAGTGGAAGACCCCTCTTGTCTGGATTTGTAACAATTTAAGTAAAACAATGAATATATGAACATTCATCTTTGTGAATTCGTCACATTTAATTTTTACGTAATAATCAATCACATTTTTTGCAGTGTATTTTTACTACACTTAAAAACAAAGGAAAATTGAAATACAAACGTTCCTTTGTTTTTTAATTTATTTTCGCCTCTCTCTATAAAATAGATTGCAGAGGGGCTTATGGCGAGACTTTGTCTGTAGTCTGTGACTCTGTTGCATTAAACTACGTCACTAGGTCACGTGGATAATCTGTTCAAAGTTTTAAATAAAACAAAAATGACAACGTCAATCGGATTGAACTCTCACAATAAACGTTTTAGAGAGGGGCAGTCGGGTGGGACCGTCTCACAGCTTCTTGTTTATTTGGTGAAGCGAGGAACGCATTTCCGCTACTATTTTTCTTCTTCTTCCGTAGTTCTTTACTCTGATGTCTCTGTAGTAGCGCTACTCTATGTTAGCGAGTCATATCGCCCATATGCTCAAGGTCGTTAGCCCTGGGTATGGCCTTAATCTACGACTAAAAACGGGGCTGCAGTAATTGAACAGGGAGAGAACAAGTGAATCTGCTAGTTTTAAACGAATTTCTTCTGATAAATACTGGCTTATTTTATATAGAGATTTAAGCCTGAAAAAAGCGTTACTAATTTTACAATTTATGTGTTCTATGTATTTTTGTCCCTCGTTTACAACCAGACCTAAGTTGCGAGCTGTTTTAACTTGCTCTATTACGTTGCCATTAATGGTGATCTTTTCGTTGCATGCTATTACCGATCTGATCTGATGTTATGTACCTAATACCAGCATCTGAGACTTTAGGGGGTTGAGGGCTAAACAGTTTCTTTTTGACCAATTTGATATACTTTCCAGGTCGTTGTTAATGTTTTTTATGGCTTGTTCAGTATCTTTGTCTTGAAATGAATAGTATAACTGTGTGTCGTCGGCGTACAGATGATGTTTGCAATAATTTATATTTTGAGGTAAATCAGCAGTAAATAATGAGAAAAGAACAGGGCTTAATATGGAACCCTGTGGTACCCCACGCTTATTTTGTCTAAGGGCAGAATATTTCTGTTGACCGTCACCACCATCGGTTACTACCATTTGCTCTCTATCATACAAAAAAAGCCTTTAGGTTCATAACGTCAACTGTGCCAAAACGTCAACTTCCCAAAACGTCAACTTCTGAAATTGACTTCCCAAAACGTCACCTTCCTAAAACGTCAACATCCCAAAACGACAACTTCCCGAAACGACAACTTCCCAAAACGTTAACTTCCCAAAACGACAACTTCCCAAAACGACAACTTCCCAAAACGACTACTTTCAATAAAACCGGCCAAGAGCGAGTCGGACTCCCCCATGACGGGTTCCTTCCCGTAGCAGCATAAGGTTTATGTTTATGAAATTAAATGTTTTTTTATAGAGTATTGGAATGAAAGGCAAAAATTGCGGTTTATGACGTACTAGCTTGATGCCCGCAACTTCGCCCGCGTAAAAGTTTGTGCCCATTCCCGCTTCTCGTAGGAACAAAATATACAAAATATATAATACAAAATATATACAAAATATACAAAATATGCGAAATATACAAAATATACAAAATATATAAACTATGCAAAATATACAAAATATACAAATTAATAAAGTAACAATAAATAAATAAATAAAACAAATGAAGACTGACAAAATAAATGAAAATGAACAAATGAAGATCGACAATAAGATCAATAAAACAAAAGACTAAGCAAGTTGATAAGGTCAAGAACTACTCGCAGCCATATTTTGTAATCTAGATGCGATTGCCATTCAAAAAAAATAGGTGCAAGCAATTCTCGACCTTATGAACATGCATAATATGTATCTATTTATTTTTTATGTATTCGTGGTCAGTGATGTCTATAAACACGCGTAAAAGCACATTTTTAACCGACTTCAAAAAAAGGAGGAGGTTCTCAATTCGTCTGTATGTATTTTTTTTATGTATGTCAAGCGATATTTCCGTCGGATTTCGAGACGGATTTCAATTTTTTTTTTAATAGGGGTTACTTCTGAGGTGGTCCCATTTTCACCAGGTCAGGATCTGATGAAGGGATCCAGGAGAAATCGAGGGCAACCACGGAAAATTGTAGGGACAACTATAGTCATCTCGGTGTAGCATGGTGCGTATGACAGTTGTCGATCGCGTTTCGTTTCACTCTTGAAAGTTGTCGTGAATTACAATTATGAACTTAGTATTTCAGCTACATCCCATTCATAATATATTAAATCGTTAATCACTGTTGTATATAAAATTAAACTCAACCAGAATATTCTAGTCTACAAATAAAATGAATTTGGAAGAAAAAATTAATAAATTGTTGAGTATAACGTAACACCAAAGATGTCTTTAGTGATGGGATTATGTACATCTACGATGGATAGTCGATATTTTGATAAAACAAAACGTATATTGTCCGTAGTTCCAACTTTTATTGTAAAAAGTATATTATTGAGTTATTATTATTAATATTTTTCCTCTTCTCGGTTACCTTCTTTTTTTTCTGGCGAAGTTACCCGGTCTTTTGATAGGCTGTACCTTATGAACGGTGATAGCTAGAGAGATGAAATTTTCACAGATTATGTGTTTTTGTTACCGCTATAATAACAAATACTAAAAACTAAAAAAATATAATATTTAAGGGGGCTCCCATACAACACACGTATTTTTTGTCGTTTTTCGGTACGGAGACCTCTGCTCACTCGGCCGGTTTTTTAAGCTGTTTAGTTAATTCAAAAATAAATATAGCAATAATTTTCATGACAATAATAAACAGAACGTGATTTATCTCGTTTATCGTAGGATTCTAAACATGAATTGCATATCGATCGACACATCCCTAGTAATGTGGTACTGATAGATATCAACGTCATACTGCCAACTGTCATACGCACCTTGTTACAGCGAGGCGACTTATAGTGCGCATGTTAACTTTTTAATTAAGTGCTTTAATGTTCTACATTTTAATGCAGGTCTGGCGTCGATCTGATGATAGAGTCGAAAGACAGTCGAGGGCATTCCATAACAATTTACACCTGAACCACTTGCATGTTTTATCGGAGAAGCCGTAATGCTGTAGTTTATCTAAGAGTAGTTCCGGAATGAGACAATCAAATGCGCGAGAGTAGTCAAGCAGTATCATGATACTAAGTACTTAAGCCATTATCTGAAGCCTCGGTCAGATCGTCAGTTATATTTAGCAGTGCAGTTTCAGTGCCATGACTCTTTCGAAATCCTGATTGGTATTTTGGTATTATTTCGTTTTGATCTAAAAAATGTAAAACTTGGTTAAGCACGACTTTCTCAAGGACCTTAGATAGAACTGGTAGTATCGAAATTGGGCGCAGGTCTTTTAGTTGTTCTGCGTGATTCTTTTTAGGATACAAAGGGATAAAATACGGGAAGCAGGAATGGGAACAAATTTTACGCGGGCAAAGCTACGGGCATCAGCTAGTCTATACATATGGGCACAGATAATATCATGATTTCTGTGCATATCGGTATAATTACTGGTCCCGACTGACTGACTGATTCATTAACGCAGAGCCTAAAACGCTGGACCTACAAACTTGAAATTTTGACAGTATATGCATTTTATGATTCCAGCATCCACTAAGAAAGGATTTTGGAAATCCTGCTACTAAAGGGGTAAAATAAGGGATGGAAGTTTGTATGAAACTCCGTCATTTTCCCGTAAAGAAAGTTCCCGTAGGGTGTCCCGTAAAGAATGAATAATCCTGAAGTACCTGATTGTACAGCTATCAGGCGTACAAAAAAAATCTCTTGTGGTATGAAAAATAGGCGATTTTTTTAAAAATATGACAAATATTTTACTTTACTGTACGTTAATTTACACTACAGCTACAAAAACACGTTTTTTTATTTTTGTTTGTGTTTTAATATTCGTCACAAACTACACCAATAGGAACACAGTAAATAATATGAGTACCACTTTAAATTTAAAAAAAAACAATGTCAACTTTAATTTTTAGCTATAAAATTGAAACAAATAAGTGTTAAGAGATAGTTTTAGAGGCTTCCCTGAAAAAATAGTATGCAAACCTAATTGGCCAACTATTTAAAAAATATGTCCGCTTAATACAGTTTACGTAATGGAGTACCTACATAATTTTATCCAATCGGAATAAAAAGTTATAGCAGAAGGAGTAAAAAAAAAGAGTCAAATTTATTTTGCATTTTTGCATACTGCAAATATAAAATAAAAAGTTATATTACGTGCTCGAATTGTCTACCACCGACTCTAATACATGCACGACATCTAATAAATGATTGATTTGCATTTAAATACACACGAACATTTATTGCATAATGTGCTGGGCAACCATCATTTTGGAACCAATTGCATTCCCTGACTTCTTCGGGCACCTCATCCATTAAATTTGGCAGATCGTGTTGCAAAAAGCTTAAATAACTTTCTCCCGTTAAGTTTCCGGTCAGTTCAAATGGACCTATTATCTTTCCGTCCAGAATCCCAGTCCAATAATTTATTTAAATTGGTACTGGGACCTATCTTCACGCATTAAATGCGGATTTGACAGTTGTGAATGTTGTGCATATTAAGGAATCCATCTGGTTTGAAAGTGGATTCGTCGCTCCATAAAATATGGTCGAAAAATCGTGGATCTTCTATTTTTCCCAGCATTTGTCGGCAAAACAACAATCTTGCATTGTAGTCTCTTGTTTGCAGAGTCTGTACTCGTCTAATGTAGTACGGGTGAAATTTATTATTCTTCAGAGTACGGTGCACATTCGAGCGCGGAATTCCAGTGCGACGTGCTATTGATCTGGTAGAGGTAGACAGGTCATGCTCAATTTCGTCAAGCACTGCCTCTTCTGTATGAACATCAGCTATTCTTCCAATAAATTTAGTTTTCTCTAAATGAAGGGTGAGCAGATTTTCTGTTAGCCAGCTCATCTAAATTTTAATAGCTAATACGGCATTAGTGCGTGCTTCCTCCCAAGTCTCACCATTAACCAGGATCACCGTATCGTCCGCATAAGTAATAATATCTGCTCTAGGCAGAGACAGCTTGCAAAAATTGTTTATATAAATCAGGAACAATGTAGGCCCAAGGGCACTGCCCTGTGGAACACCGTAGCTCAAATACTCAACTCCACTTGTGTTGTTTCCTATAATAACACTTTGACTACGATTTGTTAGGTAACTTTTAAAAATATTCAGTATAAGTCCTTTAATACCAATTTGTTCTAGTTTTTTTAGCAAGAGTGAAACAAAGACAGTGTCGTTCAAAGCTTTTGGAAAGATCAAGAAAGATACCTATTGTTTTCAAATTGTTGTTGATATTTTTTGCTATTGTAGTGGTTAATGCAGCATCCTCGGTGCTTTTATTTCGTCTAAATCCAAATTGGTTATTGGCTAAGATATTATGTGAATCAAGATAGTTAAGAAGTCTTTTGTTTATAATTTTTTCCAATATTTTAGATAAATTACTCAATACAGAAATAGGCCTGTAGTTATTGACACTGTCTCTGTTTCCGCTCTTATATATCGGATGTACTAAAGTTCTTTTAAAAACAGATGGAAGAACACCAGTAGTATGGTTGAAAACTTGACAAATGACGGGTGCTAGGATTATTAGGTGCCGAGCTGCTGAAATAAGACCAGCAGATATGTCATCCCAACCCACAGCACTAGGTACTATATTTCAGACTCAGGATAATATGTTCAATCTCCTCTTCATCGGTAGTGAAAACTCCCATGGAGTTTAGTGGGGGAATTGTAATTTCACTATTATAGTCTCCTGTTCCGGGGGTTGGTGTTGTTACCGAGATTTTAGTTGCTAGATTTTTGCCAATATTAGCAAGAAGTTTTAATGGTCTCCACGGAATCAAAAGGGTTGCTTGAGAGCAAAAGTAGTTCATCTGCAGAAGATTTTTTCTTTTGGATATTGGAGATTTTTTCAATTAAGTTCCAAGTAGCTTTAGGATTTTTGCGATGTTTATCAAATTCGTTGTATTCGTACTGCTTTATTAGTTTTTTAATTAAATTGTTGCAGAAATTTCTATAACGGAGATATGTAACTTTTTGAATATGACTACAAAATGGCTAGTGTGGTTATATACCTACTTGACCATCTGCGAAATCTTCAAAACATTGTTACGCTTGCTCTACACTGCTCGCGAAGTTTCTCGGCGAAGTCGCCCGAAGCGAGGTAAAGTTTGACAAAGTAAGCCTAAGTGCCTCTCTACACTATCGTATTCGTCTTACTTCGTTCAACTTCACGAGCATTGTGGAGGAAGCTTTAGAGTTAGAAGTTAGAAGCTTTAGACAAACGTTACCTAGGTACCTACGGTTACCTGTCTACAATAAACAAAACAATAAGTATTTGTTTTTCCACTGTATAGATTGGTCGACACTAGAGATGGTCACACAAAGAATATAAAGGGTTCTGGTGAAGTTCCTGAGTACTGCTTGAGACCTGACTTCGGTCAGATGCCGGCGTACTTGCTGAAGAGGAATAGAAAAATCCAAAAAGCTTTGGACAAGATTAGACATGCGGAAGAAACTAAGGAAAGTCTGTGCAAGCTTATCACTGAAGAAGAACGTCAGAAATTGTTGAATGTTAGTATTTCTTTTCTTTTTAGGGTTTTATTTATTTACACTTTATTGCACGCCCGATAAAAAAAACTTAAGATAGGAACATTTGTTTAAAAAAGCAGTGCAATGGGTGGCCTTAAAGCGATCTCTACCAGGCAACCTTTGGGTGGATAAAGTTGGTTGCACGTAATGAGTGGACGTGGTTGTTGTTTGGCGTACTTCTAATTCCAATGTTTTATTGAGTTTCGTACCTACATCATAATTGACATTTCTTTGCTATACTTAACATATAAATACGACACAATATATACATATTATATATCTATGTATTATTTACACAAACATACTCTATACAAATATATGTATATCTATAAACAAATATATATCTATAAATAAATATATGTCTATAAACAAACACATATCCATAAATATATTTATATACACACATACATATAGCTAATCTACTTTGATAGATAGTGTTCCTTAACCATGTCTTTAAATTTCGAAATTGTCTGCGCTCGCCTTATTTTTACGGGTAGTCGATTCCATAGTCGGATCGCAGTGAATGTGAAAGATTTGTCTGATCTTTAATCTTAAGTTTTTTGACGACCTCAGACATTTCACATGCGTATCGCAAAGGAACTTGAATCGTTCCTTAAGATAGGAAGGAGTTGAAGGGTTAAATAATATGTTAAACAGCTGTGAAAGAATATGAGCATCCCGGCGACGTCGTATGGGTAACCATCCAAGCTGCGTTCTGAAATGAGAAACATGGTCAAACTTGCGTAAGCCAAAAATAAACCTGATGCAGAGATTCTGGTAACGCTCAAGTTGGTCCAGCTGGTTTTCGGCAAGATCAGGATAGCTGACGTCTGCATAATCTAATATAGGTAACAGTAACGCGCTGGCAAGTGCAATTTTGGTGGTCATGGGTAGGAGGCATTGTAGTCTACGCAAGGAGCCCACCGACTCGAACATCTTACGACCCACTCCTTGTATCTGTGGCTCCCATGATAGTGTTGAGTCCAGATATATCCCCAAATTCTTCACCATATCACTAATAGCAATAGTAAGTTGTGCTATCAAAAATTAGCGGGGCGATATCTGTCCACACAATTTTTGATCGAGTTCTGGAGCTGCCCAAGATAGCAACTTGAGTTTTCACGGGATTCACCTTGAGGCCATACGAACTACTCCAGTCGCTTATGTGCCTTAAATCTCTATTTATGATTTCAACAGCTTCCTTCAATTGTTGAAATGGTGCTTGACAATAAATTTGTAAATCATCTGCATAAAGGTGGCAAGAAGAAGAAATATGACTTGTGATGGAATTCATAAAAATTGAGAGGGTTCCGTACCCAAAGGGTAACAACGGGAGCCTATTTGTGAGACTTCGTCGTTCGTCAGTAACGAGGCTGTATTACAGGAACCGCGAGAGTTTGTGTGCCCCTATAATAATAATAATAATTATATTTTTAAATAGATTTTTATTTTGTATAAATTTATTTAAAAATGTATCAAATATGTGTATTAAATGTTAAAATAAAGGAAATAATAATAATATTTACGGACATCTCACACAACGCTATCTGATCCCAAAGTAAGCTAGGAATAACCTGCTTGTGTTATGGGTATCAGACCACGGATATTAATACTTATATACTTTTAAATACATACATATTATACATACCAACACCCAGACTCTTGAGACAAACATTTATGGGCCACACAAATATTTGTCTCCGGTGGGAATCGAACCCACGACCTCCCTCGAGGCGGTATCACTACCGACTGCGCCACAGAGGCAGTCATATAACAAACGTGATGTTTTTAGGGTTCCGTAGCTAAATGGCAGAAAAAGAACCCTTATAGATTCGTCATGTCTGTCTGTCTGTCTGTCCGTCCATTTGTCACAGCCCTTTTTCTCCGAAACCATAAGGCATATGCTGTTGAAACTTGGTAAGTAGATAATAAATAAATAATATATAATAAATATTCACGGACATTTCACACAACGCTATCTGATCCCAAAGTAAACTAGGAATAACCTGCTTGTGTTATGGATATTAATACTTATATACTTTTAAACTTCGGAAGTGATGTAAAATATGTATGATTTTACATCACTTCCGAAGTTTGGTCCCAAAACTGAGGGCAGCATCAGCCGCACTCGCGCGGACCATAGCGTCCTTGGCTGTGTGCATCTGGATTGAGGGCCCAAAAATTAAATCTTCGCAAAACAAAATAAGATTTACAGGGACTTCAGTTATAATTTTGATAAACTTAGGGCAAAGTGCCACAAATTTCTTTAACACGAAATAAAGCTGTTATGATGAAATACACACAACAACACCGTCTAGGGATATTTCACATTTTCTCAATTTTCAGAAAACCTGTTAGGAATAATATGCAACAATGTTATATTCTTAGGAAGCCCATTTTTCAGACTATATTTTAAAATAAAATAAAAATGGTGCAACTAAAGATGAATGTGTCATTTACGGAAAAATAAAAAAATAAGTAATTTCTTTTCAATTTTTTGCACTGATAGGAAAAATCAGTAGTCAGTAAAACCGCCCATGACGTTAACCACGGTCCTGCAACGGTTTTTCATGCTTTGAATTAAGTTATCAAAGTCTCGCTCCGGGATATTGTCCCAAGTTCTGCTAAGATGCAAAAAAAATGCTCTTCAGTCGCAATGTCTGCAGGAAAATTCTTATAAGCCCTTCTTTGGAGCATGTCCCACGCATGCTCGATGGGGTTTAAATCAGGCGATTGCGCCGGCAAGGGTAAAACCGACACGTCATGGTCCTGCAGCCAGCTGGTCACCGCTCGCGCTGTGTGCGGACGGGCGTTGTCATGCATGAGAGTAAATTCTTGACCCATTTGAAGTCGATGAGAGTAGACAATGGGTACAAGCACCTGGTCGCGGTATTTTTCAGCGGTCATGGTGTTTCTAATCCAAACGAGGTCCGTTCTTCCACCAAAACGAATTCCCGCCCAAACCATAATTGTCCCGCCCTTGTATGGATGTACTACCTGGGGGTGTTGCAGACGACTCTCACGACCAGGAACTCGCCAAACGCGTACTCTTCGTGAATCGGGATGAAAACCGAATCGGGACTCATCGGTAAACAGTTAGTCTTTACACATATTATGCTACAGACCACTGGTTATCTTCCCAAAGCAAATGTTCACGAGCCCACTCTAATCTTCGTCCACGATTTCCTCAGCGTAGTGCTGGAGTACGAAGTGGCCTGCGAGCATGAAGGTTAGCTTCATGCAGTCTCCTCCTCACAGTTTGGTCACTGACAAGCAATTGGTGTTCTGACTGGAGCCGTTGAACCAACTGCACGGCTGTAACGTTTGGCTGCATTCTCGCGGCAACTTGTAAAAATCGGTCTTGTCGTTGGGTGGTTATGCGTCTCCCGCCACGGTGTCTTTCAGCCACTTCCCCGGTTGCACGATAACGTGACCACAATCTTGAAATAACGTTTTGCCTGGTTCCAATCTCCTCAGCAATACTCCGCTGAGTAGCCCCAGCTTGGAGCATGCCTACTGCCCTTAGCATTTCTTCTCTAGTTAAATAGCGTAGCTGCATGATTGACACACTGAAATAAATTCGTAATTAATCAATAACTAGCTTTAAAACTTCAACTGGACAAAACAAATACCAATTAACTATCGTCGGTAAAATTAAAATTTCGAACTTCGCTATACTAATGCCGCGCAAATAATTTGTTTTAATTCCTTTTATTTAATTTCAAATTTGTAATCATTTAAATATACAAAATACCTACAAAATAAGATTTTTTAAAATCGGCCAGTATTTTTTGAGATGCAGAACTTTTAAAAAAATATCCCTCGACGGTGTTGATGTGTGTAACTTGGGCTCTCAATCCAGATGCCTCAGTCTGACGCGAGTCGTCATACGGTGCGCGCGCGTGACAGGCAGTGTTATCGATTCAACTTAATTTTATTTATCTACCCTCATTATGAATTATGATGTCGAACGATAATAGTGATGAAAACATAATAGACAATTGTGAGAAAAGTGATACGGAAATTGTTAATGAATGTGAACGTATACTAAGCAACATATCAGCAAATAACTTTGGAGAAATGGAACAAGTACCGCAATCTTTGAAAAGAAAAGAGCGAGACACTCAAAGTGCGAGTACTGACGATGAATTTATTACAGTGGTAAGAAGAAAACCTAAGCGCTTATTACGTAGGGATTCATTGATAGAACAACGTATGCGAGCGTCATTGAATGATTGCGGGACGGAAGAAATAGTGACTCAAAATTACGAAGTATGCGTGACGTCATTAAAGGAGTTACCAAAACAAATGGCTATGGCAAAACTACTACAAAGTTTGAATATACAAGGTATATCTAGGATTAAGTATAAATCAGCATTCAAAGTTTTTATACAATTCGAGTCGAATATAGGCGCAGAGAAGCTTTTAAAGTGTAAGAAGTTTGAAGACCTAGACTATCGCTGTTATAAGAGCTATGAAGTTAAAATTTCGTATGGATTAGTCAAGGGTATAGACCTCGAATTGAAGGAGCAGGAAATCTTAGAGAGCTTGGAGTGTGTCTCTAAAATCATATCTGTAAAAAGACTTAAGAGAAGGGCAACAGATGGCCAGTGGATAGACTGCGAATCCGTAAGAGTTGGTTTTGACAGTTCCACCCTCCCCTCTTATGTATCAGCATATGGATGTAGAATTCCAGTTGAACCCTATATATTTCCTGTTTCCCAATGCTCTGGTTGTTGGAAGTTTGGACACATTATAAAATTTTGCCCGTCCAAAAAGTTAATATGCCCTAAATGTGGTGATAATCAACATTCTAATTGTACAATGAAGGACATAAAATGCCTGAACTGCAAAAAGCCTCACTTTGTGCTAGATAAGACCTGTCCAGAGTTTCAAAGGGAGAGAAATATTCGTGTCATTATGAGTCAAGAAGGAATAACATATAAAAAAGCACTAGAAAAAGTACTATACCAGGAAAAAGAAAAAAACAGTATTATAATGTCTTCTGTCGTCCAAACCAACGAGGCTATACCGCAGTCCATTTCGACTATAGGAAAAACATACCGAGATGTGACTACCAGAGCGGATGTACACCATGAAAAAATAGATGATTCTGATTTTGTTACGATATTATCCAAAAAGCCGACAAAGACTGCCAAAAAAAGCAAGAGAAAAGTTATTCAGGCCGGCCGAGAAGAAAATATCTGGAATCAGGACTCGACTATACAAAGCAATGAAGAAGAAAGTAACACTTTGGGAGATGAAGAGCCTAAGAAAAAGAATAGTAGTTTAAAAATATTTTTAGAGAAAATACGGGCAATACTGTTGGCAAAGAAGTCGATCGAAGAAATTGTCTGGGATGTATTAAAGGTGATTTTTGACGAAATTAAAACCCTGTTAAAGAATATGTGTGTTGAAGGTATTTTATTAGAGAAAGCTATAGGACTATTCAATACCAATGGATAATAGAGTAAGTAAGGACATTAATTTTAAAATACTTCAGTGGAACTCTCGAAGCCTTCGACCAAAAATTGTTAGTTTTGGGGAGCTCTTAATACAAGAAAAAATCCATGTAGCTTTAATAAGCGAGACTTGGCTTGATCCTGAGAATAATGTAAATATAAGGGGATATAATATTTATAGAAAGGACAGAGACGATTCTTACGGCGGAGTGGCAATTATAACGCATAAATCTATTCGGTGTTGTGTAGGGTCAGCAAACATAAGCAATACAGATATAGAGATACTCCATCTTAAATTATTAAACTGTAGCAATCTACAACATATTTTCTCGATATATTGCCCCTCTTCAATCAGGACATCGGTATCAGACTGGGATGAAATATTCTCCATGTACCCTGGCAAGACCATTATAGGAGGTGACTTTAATGGGCACCATAGCAATTGGTCTAACAAAACAGACTCTAGGGGAAATCAGATAGCTGATTCGGCCTTGAATAATGGATTTATTCCCATAAACGATCATTCAGTGACTCGTATTAAAATGTGCAATGGGCAGCTACAGAAATCATCTCCTGATATTAGGTACGTTTATTTCATCTGACATAGTGGTCAATTACGAATGGAAAACACTCCAAGAAAATCTAGGTAGTGATCATTTTTGCATTAGAATAAATACTATTTACCATGCCGACCAACCTCCACTTACGAAACGAAATTACAAAAGAATAAATTGGGAAATCTTTACTAGTGATACTTTAAATTCTTTTACGAATACACAAAATCAAGAGACACATTGTGATTTACAACTAAAGTATGATATTTTCGAGGGTCACATTAACAAGGCAATTGATCTTAGTGTTCCATTTATTAAAATTTGTAGGAATCCAGAAGCTAATTTTAAGCCACGTGAATATTGGAACCAACATTTGTCACATGCGGTGGCAAGACGGCGATTAGCATTAACCAATTTCCGTCGTAATCCGACACCACAAAATTTCACAATATTAGAAAATGAAACCAAATCATCCCATAAACTTATCCGTGACGCGAAATACCAAAGCCGTCAAAAATTTTATGATTCTATAAATGAGAAAATAAGCGTCACTGATATGTGGCGCCGTATGCGTTTTGTGAAGGGAATACGTCAGAAAAAAAGCTCTGTCCCTCTAGATGATCAAAAAGAATTGCTTAAATCACTTACACCCGATTCGGTAACAAGTTTTAGGCCTACTTTCACTTCACACAATAACTTACTAGAATCAGATTTTACACCCTCAGAACTCGATATATGCTTAAAGAAAAAAGATACAGCACCTGGAGCAGATGGTATCACTTATTCCATGATTTATAATTTGCCCGATAATGGAAAAACATTCTTACTCGATATATTTAACCAAATATTGAATACAGGACAGGTACCAGATCAGTGGCGTAAAATTACTGTGGTAGCCATATCTAAAACTGGCCAAAATGCATCTAGTCAAAAGCTTAGACCCATATCACTAATGTCCTGTATTTGTAAAATATTTCACTGTTTGATTTTAAGGCGATTGGAATGGCACATAGAAAGATTAATGACATTTACACCTTATACTGTTGGATTTAGAAAAGCTCACTCTTGTATAGATAGTTTGGCTAGAATAGTTACACACATTCAAATCTCACAGTCTAAAAATGTTCCAACGACTGCTTGCTTCCTAGATATAAAAAATGCTTACAACAATATATTAATTGATAGGACACTCTCCATTTTAGATGAACTAAAAGTTGGTACTAAGATTTGCCAATATTTGTGGTCCTTTTTAAGTGAAAGACATCTGAACATTAGATCGGAAGCGGGGGAGACAGTGTTCACAAGGTGGACAAGTATGGGCCTGGCGCAGGGAGATCCTCTGTCTCCGCTCATTTTTAACATTGCCACTCATGGTATTTGCAAGACAATACACGGTAGTGATGTTTGTATTTCTCAATACGCCGATGACTTTGTGGTATATTATAGCAATAAAGATATAGGTGTATCTCAGTCGCGAATGCAAAACGCAATAAATTCCGTTGTTGCAGCTCTTGACGATTTAGGTCTTGAACTATCTACTAATAAAACTACTCTTTGCCTATTTAGTAGGGGCCGTAGGAAGATTCTACCATTTATAAGAGTGAAAGAGGAATTAATTAGTAATGCAAACTGTGTCAAGTATTTAGGCATTTGGCTTGATCGAAGCCTATTATGGGGGAAACATATAAAAGAGATAGCTGAAAAATGCAAAAGCTTTCTTAATATTCTCAGAGTACTGTCGGGTTCCTCTTGGGGAATGCACCCAAGTCACATGCGTCGCCTATATATTTCTCTCGTGAGAAGCAGGCTAGATTACGGAGGTTTTCTATTTGGTTCCAGTGCCAAAAGCAATACCGAAAAACTGGATAAAATTCAAAATCAAGCTTTACGCATAGTAGGAGGTTTTATTAAGAGCTCCCCAATCCATGTAATGGAAAGTGAAATGAGTGTACCACCATTGTTTAGTAGATGGTTATATTTAGCTCATAAGTATTGTCTAAAATCTTTTTCATTCTCTAACAATTTAACCGTTAAACTTATAAATGATTTGCGTATCCAGTGTGCAACTAGTTATTGGACGAATAAAAGGCAACCAATTTTGATAACAGCATATGAAACAGTGAAAGATGCTGATATATATTCGAGTTATCCGTTAGATATGTTTAATTTACCGATTTGGCTATCAAGAATTGATTTAAAAAACACTTTATACATAAATTTAGATGCTATTCAAGGTGCTAAGAACAACCAGGAGATCAACTCCTTGCGGGCAAATGTTGTACAGGAATTAAGTTTAAAATATGGCGACTGGTTTAAAGTGTATACTGATGCATCGAAAAACAAAATGGGTAGAGGAGCATCATATGTAGCCCCTCTTCACTCTCATATAGGAACTTTTAAAATTAATAGTTGTATATCTATTATGTCGTTGGAGCTTTTGGCTATCTCAGAAGCCCTTACATATGTTGCGTCCTGCGACGCTGCTCATATAGTGGTTTTGACCGACAGTAAAAGTGCACTACAGCACCTGGCTCGATGCGTCTCTGGACACAGAGGTGTACCGACAGCCTACGCTGTACTTCATAAAGTATATCAGTTAGCTCAGAGTGGTAAAAGCCTCAAACTTCAATGGGTGCCGGCTCATATTGGGTTACGTGGCAACGAACAAGCAGATCAGTTGGCAAAGTTAGCATGTACCACAGGTCGAAGTACCATAGCTCCTGTCTATTACTCTGAGGTACTATCTAGATCTAAAAGTCTCTGTTACGCTCAATGGAAAGAGTACTTTGATGAGCGGTCGAAGTCCAAGGGTATATGGTACAAAACTATACAAAGTGAACCCATGCGAACTCCGTGGTTCATGAATGCCAAACTGTATAGATATGTAATAAAATTAGGATTAAGGATACGTTCAGGACATTACCCTTCTAAAAAGTTTGCATACCTGATGAACATATCTGAGTCACCTAATTGTGAGGAATGTGGCACTTTAGATGATGTACAACATTTAATATTAGAATGCAGGAAAAATCGGCTTCAGAGAGAGTCATTCATAAGTGAGTTTAAAATTAACATGTGTGACATGGGTGTAATACAGTCCATTCTATCTACTCCAAGATCTGAAGTAGCAGTGGCAATGTATCATTTGGTTGCCTCTTGTGAATGACTCTCTTGAACCAGTAAATTAAGATTGATTAGTTAAGTTCATTTTAAGTACTTTATTAATATTCTTTTATATCTTTTCTGTGTATAAAATGTAATAGGTTACAATAGGATTGACATATCCATTAGGATAAAAATCCTTTAAAAAAAGATTTAAAAAAAAAAAAAAAAAAAAAATCCAGATGCCTGCATAAAGTGGCATAGCCTGATTCTCGGAAAGTACTACCTCTGGGCTGATAATTTTTATTTAAGGATTTAGTTAAGAATTTCTTACAACTTTTAAGGAATTCCCAAATATGTAGAATACGATATTACAGAGTTATTGCGGTATATCTAGGGCCCTCAGTTTATTAATGTTTGTTCTGAGGAATCATCAAAACATGGATTTATCTAAAGAGATACTTTTAAATACGACTGTAATATATTTTACTTAACCGCGTCTGTAAATTCGTAAAAAAGAAATAATGACAAAACAGTTTGGAAATTGAATTTTCCTAAAACGTCTGAACTGAGGGCCCAATATTTTCTGCAGTGTTGACTAGGATGCCTTCTACAGTTCTACACTACCGCACATTACGGTAAGTATTTTAAGAAATTTTTAATTAAAATCTGACAAAGCGTTTTTTCTTCTAAATGTCATACTTTTGCGAACATTGAATTTTCGGGCCCTCAATCCAGATGCACACCCTTGGCTGCCTTCTACCAAATGTATCACGGTGAACGTTCTGAAGAGCTCTTCAACCTGATTCCACCATCTCCTTTCCGATTCCGAAAAACGCGTGGCGGGCAGAGATGACATGCATACACAGTGGAGAGAGTCCGACTCGCAATTGGCCGGTTTTTTTTGTTGCTGTTTTTTGGTACGGAGCCCTATGCGCGCGGGTCCGATTCGCACTTGGCTGGTTTTTTAGACCCACTGTCAAGGTGATATAATCGACCGTTGACCCGCTAGATGGGAAATGTAGTTTAACTCTAGCAAGGACATTAGAAACATACGAGACGGTGCATTGCCAGTGAACTCCTAAAATATCTTCCAATGGCCTGTGGGCTTCAGAAGTACTACCTACCAAGGATTCCTAAGAACGGGAAATGATTTAACAAAAATGTGTAAAATATTTCTAACCATACACTTTAATTTTATCATATAGGTAGTTAAATAAAATATTACCTAGTTTATTCAGCAATCCTTCCTAGTTTCTGGAGTCTGAGAGATTAGGTAAAGTTGAAGTGCACTCGATTAGTCTAATTATTTCACTGGTTATTTTAATATTATCTGATTATGCGTAACGAATACAAAAGCGGATATTATTCTTTGCAGGATTTGAAACACAACTGGAATCTCATGCAGAAAGGTTTTCTCCAACTACCCATGCTCACAGACACGATCCCCAAGATTCTTACGAAAACTAAAATGGAACAGGAGTTGAAACAGTTGGAGAAAGACATTGCTCTAGTGGAAAGCAACCCTTACATATACATTTATGAGTAACTTCGATTTATCTGAGTAGTGTGATGATTGAATTACCCCAAATTGCTATAGGTGACTTTTTAAACTATCGCGTTTCCTATGTAATGTACCTACAGAGTCTAATTATCTATTCATTTATACAAGGGAAAACGGGGTTATAGGTCTCATACCGTATTACCTGACTTTTCCACCAGTTTGCTTTGACTGTGGTCACAGACTTGAAGGCAGTGGCTGGTCGAAATATCAGACAGTAAAAAGGTACCTATGAAACCTTAAAATAATCCCGAGTCTTTCTAAAATAGGTACCTACCTAGGTCAAAGACCTCAAATAAATAGAGTTATTTGACCTAGGTACATATATTGCAAATTGCGGTTTCCAATTACCTATATAACTAGATACTTTAAAGGTACCACGAGATATGGAACCCTGATACGGTGTTACCTATCTAAATCAAAGACTTCTATATAAACTGAGGTAGACGCTCCGTACTCTAACAAACGAGATTTCAAAAGCAATCCTCAAATACGCACATTAATAAGACTACACTCACTTATAAATATTTTTTACGTAATTGTCACCACACACAATAGCAATATACGAATAGAAAAAGAGTAAAAGAGAAGGCGTATGGACTCCGACTGCAAGTCGAGCACCTACTCTCGAAGTTTTGACTCACAACAGTGCGAGCAACGCTGCTAATTAGCTCAGTTTATAGGTTTCAAAAATCGGTGCGTAGGGCATGTCTACCTCAGTTTATATAGAAGTCTTTGATCTAAATGGCTGCTTGAGCCCGAAGACTGTTGTTAGAACAAGACTATTTTGTTTAATCTTTTGTGTGTTTAATAAATTCGCAATATCACAGCAGCATTGTGTGATTTTAAACTATCTTTCATTAATTTATCTAATACCTACTTACCTGCTTCTTCCTCTTGAGTTTCCAGATTGCTTGAAGACCCTACTACCCGTTCGCTTTAAGTTTGCCGGTCGGCTCGACAGCGGCAAACTTAGAGAGAACGGGCTATACCTACCTTTGAACATAGGGTCTGTTATTGCCTGCTAGGAACAACTAATGCTCCAGCCATACACTAGACATGGAGTGAGAAAAATTGGCAGAGACTTATTGTGGCTGCATTGCATTGTCGTGCCGGGGGCCGGGAGTGCCATTGCCGCGCGGTACATAAAATAGGTGCCGCCCCAGTGATCCTTTTTTTGTCGATTTTTAAAATCCGGCTATACAAATTGTCCGTTAAGGAGCGACAATACAGGTACGAGCGAGGGAACTATGTTGCAACTTGAGCAGGGGTGTGCGTCGCTGTATTGTTTGGCGAATCGTATTCTATCTCTTAACAATGGTAGGTAAGATACAATGTGTTGAAAATATCGTAGGTAAGTACAAGGGGCAGGGCCTGATTTAGGGTTCCGCCCGCCCTAGGCTAGCTATGAATATGCGCCCCTAGCTGTCACTAATTAAATTACAAGTACCTACAAAAGACGAAGAAATATCGATATTAAAATAAAAATATTTTTCAAAATAAAATATCGATATTTTATTTAAAAAAATGTAATCGATGTTTATAACCCTCTGGAGCAGAACGTCATGAAAGCAAAATGTCATGTACGCAAAATAAACGATACATCGATATTTATGAAAGATATACAGGGAAAATAAAATTTATTCCCTTTGCAATTTTTAAAAAAATATTTAGGTTTGTCAAAATTTTTGTGACTTGCAGGGGGTTCGGAAATGCTACAGACTGAGAAGAACACCCCAAGAAACTCAGTCCGGTCCCTCTTATTCATCTTAGTATCTAATACACTTTTTTTATAATGTAGAAAGGATCAATTCGTGTCACTGCCAGGCAGTCTTGTCTTCTAGAAAGTCTTTAATGCTATAATAAGCTTTCTGGCACAATTTAAGTTTTACTAGTTTTTTAAATTCATTAACTGACAAACCTGTTATGGCTGTCGGCAATGTATTGTACATTCGAATACAATTGCCCGCAAAAGAATTGCTTATTTTATTAAGCCTAAATCTAGGTACAGCCAATTTATTCTTATTTCTTAAGTTTAGGTTATGGATATCACTATTTTTAATAAATTTACTGTTATTTTTATGAGTATATAATTAGTTTTCATATATGTACTGTGAATACACAGTAAGGATGTTGATATCCTTAAACTTTTCTCTTAATGACTCCCGAAACCTCATACCATAGATAGCCCGGACACCCTTTTCTGCAACACAAAGATACATTCGATGTCGGCAGCGTTACCCCATAATAGTATCCCATAGGTCATAACACTGTGGAAATAGCTAAATTAGACAAGACGCGCTGTTCTAATGTCTGTCAGTTGTCGGATCTTTTTAACGGCATAGGCTGCAGAGCTCAGTCTGCCCGAGACTTTCACGATATGAGGCCCCCACTGCAAGTTGGAGTCTAACTTGCCCAGAAAGACTGTTTCATCGACCAATTCTACTTGATCATCCCTAATCCTAATACTGGTGTTAACGAGCCTAACATTTGGCAAGGTGAATCTAATACATTTTGTTTTGACAGACAAAAATTAAATTACATTTTCGGCTTCAGTCTCGATTAGAGATTGTCCTACAATAAAAATTTAAAAATATCTTCAATTTACAGATTCTCCACTTTACAGTTTTAACAATAAATTATTAGCGTTAAACCAGTGGACTACCCTAGAGAGGGCATTGTTTACTTCGTCAAGATCTTCCACCACACGTCCACGTTCAACTTTAAATATTAAAGATGTGTCATCAGCAAACAAAACTACCTCGTGATCGTCTCTTATAAGGTGAGGGAGATCATTTATGTAGGTAAACTAAAAATAGAAAAGGTCCCAGAATTGAACCCTGAGGCACCCCCATTGTTACAGCAGAACCATTTGACTGTTTACCATTTATAACTACTCTCTGTACTCTACACATATACAGGGTGTCCCACGGCTATGCCACATGGAGGAAAAGTACCTTAAATATTGTAGATGGAACATTTTACTGAAAGAAGACATTATTTTAATTTAAAAAACAATTTAATCTATGATCATAGATTTTTAAAAAATTACATGGTTGAGCCGGGAATCGAACCCGCTACACGAGAAAAAATAATCATTCCGTAGGTTTATCATACCGATCGAAAGGCTTCATCATAAGGATTATTTTTTGCAAAGTAACATAGTGTCAAAAATAAACGCAAGACCATGTATTTTAACATTTGATGTGAAACTTTGTTCACAAAAATGAAAAGCTGGATGGCATCGCCGGTGATCTCAATGAAGACTTTCGTTCCTGGATCGGGACAAATACGATGGCCGCCGAGATCCACAGATCTAACAACGTTAGATTTTTTATGGGGTTATGACATGTAATTTTTTTTATACCACTAAGGTGGCAGACAAGCATACGACCCACCAGAAGGTCACCGCAGCCTATATTAAATGTAGTTTACAAGAAATGCAAATGTCCACGAGCTACAAACAGAACTTGGACGTATTATTATAAATATCCACCACACCAAGATCAAAACATCGACAAGGAGTAAAATAATCAAAAGTGTGCGACTTTGTATTCAACAATATGGGACTTTTGCATTAAAAATGTTAAAATTCATGGTCTTCCGTTTTATTATGATGAAGCCTTTCGATTGGTATGATTTACCTAAGGGGTGATTATTTTTTCTCGTGTAGCGGGTTCGATTCCCGGTCACGCAGCGGGTGTCGCAGCGGGTGACGCAGCGGGTGATGCAGCGGGTGTCGCTGCGTACCACGCGGCGGATGCAGCCTCGAGAGAAGCCACGCCGCACGCGTCGCTCGACGCCCCGCGTTTCCTTAAACGAGCTCCTACATTTCTATATGTTTGATTTTGCGCGTGACGCTACGCGGGCCGCTTCACGCGCCGCCTGACTATAAACGGTCAAATCGCTTTACGCGCCGCTGCAAGCCACGCCGTACGCGACGCTTGACGCCCCGCGTCTCCGAGCCCTCATACTATCTAGTCCTCCTCCGACATCGGCATCTGCTATTTAATTAAAATACACAGATCGATATGCTGTAAGTATTTTAAGCGTCTACTTGTTGTCCTTATTAAATACTAGCTGATGCCCGCAGCTTCGCCTGCGTGAAATTTTGTTCCTAGACTATAACATATTTCTGTAGGCACCATATTTCAGCCTCGACTAATTGGGCTCTTTAGCGCATGCCTCGAGAAAGGCCAGTTTCCCAAGGTCTGGAAGACAGGGAAACTGGTCTTAATTCGAAAGGCGGGGCGGCCGGCAAATTCCCCATCAGGGTACCGGCCGATCGTGTTGCTCGACGAGGTGTGCAAGCTCTTTGAGCGCATTATTGCACAACGCCTCGTCGGGCACCTCACACGCGTGGGGCTTGATCTGGCGGATAGCCAGTTTGGCTTCCGTCAGGGACGCTCCACCGTGGACGCGATCATGCGCATTAGAGGCCTGACGGAGGAAGCAGTCTCACAGGGTGAGGTGGTGGTGGCGGTGTCTCTCGACATCGCCAACGCATTCAACACCTTGCCCTGGAGCTGCGTCAGGGAGGCGCTCATCTATCATGGAGTGCCTCCCTACCTCCGTCGAATTGTCGGGGCTTATCTCTCTGAGAGAGCCATAACTTACCCGAGCTGGCTAGGGCCGGGTCGGCGAGATGTGTCGTGCGGTGTTCCACAGGGATCGGTTTTAGGGCCGCTCCTGTGGAACATCGGTTACGACTGGGTGCTGCGTGGTCCGTTGCTCAGAGGGGTCGTCGTAACGTGTTACGCCGACGACACCCTCGTTACGGCGCGGGGAGCAACGCACCGTGCAGCAGCACTTAAGGCCACGGCAGGGGTTGCTCAGGTCGTGGGTCGGATTCGGCGGCTGGGTCTCGAGGTCGCCCTTCACAAATCCGAGGCTCTGTGCTTCCACGGACCTCGGATGGGGCCACCTGCGGGATCCAGCCTACAGGTAGGGGGCGTCAGCATCGGCATCGAGCCCTCGATGAAGTATCTGGGGCTCGTACTCGATGGCCGGTGGAACTTCGGACATCACTTCCGAAGTTTGGTCCCAAAACTGAGGGGAGCATCGGCCGCACTCGCGCGGTTGATGCCCAACATCAGGGGACCCAACGCTCCCTACAGGAGGCTGTACCTGGGGATCGTGCGAAGCATGGCTCTGTACGGGGCTCCCGTATGGGCGGAGACCCTGACGGCCAGCAATGAGGCTAGACTGCTGAGCCCGCAGAGAGTGATGGCCGTCAGGGTGATAAGAGGATACCGCACGATCTCCGGTGAGGCGGCATGTCTCCTAGCCGGGACCCCTCCATGGGACCTGGAAGCGAGAGCCCTTGCGTCACTGTTCAGATGGCGCAAGGAGGCGCTGGAGCGGGGCCAAAGGCCTGCGTCTCGAGAAATCGAGGCCCAGCGGACCCTGCTCCACCAGGAAACCGTGGAGACATCGAAGGAGCAACCAAAGGGGGGATTCGCCACAATCGCGGCCGTCAGACCGGTCATGGACGAGTGGCTGGAGAGAAGACACGGTGCTCTCTCCTACCGGTTGACACAGATGCTTGCCGGGCACGGTAGCTTCGGTAGGTATCTGTGGCGAAAACACCGGGAAACCACTGCCGAGTGTCAGCACTGCGAGGACTGCAGCGATGACACGGCGCTCCACACGCTGGTAGTGGGTCTGGGCGTGGACACTCTCTCGCTTGATGCCATGGTGCGAGCCATGCTCTCCAGCGGGAGTAAGTGGGACTGCGCCGCCTCTTTCTGCGAGCAGGTCATGCTCGCGAAGGAGGTGGCGGGCCGGGTGCGGGAGAGAACTCTCCCACCCGAGTTCCGCAGACGGCGCCCTGGGCGCCGCCGACGTGTCTTCGCCGAGGACTATCGGCCTCCATGACCGGGGGTCTGAGGACGAAAATCAAAATCAATCAAATCAAAAATATATTTATTTCACATAGGCATTATACAGATGCGCTTGCAAAACGTCCAGAATACAAAACAAAAACTCTACCACCAGTTCACAACGCGACCCACCTGAGAAGAACTGGCAAGAAACTCAGCGGGTTGTTCTTTTTTTGCTCTATTTACAATTTTAAAGAATCTAAAAACTAGGCATTTTAACAATTTTTTTGAGAATCCAGCAGAGCAGGTCATTTCCAGGCTTCCTTATCCAACAAATAATCATTGATTGTATAGTAGCCCCTGCAGTTCAATTTACTTTTAACAGATCTTTTAAACTTATTAAGGGACATACTTTTAATTTCGTCTGGAAGCCTGTTGTAAAAGCGTATACAGTTACCCATGAAAGAATTGCTGGTTTTGTGCAATCTGCTATGAAAAACAGCAAGGTTATTTTTATTTCTAGTGTTGACATTGTGTCTATCACTTAACTTAGCGAAACTATGTAGATTTCTTTGTACATACATAAGGTTTTCAAAAATATATTGTGATGCTACAGTAAGAATATTAACCTCTTTGAATTTTTCGCGCAGAGAGACCCTTGGACCTAGTCTATATATAGCTCTTATGGCCCGCTTTTGTAAAATAAAAATTTTATTTATATCTGCAGCATTGCCCCACAGTAGAATACCATAAGACATTATACTGTGAAAGTAACTGAAATAAACTATTCTAGCCGTATCTACATCAGTCAAGTGCCTTATTTTTTGTACAGCAAATGCTGCTGAACTTAATCTACTAGCTAGTTTTACAATATGTGGACCCCATTGTAAACCAGCATCAACCGTTAACCCTAGGAATGTGGTTTGTTCCACAAGTTCCAACTCTCGACCATTAAGTTGAACATTGGTTTCTGACTGTGCTACATTAGGCAAGGTAAATTTAATACATTTAGTTTTATTATCATTTAGTTTAAGATTGTTAGTGTTAAACCAATGAACCACTTTCAAGATTGCGTTGTTGACATCGTCATAGTTATCTATTTGTCTTTTTACTTTGAAAATCAAAGAAGTATCATCTGCAAACAAAACAATCCTGTTGTTGTCCCCCACGTAAAAGGGTAAGTCATTAAAATATATAAGGAATAAAAATGGTCCGAGTATTGAACCCTGCGGGACGCCCATAGTAACTACAGATCCCTCTGAGCGTGCACCATTAACATCGACCCGCTGAACGGTGAGAGGGCCGCTCACCGTCCTTACAGAAGCAGGCCCATGACGGCAGCGTGACGTGAGCACTCACGCACGCCCCCCCTTAGAAGCGGGGTCACACCCGAAACACCCCATAGACGCGGGATTGCACCCGAACCACCCCCTGGGCGAGGCCGCATTGGCGGCCGTAGGTCTGTTGGGAGTCACGGGACATCCTTCCTGAGGGCTTACCCGGGGCTCTCAACCATAGGCTGTTGGGCGTTACGTGAGGTTTTTTAGTCGGTAAGAGTCCGGCATAGCATCCTACGAGGATTTTCCCTGACGTTAAAAAAAAAAAAAAAAAAAAGGCACCATATTTCAGCCAGATCCGTTCAGCCGTTACAGCGTGAAAGAGTAACAAACATCCACACTCACAAACATTCGCATTTATAATAATATCTAGTTAGATTTCTGATTAACAAATTCATAATGCATAATAATATGAGCTAAGTAAATTTATTTATTAAATACTTACATTTCTTAATTCAATGGCTTAACTACTACCTACTTGACACAACTTCTCTTCTAAGCAATTGACATCGTAACTTAGTTCTTTCTTCAGGTAGTCCCAGCCTACGACGTTTGGACAAACCGAACTACTGTAGGCTTTGTCCTCCTATGATCCAACCAAGACCTGGTAACGTAATAACAATGTTAATTTCATCAGCTGAGCGTTCATGTTCATTGTAATGCCTCTTTTCAGTCCTGTCGAATGTAGTCTACGTAGAGGCCATTCTCGTATTTTACAAAGACTTGGTGAGTCTGTTTCCTGACAGAATGCAGTCGACACTATATCTATACTTATAATAAATCTGTAGAAGTGAAAAATCTGTACATTCAAAATATCAAAAAAATAAATAGCAGGGGGTGTTACTAGACCGACACCGAACCCAAAAATGTGATTAAAAATTTTTTTGTCTGTCTGTCTGTCTGTTTGTTCAGGCATCACGCAAAAACTACCGGTTCGATTACGATGAAACTTAGTATAATTATTCTTTAATAGTCTGGGCACCACACTGGGTACTTTTTATTCCGGAAAAGTATATAGAATTCAAAGCAAACTTAATTTTGCGGTTCGATCCCTAGACACAAAGTTATTATCAATGAATGCTTAAACGGTTAATGGTACGATGATGAAACTAAGCATGAGCGTTGTTTGTTACAATTTGAAAAAAGTAATTTTAACATTTTTGCAAATTCCACCTCCAAAGGTATAAAAAAGGAGGGTAAAGTTTGTATGGGACAACGTGATTTCTTGGTCCGATCTACTTAAAATTTGGCATGTAGCATTATTATCATAATTTATTGAAGACGTGTTTCGTATTTTATTGAAATTTATGCTATAACGAGCTAAAAAGGGAATGTAAATTATTTTGGGGTAGATTTTCTCCTGAGTTGATATCAATACTCCTTAAATACTCTTATTTTATACTTAAATTACTTTTTATTTTGACACATAATTTGTGAAAGCGTTGTCATTTATGTTAGGGATATGGTTTTACTTCAGACTTCAAAGTCTTACGTACAGTAAAGGGCCAAAAAGAATGCACATCGAGCTTTAGAAAGAGGCAATCGGCTAATTTCGACTTCGTATAGCGATATCTGTGTCGCACAGTCGCACACACCATGACGTTTGTTTTGTCAGTCACGGTTCAAATGCGAGAGAGTGCAGTCGCTTATCTAAGCCAATATATATATAGAGCTGCTAAAACCCCTATAAAATTAAATTAGTACCTACTATGGCATCTATAGGTAAAAAAGGTAAGCCGTTAGTCTACCAGTCACGCGAAATTATCCATAATGTTTATAAATATTTTTTATCTGAAGCCAACCAATTTAAAAAACATGGCACTGGCACTGATAATACACATTCCAGTGGAACAAAATTCAGCTCTCGAAAAAATGGGAGACCAAAAAAACAATTTCGTTTAGATATTGACGATTTTGATTATGATGTTGTTAGAAGAATGGTGTACGATTTTCATCTGCGTTACAAACAACTGCCTACAATAAAAACATTAAAAGCTAAATTATCTGAGGCTATTAATTACAATTGGTCTGAAAAGACGTTAAGAAAATTTTTTTATGAAATGGGATTTGCGTTCACAAAAATAAAAGACAATAGAAAAGTTCTAATGGAAAAGCACGATGTAGCTCTCAAACGAATTGAATATCTGGACAAAATACGCGAATTTCGCGAAGCAGGAAAAAACATTATCTATATGGATGAGTCCTACATACATACAACCCACACTAAAGGAAAAACTTGGAGTGATGATAAGCAAATAGGGGTAAAAAAACCGATTTCAAAAGGTCAACGTTTGATAATTGTTCACGCAGGTAACGAAAAAGGTTTTGTACCAGGAGCCTTTTAACGTATAAATCCACGGACGCTAAAGGTGATTATCACAACGAAATGAATAACGAAAACTACGAGAAGTGGCTGGTTAATCAATTAATTCCAAATATACCTAATGATTCTGTTCTGGTTATCGACAACGCACCCTATAACAATAAATATGTTGAAAGACCCCCCAACTCAAACACCAATAAACCGGAAATGATCAATTGGTTACAAAGAAACGAAATTTCAGTTGATCATAAATTAACAAAACCTCAGATATATAATATTATATGTCAGCACAAGGACAGATTTACAGAGTTTTCCGTGAACAAGATACTAGCCGAACATGGGCACACTGTGTTGCGATTGCCTTGCCACCGTACCATCCGGATTTTAATCCAATTGAAAATATATGGTCTCAACTAAAAGGCTATGTAGCCGCGAGAAACGTGGATATGAATTTAAGTTTAATAAAGACATTATTAACTGAAAAATTAAACATGATCGGGGCTGATGAGTGGAAAAAGGTTTGCGATCATGCGATAAAATGCGAGAATGAATATCGAGGAATTCAACACGCTATGGGCGACAAAATAGATAGATTGGATAGGCTAGTAATAAATACAGCTGATAGTGGCAGTGACACAGACCTCAATGAGAGCACAGATAGTGAAATGGAAGGAATTGAATATACCTACATGATTTTGATTTTATTATACTAATTCCGTATTTTTCCCCGTGCGGTGTTCTATTAGAATAAGAAAAAAAATATGTCGCATAAGTCGACTAATGGTACAGGGTTAAACCGTGTTGTGGCCGATGGCCTAGCAATTTGTCACCAAAATATTACACTTTTTGTCGATCTTATATAAAATACAGAACAACAACAACATTCCGAACAACGGTTGGTCGGTTTAGTTGGTCGGAGTGGAAAGACAGATTTATGAAGATTATTTTTTCCTAACAAGAATATAGCAATAATTAAAAATAGTTACATCGTGTTTTACAGCTCTATATATTTCACGTGAAATCAAAACAAAACAACAATAAAGTACTTAGTGCTAAATTCAAATTCTAATAAACGACTAATCTAATAATTGATGTACATGGAAATGAGCATTCGTTTGCATTCGGAAATGCGATGATTGCCGATGTGCATTCTTTATGGCCCCGTACTGTAGTATTGTATTCTCTTTGCTTCAAAGAGATGATTTTACTACAAAGGCATAAAGTTAAATAAAAAGCGCAATTTTGGTATAATATTAACCAAATATGCTATACGAAAGTTTTGTGTGACAAAAATACATATTTGTGAGAAGAAAAGCTAAGATGGCTTGACAGAAGAAATGAAAGACCACGCTTCAGGTAGTATCCACTCTGTCAATAAAATAACACCGCATGTTACCATCTACGCTCACTCCTTACGACAAATATTGTCAGCAGACTGATCATGGAAGGCATGAACTTTATTCTACATATAGTGCTGACTGCATTCTGTCAGGAAACAGACTCACTAAGTCTTTGTAAAATACGGGAATGGCCTCTACGAAGGCTACATTCGACAGGACTGAAAAGAGCCATTACAATGAACATGAACGCTCAGCTGATGAAATTTACATTGTTATTACGTTACCAGGTACGATGTCAATTGCTTAGAAGAGAAGTTGTGTCAAGTAGTAGTTTAGCCATTGAATTAAGAAATGTATTTAATAAATAAATTTACTTGGCTTATATTTTATGCATTATGAATTTGACGATGTATTTTTGTTGCCGGCATAACAACAAATCTATCTATATAAAAAACCATACCACTTTTCGTTGTAATTTTATAACTCAAGAACGAGCTCACCTATCCAAACCAAATGTCTAGGCTTTGTTTGGACTATTTAGTTGATGGTTTATGTGAAGTTTGCACAAAATCGGTCGAGCGGTTCTTCATTCATCACGCAAACGAAGTTGCGTGGGACAGCTAGTGTAGAATAAAGTTCATGCCTTCCATGACCATAGTCGCTTAGGGCTGCTGCCAATGTTTGTCGTAAGGATTGAGCGTTAATGGTTACATGCGGTGTTATTTTATTGACCAGTGGATACTACCTGAAGCGTGGTCTTTCATTTTTTTCTGGCTAGCCAACTTAGAATTTTCTTGTTCTTTTCACAAATGTATTTTTGTCACACAAAATTTGAATAAATTGGCAATAGTAATTCCCTAAAGCATATTTGGTTAATATTATACCAAAATATCGCTTTTTATTTAACTTTATGGCGATGTAGTAAAATCATATGTTTAAAGTTTGAAATAAAACATAAATGAAAACGTCAACTTTCACAAATTATGTGTCAAAATAAAAAGTAATTTAAGTATAAAATAAGAGTATTTAAGGAGTATTGATATTAACTCCGGAGAAAATCAGCCCCAAAATAATTTACATTCCCTTTTTAGCTAGTTATAGTATAAATTTCAATAAAATACGAAACAAGTCTTCCATTAATTATGTTAATAATGCTATATGCCAAATTTTAAGTAGATCGGACCAAGGAATCACGTTGTCCCATACAAACTTTACCCTCCTTTTTTATACCTTTGGAGGTGGAATTTGCAAAAATGTTAAAATTACTTTTTTCAAATTGTAACAAACAACGCTCATGCTTAGTTTCATTATCCTACCATTAACCGTTTAAGCAATAATTGATAATAACTTTGGGTCGCAAAATTAAGTTTGGTTTGAATTCTATATACTTTTCCGGGATAAAAAGTAGGTACCCAGTGTGGTGCCCAGGCTATTAAAGAATAATTATACCAAGTTTCATCGAAATCGAACCGGTAGTTTTTGCGTGATGTCAGGCATCACGCAAAAACTACCGGTTCGATTTCGACAAACAGACAGACAGACAGACAAAAATTTTTTTTATCATATTTTTGGGTTTGGTGTCTGTTTAGTAACACCCCCTGCTATTAATTTTTTTGATATTTTGAATGTACAGAATTTTCACTTCTACAGATTTATTATAAGTATAGATCAAAAAACATGGCAAAATTATTTTTCTGTCTTTAGTATTTGTTGTTATAGCGGCAACAGAAACACATGTACTGTGAATATTTCAGCTTCCTAGCTATCACCGTTCATGAGATACAGCCTCGTGACGGAGAGACAAACAGACGGACGGCGAAGTCTCATGAATAGGGTTCCATTTTTTACCCTTTGGGTACGGAACCCTAATAACGAACGCGCCGAGTACCATCATAGGTGGCGTGGAAATGTGTGCATAACATGCATAATGTGACTCTTAGAATCGCGATATTTCAGAAATGGTAACTCTTAGGAAAAAATAATTGAGATCGTTTTTGTGGAAAATTTTAAGATCTACAACTTTGCCTTGATGGATATTTTAATAACACTTACCGTTATCAAAAAAAGTTCAATATTCCGCAAATATTGACCTAAGACCCCGAAACTGGAAACTCTTTTGTAGCACACATAGCAACAATGGGGACTTTTAATATTTTATTTGTAATGTCAAACCCCTGCCCCAGCTCTCCACCAAAATTTAGCTCACCAGGAATTATTGTTATTTGACCCCTATTTTTATGTCTAAATTGACTGGACTATTAAGTAGCGAAACCGGTCAGATATAATTAAAACTAGCTGTTGCCTGCGACTTTGTACGCTGCATTTTATATGTGATTCTTTAGATTAATATAACTTTTTTATTTATGAACCGATTGACATGAAACAAACACTAAATGTGAAGTGGAGCAAACCGCAACGCAATAAAGAAACCCGCATTGCAATCAGTTGAGGGGTTGCTGAGATTAGCATGCACAAACGTACAGACAAATAGACAGTTACGATTTTATTATGTGTATTGATATTGATAAACATTGTGGAATATTACAAGTGAGTGAGTTTTCATAATGCAGCTCACGGTCCCCTTGCATTTCTCCCAGGTAGGACCATTTCTGTTTTGTTATTCCCTAAAAGCTCTGTAGGTACCATCTGTCGGAGCTGAGACCTCGTCCTGAATAGAGATGGAAGCGATAGTGTGGACGGGATAAATTAAATGGTCTCCCCTTGCTATACACAACCGAGGGGTGATCAAAAAGTAATGATAATCAGGAATTTCTAAAAAAGATAAAATCTAAAAAAAAAATTTATGTTCCTTGATTTTTCCGTACCTACTGCCCAGTTGTCCACTCAATTTTTTTTATGAATGGGACGTTAATTGACGGAGCTACATACTTTTGCATGACAGTAGACGTGTTAAGATTAGTTTTAGCACATGTGTAAAGATTAGTATACTATGGGTAGGTACGGAATAACAACACGAAAATAGAGAAAAATTAAGTTAAGTGCGTCATAAAGTGTCTTTTTATCAAAAAAATCTACCTACTAACGAGATACACGTCTTTTTTTTTTTTTTTTTTTTTTAACGTGAGGGAAAATCCTCGTAGGATGCTTTGCCGGACTCTTACCGACTAAAAAACCTCACGTAACGCCCAACAGCCTATGGTTGAGAGCCCCGGGTAAGCCCTCAGGAAGGATGTCCCGTGACTCCCAACAGACCTACGGCCGCCAATGCGGCCTCGCCCAGGGGGTGGTTCGGGTGCAATCCCGCGTCTATGGGAGATTTCGGGTGTGATCCCGCTTCTAAGGGGGGGCGTGCGTGAGTGCTCACGTCACGCTGCCGTCATGGGCCTGCTTCTGTAAGGACGGTGAGCGGCCCTCTCACCGTCCTCAGACCCCCGGTCATGGAGGCCGATAGTCCTCGGCGAAGACACGTCGGCGGCGCCCAGGGCGCCGACTGCGGAACTCGGGTGGGAGAGTTCTCTCTCGCACCCGGCCCGCCGCCTCCTTCGCGAGCATGACCTGCTCGCAGAAAGAGGCGGCGCAGTCCCACTTACTCCCGCTGGAGAGCATGGCTCGCACCATGGCCTCAAGCGAGAGAGTGTCCACGCCCAGACCCACTACGAGGACCTGTCGCTGTTGTGCCCACGCCGTGCACTCCACCAGCGTGTGGAGCGCCGTGTCATCGCTGCGGTCCTCGCAGTGCTGACATTCGGCCGTGGTTTCCCGGTGTTTTCGCCACAGATACCTACCGAAGCTGCCGTGCCCGGCAAGCATCTGTGTCAACCGGTAGGAGAGAGCACCGTGTCTTCTCTCCAGCCACTCGTCCATGACCGGTCTGACGGCCGCGATTGTGGCGAATCCCCCCTTTGGTTGCTCAAGTCGCATCTTCCATGTCTCCAGGGTTTCCTGGTGGAGCAGGGTCCGCTGGGCCTCGATTTCTCGAGACGCAGGCCTTTGGCCTCGCTCCAGCGCCTCCTTGCGCCATCTGAACAGTGACGCAAGGGCTCTCGCTTCCAGGTCCCATGGAGGGGTCCCGGCTAGGAGACATGCCGCCTCACCGGAGATCGTGCGGTATCCTCTTATCACCCTGACGGCCATCACTCTCTGCGGGCTCATCAGTCTAGCCTCATTGCTAGCCGTCAGGGTCTCCGTCCATACGGGAGTCCCGTACAGGGCCATGCTTCGCACGATCCCAAGGTACAGCCTCCTGTAGGGAGCGTTGGGTCCCCTGATGTTGGGCATCAGCCGCGCGAGTGCGGCCGATGCTCCCCTCAGTTTTGGGACCAAACTTCGGAAATGATGTCCGAAGTTCCACCGGCCATCGAGTACGAGCCCAGATACTTCATCGAGGGCTCGATGCCGATGCTGACGCCCCCCACCTGTAGGCTGGATCCCGCAGGTGGCCCCATCCGAGGTCCGTGGCAGCACAGAGCCTCGGATTTGTGAAGGGCGACCTCAAGACCCAGCCGCCGAATCCGACCCACGACCTGAGTAACCCCTGCCGTGGCCTTAAGTGCTGCGGCACGGTGCGTTGCTCCCCGCGCCGTAACGAGGGTGTCGTCGGCGTAACATGTTACGCCGACCCCTCTGAGCAACGGCGAGATACACGTCTATTTGGTGGATACATTAGGGGACTCTGCAGAGTAGCAGAACTCCATATTACACAGGGCAGGGTGGTGTTTCGAGTTTCAGCTGGGTAGAACACCTACAGAAAACAGTTATCGCGACGGACGCCCATCCACGCCCTTCGGTCTGTTAGGACTGATTTCTATAATGTACTGATCTCATAATGAACAAAAATCAAAATCATCTTTTCCCAAAATGACTGATTTTCTAAATGACTTTGTTTTAGAATGTCGGGAATACATCTGCATCTGTCAAATTGATGTACAGTCAGTAACAGTTGAATTGTCAAATTAAATGTAGTTAACTAATAATTATATAAAATTAAATTTAAATATTTATAATTATGTACAAATAAATGAAACTGAAAAAAAAAATAACGAATGGATAGCACTGCACTGTTGCTGATAGGTGTCAAAGTATTCCTCCCCGTCGATACACACCGGGAACGTGCCCATAAGGCTGGCGGCAATTGCCTCATTTAATGGCAATGCTGATTCTTTGTACAAAGAAAATACCAGCTCTATGGTCACGAGAAGATTCGTTGAAAAATAATAAGTAACAATTTATTTTTAAATCTTATAATTATACTGTATAACGATTAGTCCACGTTCAACCCCCAAGGTTTCAACCCCCGTCCATGTTCAACCCCCAAACGTAGACCAATGTATTGAAATCCATTGTCAACCCCCGAGGGGTTGACAATGGATTTCAATACATTGGTCATCTTTTCTGTGTCCATGTTCAACCCCCAATCGTCATGTATCGAATCTTACTTCTTACTAATATTATAAATGCGAAAGTTTGTGAGTGTGGATGTTTGTTACTCTTTCACGCTCAAACCGCTGAACGGATCGAGCTGAAATTTGATACAGAGATACATTATAGTCTGGAATAACACATAGGCTACTTTTTATCCCGGGAATAAGTGCCCACGGGTACAAATTTTACGCGGGCGAAGCTGCGGGCATCAGCTAGTATTGAAATAAAAGTAATAATGAGCACAGAAGTGTATTTATTATACAAAAATATATTTTTTGAAATTATTAATTATAATCTTAATACACCTAGTTGTCTAGAACTCTAGATAATAGCACAAGTTAGTTTGGGTTAGATGGCGCTCTGTAAAAAAATGACCTTTTAGCCTTTTTGGTAAAAACTGGTTCGCTATTTTAACGAACACGTCGTAAAACAATACTGAATATAAAATAATATTTACTAAGAGCATTATGCGTCCTCCACGCTTAGAAGACACAAACTCAAAATGAATAATATCTATGGGATATAATAAACCGCGCCTCAAAAGTTTTTATCGGCCACGGCATTTAGCTTCTGATTTAATAACTAAGCCACGCGAAAATGAAATAGCCTCTAATATGCTAATTCGTCCTCTTTACAACGTCACCTAAAAATTTCCATAATAAGCATCAAATAAAGATCAACAATTATTTTAACTTGTCCTGCGTATTAATATATTAACACCTAATTTACTAATTCAGCCACAGATTTTATATGTAATCACCATTTTATATTTTACAGCATCAAATCGAGAGCCTCAAAAAATTATAATTTAAGTCTCCACAGACAACATCAGTTTTTATAACTTAGCGTGTAAAATAAATATATCATATTCTTTTTTCGTGAAAATAGCCACTGCAAGGTTTAATCTAAGTGCAAAGGACGACAGCGACCGGCCATTAGCATCAATCAGAGACCGCTATTTGATGTCGCTTTGTAAATAAAAACAGATTGCGCTTACCGAACAAGAAAGTGAGGTCAAGAAAGCAAATACTAAACTTAAAAGTGTATAATGCATTATACACTTTTTTTTTTATACTACTTAGGTGGCAGACAAGCTTACGGCCTACCGGAAGGTTGGTAACCGTAGCCTATAGACGTTTGCAACACCAGAGGCGCTACACACGCGCTGCCGACCCGGCGCAGGTTGTGACGACCCACAGTTGAAATTTTTCAAGCCGCCCGTAAGGCCTTCAACTTGGCTTAACGACTGTCATTTTACTGACAACCGGGACCAACGGCTTATCGTGCCTTCCGAAGCACGGAAACGCTCGTAAATAAATGTCACAAAGTGGTCCACGTGGTGGTCACCCATCCATATTCGGCCATAGTAAATGTTGCTTACTGCAGTGATCGTTTACAGAACACTGAGTCCGCGGGGCCACGAGCGCTTCGACACTTTTGACTTTAGTATAGGTATATACATTAAGTGAACATGTGGATAATGTCGTCATAAATTTCACGATTAATGAGAAATTACTCGTTACGTGAAAACAGTGTTTAGCACTGCCACGTTATAGTACTCACTTTAGAGTTTAGTATTTGCTTTCTTAGGGTTACTTTGTTGTTTGGTGAGCGTTATCTGTCTTTAGTTCTATAATCTGTATTACATGCATACGCAACGTCACCGACCACAAGGCAATGTATAAAATAATTATAAACGAGAGTATGGAAGGTTTATTGCCTGCTTGCGAAGGTTAGGTTAGGTTGGAACAGTTACCACTAACGCGCGAAGGCGAGCGAGTGTATTCTATGCAATCCCTAGGAATTTTGTACAATACCTAGACAAAGTATGAACAATCATATACTTATTCAAAACATTTCATACATTGTCTGGAGTCTGGATCAGGTATTCCTTAGAATGCAGGTATTGTATAGAATATCTGAATTATAAAGACTGCCGGTAACATCATCTATACTAATATTATAAAGAGGTAAAGTTTGTGTGTTTGTTAAATTGTAAGGGGTAATCTCGGGATCTACTGAACCGATTTTAAAAATTCTTTCACCAATAGAAAGTTACGTTGTTGTAGAGTGTCATAGGCTATATAGCATCACGGCCCAAAGAAAAGGAGCGGAGCAGCAATAGTAAATGTTTCAAAAACGGGGGAAAAGTTATTCCTTTTTGGAGCTTCGTTGCATGTGCAGCGTAAATATTTATAGTTATGTAAAAAATATGTACTACAAAATTGTTTCTCTTAAAAAAAGTAAAAAAAAAAATTGCGCTATAACATGTGTCTATCTTTTGGTTGGTGTTGGTGCACAATAACCATTTTAATGGCAATCAATTTTTTTCTACAATAATGCCAATAATGCCAAAAAGGCCGACGGGTCCTACTGATTGTGACCACCGAGCCCCACTATCGCGCCACTATACCGAGGACATTCCGGACATTGACCAGGGCGAGGTGAGGGCGGCTCTCGGGCAACTAAAAAACAACAAGTCCCCTGGGGAGAACGGAATTACAACTGAACTACTGAAGGCGGGGGGGGCTCCGGTCCTCAACGAGCTGACGAGTTTGTTTAATTCCGTCCTCCAACAGGGACAAACACCTGAAGCGTGGAGCGGGAGTGCGGTGGCTCTGTTCTTCAAGAAAGGTGATAAGACCTTGCTGAGGAATTACAGACCCATCTCACTCCTGAGCCATGTTTACAAGTTGTTCTCGAGAGTAGTCACAAACCGCCTCGCCCTTAGGCTCGACGAGTTTCAGCCAAAGGAGCAAGCCGGGTTTCGAAAAGGCTTCAGCACCGTGGACCACATCCATACTGTACGGCAGATTGTACAGAAAACAAACGAGTACAATCAGCCGCTGTGTATGGCTTTTGTGGACTACGAGAAGGCCTTTGACTCTGTCGAAACCTGGGCAGTCCTGGACGCTCTGCAGCGATGTCGTGTAGATTGGCGATATATCGAGGTGTTGAGATGTCTCTACGACAACGCTACCATGACCATCCAGCTAGATAATCAAAAAACCAGTCCCATTGAACTGCGTAGAGGTGTAAGACAGGGTGATGTGATATCCCCGAAACTCTTCACCAATGCGCTTGAGGACATCTTTAAGACACTGGACTGGGAAGGGTGGGGCGTGAACATCAACGGCACGCAAATCTCGCACCTTCGGTTTGCCGATGACATCGTAATTGTAGCGGCGACGCTGGAACAGCTAAGCGGAATGCTGCATAGCCTGAACGGAGCGTCTCGACGTGTTGGACTCGGCATGAACTTGGAAAAAACCAAGGTTATGTTTAATAACCACGTTGCGCCGGGGCCAATATACGTCGAGGGATCGAGGCTAGAGGTCGTCCAGGAATATACTTACCTTGGGCAGGTTATTACACTGGGGAAAGGGAACCTGGACAAGGAAATCGCCAGAAGGATACGGTTGGGCTGGGCAGCATTTCGCAAACTGCGTCGAGTCTTCAATTCGCCTTTACCGCAATGCCTGAAGACCAAAGTCTACAACCAGTGCGTTCTACCTGTTATGACATACGGTGCCGAGACGTGGACACTTACAGAGAGGTTGGTCAAAGCTCTAAAGGTTGCGCAGCGGGCTATGGAAAGGGCTATGCTTGGGGTGTCTCTGAGGGATAGACTCCGAAATGAGACTATCCGGCAAAGAACTAAAGTGGTCGACATAGCTCGCAGAATAAGTACATTGAAGTGGCAGTGGGCCGGCCATATCTGCAGAAGAACCGACGGCCGATGGAGCAAACGAGTTCTAGAGTGGAGACCGCGTCTCGGCAAACGTGGGGTAGGACGTCCACCCGCTAGATGGACCGACGACCTGGTAAAGGTCGCAGGCTGGGACTGGATGCGTAAGGCGCAGGACCGTGGATTGTGGCGTAAATTAGGAGAGGCCTACGTCCAGCAGTGGACTGCGATAGGCTCATTTGATTGATTGATTGATTGAATAATGCCACGGGATACCTCTTTCATAAACGAAATTGTTCTTAAAAATAATGCGACGGGAATACACGCGACGAGAAATCTCTCTCTTTCTCTTTCTCTCTCACGTAGTATTGAATTATAACGGCGAGACGCTACGGGAGTAAACGCAACGCGACGGTAGTAAATGCGACATCTTCCATCGTGCTTGTAGAGCATAAATTTTGATTCGTCGGAGAACATAACTTTTGACCAATCTTCAATACTCCAATTTACGTGGCTCTGGGCATACCTTAGTCTCGAAATACGATGCCCACGCTCCAGTTTAGGGCCGTTTGCAGGTCTAAGGGGTTTTAAGTTAGATTCAGCAAGCCGACGCACGTTGGATCCTGTAGTATGAGCTGGTTGGTCATTAATCAAAATTTAAAAAATCCCGGTAGATAATTTTTTTTCATAGATTTAGCAAATAGAGGGTATACCACATTTATTATAAGTAATTAAAGTAGTATTGGTTGTCTAGTATACTTTTTATGATACGACAAAGTTGACCATATTTGTATTTTCCTTGTAGTCAATTAGGTTTTTTAAGTTTGGTGCAGTATTGAAACATTGTATTACTTTAAAAGTAACAGGGTATAATTAATAAAAAAAATCATGAGTGATGCTGAAGGTATGTAGTATTTAAAATGTATAAATTTAGTTCTTCACGATAAAATAACTTCTTCATAATAATTTTTTATTTAAAAACCACTTTTTCTTCAGAAGTGCAGTTTTGAAACTGTTTTTTTTCGAAAAAGTGCATTTTGTCAGGGTACTAATTAGTTCTCCGTAACTCGTTAGTTAGTGTGTTTTATATAGTTGATATCAAAAGTTCAGACAAAATGCTCCTTTTCAAATGGCAGTGGTTTATAGTTTCACGGTGGTAGATTAAAAATATGAGCCAGTCGTATTTCGGTTAGTTATTACACTTAACTGTGAAAATTTTCGTCTTTAACATGAATGAATAGTTTTGAATTGTATTGTAACCAATTATATAGGTAATTTTTAAGTTTTTTTTTTCTTAGGAATAGTGGATTATCCAGTAAAAAGGAGAGATTTGTGTGACAAATTATTTTTAATTCAATACAAGAAATTAGATAGCAAGTTTTTAAAATTAGAGGAGATAATTATTGCATAAACCAACTGCCCTGCTTCAGATAAAACTTCCCTTAAAGAAACACTGCATATTTTTTTAAAATCTTTTAAAATAAAATAGCAATCGTCGAACAGAATCAAAGAAAGGTTTGTTAAAAATAACTCAACGTAGCTAGATAAGACTTGCATTTTTTTAAAATATATTATTAAGCAAAGGGTGAGCCCAGGTAGGCCCCCGAAGGATTTTGAGCAGTGTAGTGTCCGCAGTAAGCGTAGGAAGACCGATGTTTTACGTGCACCCGGTTCTGGCAGTGAACTTCTTTATTCTGCTCAAATGTATTTTCGAACTGAAGACCACCATTCCCAATTAAATAAATTAAAAGACTGATATTCTATCACCGAAAACCACAGTAAATGAACAAGAGGCAGTATCTCCTCAAACCGCTTTGTCTATGTTTAGATACTGAAGCGAAATAAAGTAAGAAGCAGTATAACGTGGTACAAAGCTACGCGCCTCATATCTTTCCTTCTTAACTTAACGCTCGTAAAACTTCGAGAAAGGACACTATAACGGATGTATTTAATTTGTTTTTAATTTTTTCGGATCCAGTAGTATCGTGCTCAAGGGTTGTGAGAAAATATAAAACTACTCTTCCTAGTGAGGTGCTAGAAATGATTTTACCAGATTAAAAGAATCTAGCCTTCATAAATCCATTTATTGTGATATATATTCAAATTGTTTAGAGTAATAAAGACATTAATAAAGTTATTATGCCTCAAAACACCTTTAATAAAGACAATTATGAAAGTTAAGGTAGCGAAAGATGTTTGCCGGGAGCGTTCCAAGTGGCAATCAGTGGTCTCTGCCTACCCCAGTGAGTAATAAGCGTGATTTTATGTATTTAGGTACGTATGAATGTATTATACACCTTTAAGACTTAGCTTAAGTCTCGGAACGTCGTTAAATAATATTGACCAACCATCCCATACAACAGGATCCACCGTGCGACGTCTTACTGTCCATGCACTTGGGTTACTTCCTCCGAGGCGTCGAAACTGATTGGTGAGTTCAGTTCCTGTGAGAAAGCGATTTCGAAGCATGGTGTTCACCAAGTATCGGTCTTCTCGTGCTGTGGTACACCTGGTTCTGCCCGTTCCTGGTCTGCGTAGGTTAGAACCAGTTTCTTCGTAACGTCGGAGAACTCTTTGTACTGTTGACAGCGACACACCGACAGTCCTGGCTGTATCGCGCTGACTCCGGCCGGTTTCCAGCATTGTAAGTATTCTGGTGCATTCTTCAGGCGTAAGCGACATAATTTCAGCTTGATTAATGAATATAGAGCACTATCAACATGGTTTATGTACCCACATAAATGACAGATTACAAACAAAAGCAACACCAAATGCTGTAATTTCGTAGTTCCATCTTCGAAAGTGGCCCTTTTTCAAATTTGATTTTTTTATGATATAACTTTACAATAACTAAGAAGTTTTAATACCTTCATTTAAGGAGTATTACATTGTCTATTAAATACAATTTATTGCATTAACCTAGCATTTTTAGTTTCCGAGATTTTTAGGATTCTTTAAGTGACCCGGATTCATTGCTCTCGAGTGTATATAAAAATCAATGCCACTTTTCGTTGTCATTTTATAACTCAAGAACGGGCTCACCTATCCAAACCAAATTTTTAGGCTTTGTTCGGACTATTTAGTAGATGGTTTATGTGAAGTTTGCACAAAATCGGCCGAGCGGTTCTTCATTTATCATGCATACGAAGTTGCGCGGGTCAGCTAGTCTTCTATATTATATAAAAATCAATGCCACTTTTCGTTGTAATTTTATAACTCAAGAACGGGCTCACCTATCCTAACCAAATGTTTAGGCTTTGTTCAAACTATTTAAAAGATGGTTTATGTGAAGTTTGCACAAAATCGGTCGAGCGGTTCTTCATTTATCACGCAAACGAAGTTGCGCGGGTCAGCTAGTAGGTATATATAAATCAATTACACTTTTCGTTGTAATTTTATAACTCAAGAACGGGTTCACCTATCCAAACAAAATGTTTTGGCTTTGTTCGGACTATTTAGTAGATGGTTTATGTGAAGTTTCCACAAAATCGGTCGAGTGGTTCTTCATTTATCAAGCAAACGAAGTTGCGCGGGTCAGCTAGTAAATAAATAAAGAGAATAAATAAAATTTTAAAAACTTTTGTGTTTCTCTGTCCATTAGGGGTTGAACGTGGACTAAAAATATAAACATACAAAAATCCATGTTCAACCCCCGAGGGGTTGGGGGGCGGATGGGGGTTGAAACCTTGGGGGTTGAACGTGGACTAATCCACGAAAATTATATTTAATAAATAAAAATATTAGTGTATTCTCTTTTTGATAGATATTTTGTAGAAACTGAATTTCTGTTATATCGTTGGACTCTAATTCAATCAACTGTTTTTTGTAGCAGTTGTCGAATAAAATGTCACGCTTGTGTCTAGTAGCACCGCTAAACAAACTATTTTTAATTCGGGTGTCTTGATAACTGGCCTCTTTCCTTATAGTCCATTAAAATGTTACAAGACCTTTGCATTTATTAGAGGACGCAATTTTATTTTCGGGACATGTGTGGGAGGTCAATAGAAGCTTAACCTCAAGTTTGTGGGGTCGCCACTCTTGTCCCCCGGCCGCCATCTTGAAAAGAGGGGGGGAAAAAACACTTTTTTCGCAATATTACGGAAACTATGAGTCTTACAAAAAAATTGTCGAGGCATAATTTGTAGCATATTGTTTTGCCTACAAATGTGTTTATAACTTAACAAAAAAATTTACATATTTTTTATAAAAATGTTATAAAAATTTTCTTTTTTGCTCTATAACTTTTTTATACATTTTACAAAAAAAATACCTCAGACTAATCTTGTAGATGATCTTTTAAGAGAAATTAAAAAAAAACGCCACAGTGCAAAAAAGAAAATTTTTATAATTTTATTTTAAATTTTTTGTTTATAACTTCTTTAATTTTTAATTTAGGGCAAAAATTTCTTTAACATATTTGTAGGCAAAACAATTTGCTACAAATTATAACTTCACAATTTTTTTGTAAGACTCATAGTTTCCGAGATATTGGGAAAAAAGTGTTTTCACCCCTTTTTACGATTGCGGCCGGGGGACAAGGGTGTGCTTGAGGTTAAGCTTCTATTGACCCCCCACACATGTCCCAAAAATAAAATTGCGTCCTCTAAGAAATGCAATATTCGGTCCTTAAATTGTAACATTTCAATGGACTACCTATTAGTTTATACAGAAATCGCATTTTGAATGGCCGGCTGGTATCGTCGCTTTGTTAACAACTTCTCGAAGATTAGTAAACCTTTGTGCAAACTGACGTCTAAGAACCTAAAGTTCGAATGGACCCCTGAGGCTGAACATTCCTTTAACCTGCTAAAGTCAGCCTTGGTTTTTGCCCCTATATTGAAGATACCTAATTTTGAGTTGCCCTTCCGCATTGTTAGTGACGCGTCCGCTTTCCCAGTTGCTGCTGTAGGTACTGACACAAACTCACGATGGTGTTGAGCACCCTATCGCCTACTGTAGCCGTTCTCTCAACAAGAACGAGGTGAACTACAGCACAACTGAGCGAGAACTTCTGGCCGTGATTTTCGCCTTAGAACAATTTCGACAGTAGGTACCTAGGTAGGGTAAGGTTGCTCAAGTCGTACCCCCTAAGGAAATAATGCTGTAAAATTCAGTGCAATGGAAATAATGCAAAATCCTTTGCATCCAAAGAATCTTTATTAATTGGTCTTGTAATAATCACAGAAACTTCTTGTAAAAATAATAAGAAGAAAATCTTGTATTACAATTAAAATTTTGACGTTTTTCCAAAAAGTAGTTACGGTACGAATAAGGCGCCTAGTCGCCTAATTCGTACCCCCTATAGCCTAAGTCGTACTTGGAGAATAGATTTTAGAAAACATATCTATTATAAACTATACTTATAGAAAAACACTATCGGAGTTCACACATGAATACCTATAAAATCCGTCCAGAGATCAATTTCTCTTAGGAACATAGTCGCACCTAATTACTAAAATAACAGGAAATATTATTTTAAACATAAACGACGAACGGACGCAATTTTATTTTCGGGACATGTGTGGGAGGTCAATAGAAGCTTAACCTCAAGTTTGTGGGGTCGCCACTCTTGTCCCCCGGCCGCCATCTTGAAAAGAGGGGGGGAAAAAACACTTTTTTCGCAATATTACGGAAACTATGAGTCTTACAAAAAAATTGTCGAGGCATAATTTGTAGCATATTGTTTTGCCTACAAATGTGTTTATAACTTAACAAAAAAATTTACATATTTTTTATAAAAATGTTATAAAAATTTTCTTTTTTGCTCTATAACTTTTTTATACATTTTACAAAAAAAATACCTCAGACTAATCTTGTAGATGATCTTTTAAGAGAAATTAAAAAAAAACGCCACAGTGCAAAAAAGAAAATTTTTATAATTTTATTTTAAATTTTTTGTTTATAACTTCTTTAATTTTTAATTTAGGGCAAAAATTTCTTTAACATATTTGTAGGCAAAACAATTTGCTACAAATTATAACTTCACAATTTTTTTGTAAGACTCATAGTTTCCGAGATATTGGGAAAAAAGTGTTTTCACCCCTTTTTACGATTGCGGCCGGGGGACAAGTTTGTGCTTGAGGTTAAGCTTCTATTGACCCCCCACACATGTCCCAAAAATAAAATTGCGTCCTCTAAGAAATGCAATATTCGGTCCTTAAATTGTAACATTTCAATGGACTACCTATTAGTTTATACAGAAATCGCATTTTGAATGGCCGGCTGGTATCGTCGCTTTGTTAACAACTTCTCGAAGATTAGTAAACCTTTGTGCAAACTGACGTCTAAGAACCTAAAGTTCGAATGGACCCCTGAGGCTGAACATTCCTTTAACCTGCTAAAGTCAGCCTTGGTTTTTGCCCCTATATTGAAGATACCTAATTTTGAGTTGCCCTTCCGCATTGTTAGTGACGCGTCCGCTTTCCCAGTTGCTGCTGTAGGTACTGACACAAACTCACGATGGTGTTGAGCACCCTATCGCCTACTGTAGCCGTTCTCTCAACAAGAACGAGGTGAACTACAGCACAACTGAGCGAGAACTTCTGGCCGTGATTTTCGCCTTAGAACAATTTCGACAGTAGGTACCTAGGTAGGGTAAGGTTGCTCAAGTCGTACCCCCTAAGGAAATAATGCTGTAAAATTCAGTGCAATGGAAATAATGCAAAATCCTTTGCATCCAAAGAATCTTTATTAATTGGTCTTGTAATAATCACAGAAACTTCTTGTAAAAATAATAAGAAGAAAATCTTGTATTACAATTAAAATTTTGACGTTTTTCCAAAAAGTAGTTACGGTACGAATAAGGCGCCTAGTCGCCTAATTCGTACCCCCTATAGCCTAAGTCGTACTTGGAGAATAGATTTTAGAAAACATATCTATTATAAACTATACTTATAGAAAAACACTATCGGAGTTCACACATGAATACCTATAAAATCCGTCCAGAGATCAATTTCTCTTAGGAACATAGTCGCACCTAATTACTAAAATAACAGGAAATATTATTTTAAACATAAACACACAAAATAATGCGTAGAAAATTATTGAATTTGGAGACTTGTATCACAGATATTAGGTATGTACAAATATACCTATATATTTATTTAACTTTCCTTTGGTATATGAAATCTTCTACAGGCTTCATTAAAACCAATTTTTCTATTCCGATGTTTCTGTCAAGTTTCGTCTACATCCTCTTGCTTCCATGTAGGTACTTTCTTATCGCCAGATTTATAATGTGGTTAGCAATTAGGCAAATTATATTATCCATGGATCCATCCACATCATCACGACCGTTATCCCCCGAAGGGGGGTTCGCTCCTGCTTATTGAACACTTCTCAATACCTAAGTCGTACCGGTACGAGTAAGGAATTTTGCACAGGTACGATTTAAGCAGTGGGGTTTCCAAGATTAAAATTAAAATCACTGTTAAAACCTACAAAAGATAGAACGTTTGATTATACCTAAACGATTGTCAAATAGTATTGCAAATAGATGTAAACCACAGAGTATCGCGCACCTATGTAAACAAAGAAACAAGGTACTTAGCTGCTTAAATATAATAACGTGTAGTATCTGCTTACGCCTACGTAAAACGCTTAAGAAGTACATAGTATAGGAGCTACTCTTAGAATATATATATATATATATATATATATGTATAAAACAGAATCCTAAAATGGTAAAATGGTGATCTAGGACATTACATAACCCTACCACTTTGTTGTCGGTTTCGTTGACTTCGTTGGTCGTCTATCTGTCTGTCAGCAAGCTGTAACTCATGCACCGTGATAGTTAGACAGTTAAATTTTATAAAGATGATGTATTTCTGTTGCCGCTATAGCAACAAATAATAAAAATAGACAATTTAATAATATTAATATTCCCATACAATACATGATTTTTTGCCGCTTTTCTTGTAGGGAACCCTACGTGCGCTAGTCCGACTCACTGTTGTCCAGTTTTAGTTATATACTTCTAGAATGTAACCAAAACCAGCCAAGAGCTAGTAGCAGGGCCCCGTGTCGATTTAGTCGGTTGGAGTTCGCAATAGCATCTATGAGTAATTCCACACGTAGAAGACAGAAACTCATCTTTAGGTGGCCGGCCAAGTGCGAGTCAAACTCTCGCACGGAGGGACTAAAGCGGGACCCTATAAATGAGACGTGAAGCCTAGCCGTCCGTTTGTCTATTAGTCACGGGGTCGTATCGCTAGAATCGTGCCAGATGAGAGGCCTAAACTTTTCACTGTACAGTAGTCCTACCGACTAAACACCACACGTATCCTACCTAACAGCCTACGGTTAGGAGCCTCGAGTATGCCCTCGGAATGATGCACTCGGCCACGTCTTTGGGGGGTTGTTCAGTTGATATCTCGCTTCTTGAAGGGGGGCGCGTATGAATCTCTCACGTCACGCTATCGTCTAAGGCCTGCTTCTGTAAGAAAGGTGAGCAGCCCTGTCGCCGTCCTCAGGCCCCCGGTCATGGAGGCTGATAGTATGGGGCGCCACCTCAGACTGTGGCACTCGGGTGGGCGAGTTCTCTCCCGCTTCCTCCCCGCCGTCTCTTTCACGAGCATGACCTGCTCACAGGAAGAGGCCTATGGCCCTGCTACAGTCCCTCCTTGCGCCATTTAAACAATGACGCCAGGTCCCATAGAAGGGTCCCGTCTAGAAGCCATACCGCCACAACTGAGATCGTGCGGTATCCCATTATCACCCTGACAGTCGTCGCCTTCTGCGGGCATAGCAATCTAGCCGCATTGCTGGCCATCAGGATCTCCGCGCCCATACGGGGGCCCAGTACAGGGATGTGCTCCGCACGATCCCTGTACACCAGGTACAGTCTCCTGCAGGGAACGTTGGGTCTCCTGATATTGGGCAACAACCGAGAGAGTGCGGCTGATAACCCCCTCCCTCAGCTATGGGACCAAACTTCGGAAGTGGTATCCGAAGTTCCAACGGCTATCGAGTGCGAGCCCCAGATACGTCATTGAGAGCTCGATGCCGATGCTGACGCTCCCTATATGTAAGCTGGATCCCGCAGGTGGCCTTTAGGGCTGCGGCTCAGTGCGCTGCTCCTCGCGCTGTAATGAGAGTGTCGTCGTAACGCACATAACACGATACGCTGACACCTCTGAGCGACGGACCACGCAGCACCCAATCGTAAGCGATATTCTACAGAAGCGGTCCTAGGACACCGAACCTATGGAACGCAGAACGACACATATATCTCGCCGCCTCTGCCCTAGCCATCTCGGGTAGGTTATGGCCCTCTCGGAAAGATAGGCCCCGACAGTTCGACGGAGGTAGAGAGGCATTCTATGGTAAATAAGCGCCTCCCAAACGCAGCTCCAGGGTAAGGGGTTAAAAGCGTTGGCGATGTCAAGAGACACCTACTAAAATCAGAAAAAGACATCGACACAACAAACGTAACTTTTGTAATGTAACCCTCTGTGTGGGAATCCGACTCGCACTTGGCTGGTTTTTTTTTTCAATGTGAACACGTGAGTTTCGGTTTCGGTTTCGGTTTCGGCCGAAACTGACCCTAGGGCCGAAAGTTCGGTTTCGGCTGGAAAACCAGTTTCGGTCGGACACTAATATATATATTTGAAGCGCTCGTGGCCCCGCGGACTCAGTGTTCTGAAAACGATCACTGCAGTAAGCAACTTTCACTATGGCCGGTCCATGTTTGGGTGACCATCCATGTGATCACTTTGTGACATTTATTTGAGCGTTTCCGTGCTTCGGAAGGCACGTTAAGCCGTTGGTCCCGGTTGCCAGTAAAATGGCAGTCGTTAAGCTAAGTTGCAGGCTTTATTTCAACAGCAGGCAGTCACAACCTGCGCCTGTCCATTTAAACACGGCAATACAGCTCACCACCTATTACGTGGGACAAATTATACAAAGGTGAAATGTGGGCATATAATATGCCTCTGCCTACCCCTTCGGGGATAAAGGCGTGACCATATGTATATATATATATATATATATATATATATGTCTCTTAATGTATAACTTCTTATTGTCTCTGTAGCTCTGGGAACTTTTTAAATATATGTGTGTACACCTACTGCATTGTTTTCGTTAGAGCCCTAGCCTACCCGTGCACACACTGGGAACTCTGGCCCTGGGAAAGAGTCCTCTGCAAGCTCCCTCTAAGTTGGTGATTAACTTAGTCTAAAAGTGGTTACAGAGTGATAGTTCTCCTTTTAATTCCCATAGGTATTTTTGCTGGGCCGGCGTTTGGTCTGAAAAAATCTTTACATGGTTTGGAACTTTGTCCTTGTTGCGCAGTAGTGCCATGACCATATCTGGTTTTTCAAAACTTTGAGCCTGCGTACTTTTCCTGGATTGTATTTGCCAATTCGAAAAATTTTTGATGGCTTTGGTATGTCCTTGTCAACTACTGAAATAATGCTCAAAACTTCGGACTCTTCTTGGAGTATTCTTTCTTGCAGTCCACGTCATAATTTCGAAATACGCTGGCCGACCGTCAAAATTTCGAACGCTCATTTCGCCGATGATGAATTCAACGAATGGTTGTATGGTCGACTATTAAAATTCCGAATGGTCATTTCGCCGATGATCAGTTTTACGAATGATTGTATCGGGGTACTCTGAGTCGGGGTGTTAACCATTCACTTATTATGGTTAACACCTCGACTTATTTTTATTTTTTAACCGACTTCAAAAAAGGAGGAGGTTACTCAATTCGACCGTTTATGTTTTTTTTTATTTTTTTTTATGTTTGTTCGCGCAGAACTCCGTCGTTTATGGACCGATTTGAAAAATTTATTTTTTGTTCGAAAATAGATACTTCCAAGGTGGTCCCATTTTAAGGAAGTCAGGATCTGATGATGGCATCCTGGAGAAATCGAAAGGAACTTTTAAAAACTGTAGGGGCATCTAGGGCATTTGTAATATTTTTTATTAAGGGCTTTAAAGTAGTACAACTTAATAAAGGTCTGGAGTCGATCTGATGATGGAGAAGAAAGACAGTAGAGAGTATTCCCTAACGATATACAGCAGTTACCTTGTGTTTGGGCTTGATTAATTTGTACTATCGAGAACTTTACACCTAGATAGATCGATTTTCAGTCAACACGTCACTAAAAATGGTGAAAAAAAAATTTTTAACAAAAAAGAAACCGACTTCAAACAAAACTAAAAACTGAAAAATAAAATTTACTTAGCACAAAGTTAGTATATATTCTGATTTATCAGATATCATTAAATTTAATACTGAAGTCGGTGCCAATATGACTATGAGAGAGATTAATAATGTCTACCTAAGCCTATATACTGGGCACCGATTTCTGTATTAAATTTAATGATATCTGATAAATCAGAATATATACTAACTTTGTGCTAAGTAAATTTTATTTTTCAGTTTTTAGTTTTGTTTGAAGTCGGTTTCTTTTTTGTTAAAATTTTTTTTTTATTACCATCCAACACCAACATCAATTTCATACAATCATTCGTAAAACTCCTCATCGGCGAAATGACCATTCGGATTTTAACAGTCGACCATACAACCATTCGTTGAATTTATCATCGGCGAAATGAGCGTTCGGAATTTTGTGGGTCGCCCAGATTATTTCGAAATTATGACGTGGACTCTCTTTCTTGAGTGTTAGTAGATCTTGGCTCTGGTACCATACCATACATACCTACTTACTTTTTACGAATCAGATAGACGGTATGATGTTCATATTTTCTAGGATCATTTTGAACCGGATGGTCGCTCCTATGTGATTGACTGTTCTAAAATAAAACACACATAGGACAAAACCAACAATTTTATTTGGACAATATTAATAAAAATAAAGTGTGAACACTACAATTTATTATCCTAATTGACTAGCTCCTAGACTAGAGACTGAGCCTCTAAAAGATATGTTTATGAGTGGCAAAGTCAAGTCTAATTAAGTACATTTAATCCTAATTTCACAAAAATATATAACGGCCTTTTTCATTACATGTCGTCCGCGGATTGATCAAGTATCCCGTACAGTTAGCGTGAACTCTCTTTCGAGTTATTCTGTCTTCTAAGCCTAGTAGGTAAAGTTTTCAGAACTATTACTAAGGAAACTTTGCTTACATTATTTCTAATAAATAGATAAGCAGTGACTTACAAAGAACCTTCATCTTTCTACATAGTTTATTTAGATGGGCAAAGTTAATTTGATTATCTTTTTAAATACACACACACACATACCGACACAAACACATGCCAAAAATTACTTAAGACAATAGATACTATAGTCAAAAACAGTACCTACCTAACTATTCTGAAGTGCTGTAACTTAATCTAATAACATTTAAAACTAACTTGGAAGTAACGTTCGACGAATCCTTTGTGTCTAGTAGACACACATTATTGAGCTATGGAAAATATGAACTTTTTTTCTAATCTGTCTATCTATATTTCAAAACTACATATTTATCTAGAGAACACGAAACTATTATCTTCGGGATTGTATTATTGGCACAACTTGAATACTTAAGGAGACTTTTACAATTTCTGATAGACAAGAGCATTTTGAATATGGAAAAAATGTTTATAAATAATAATGACTACATCTTTAGCATTAGGACAAAAATCTGGAACTCAAATCTATTAATCGCAGTCCACTACTAGACCTGGGCTCTTAATTGTAACCAAATAACACCTTGAGACTAATTTCTGTTAGTGGGTCTATCTGCCTGAGGCCAATCTACCTTAACTTTGCCTAGCCGTCGCCACACGACAATTAATTTGTATCAATAGCAGTTATTTCTTTCTCTGCTAAATAATAATTCTAAATTAATTTGTGCTACACAATTTTAATACATTTCGAGATCATGATATAAACATCCGGATTTTCTGTCAAAAATTGATTAAAGTCCAAGTACATACAGAAAGAAGATTGCAGCGGCGATTCTCGATCGGCCAACTTCAATGCATAAACGGAAATGTACTGAATACTTAAACGTTTGTTTCATATTTAGATACGGTAAAACGATCGAGGATTGGCACCCGTGTCTTACTGGAAGAAGTTATTAATTATGAGTTTGCCAAGAGGGAATGCCTAACTTACCTTGCAGAAATTTACTAATCTTTAACATTGCCTGGCATATTTGCCCCCTCGGACGATACAACTACGAATAAAGTTGTATGGTCAAAAGAACCATACATGTACGGTTATGTTTTATTGCTAAATAATAATAGTTTATTGCGCGCCTGGTAGGTAGCAATTTCCAACCTAGTATAACTTTGAAAACCATCTTTATTTTTATGATAATCCAGGCTACGTATATAGTAACGAGAATTATTGATATTCTTATCTTTGGTCGTAAGCCCCCATACCGAGTACTTAATCTATTTTACGTTATTTATTGCAGAATGACCGAAGACGATCAACGCGCTTTCGATTAAGAAAAATATTCTCCAAATTTAGGTAACAATAATACGAGACAAAAATAATACTGCTTTAACAGTTCATTCGCCGCTTTGGCATTATTATTGCGTGTTATTGCACATTACAATATTAATAGTTTGGACAAACCTCGAACACATATTTCTTATCATTTCCTAAAGTTATCCCAAAAAACCAAACCATAGGACATCTTCGTCTACATTGCAAAAAAAAAAAATTATATTTACTTGCGAAGGCTAAAAAAAGCAAATAAAGTATTTGGATTTAGCTTGATTGGTGGTCGACAAGATAAGGTACTCTTACTGATGATGTAATTTTTATTTCGATTAGTTGTAACTGTGAATAAGTTTACACACTTGATCAATAAGACAAATACCTACAAAATTAGGTTAGGTAGTCAGATCAGTGGCTTGGAGCAGGAACCAGCACTCTTTGGAGCTAATTGAAACTATTTTAATTTCTGGTGTTATACCACCAAAGGTACAGATTATTATCTGTAGCTCGTAATGGGTAGCGGGAGCAGCTTGGTAACGTACTTGGAGGACAACCTTTGAAATCATCCAAAGGGTCAAATGGACTTAAGGAAGGGTGGGTACATGGTACAAATCCTATAAAGTAGGAAAAAGTCTGAATACGGTAAAAGGGTAGGAAACGACTTGTATGAAAATTATGCAAAGCGAATTTAAGTATCTTTTACACAGACACATTACATAGTTCATAGAGTTAATTTTGGGACATGTTATATTTCTCAATAGATTACTATACCTAAACTTTATAAAAAAGCACTAGTGTTTGCATATATGGTCTCGAAGCAATGTTGTGGTTGCGGGCAAAGTTGTCCAGTACATTCTGTATCGATTGTCATACATATGTGAGACATATTTAGACAAACAGAAAGGGGACGGAGGGACAATTTTGTTCGCACCGACCAGTTGATACACATTTCGACCTATTAATACAAACAACTTAAAAAGAAAAAAATAATAATTTATGGACATTCACACACAACAATACATATTGTAGGTACAGCCAGCAACAAATATTGAGCACTCGATAAATTCTATCGAAGGGTAATTTTATTTTGGGATAAATATAGGAAGTTTGTATAGCACGCATTTTGTAACTAGTAAGCCTTTTTTTCATTCTCAAATGACAATACACATTCCTGAGCTTACTTCAACACTAATTGGCCGGATACACATACTTAAAAGTAACAAATCTAATTATTGCTTGAATAAAATAAGGAAGATCTGGGACACAACACCAGTATATGTGCTTACATTATTTTTGATTTATTAATAATAGAAATAATTCTTTATTATTAAAAATAAAATGATTATACGCTGTCATTTAAATATGATGTAGAAATCAATGCTAAAAATAGTTTTAATTTCTTATTAATAAATCAAAAGAATGTTTTTTTGGCAATCAATCTATTTAACCTACATTAAATAATAAATAGTTCTAAATGCTTGTCGAACGTTTCCGAACTGCGCAGTTTCATACCTGTTCATATATAATATTTCTAGTATACCGGTAATAATACTTTAATTTCAAAATGAATATCTACTAAATTCTACATACTTTCTGGAAATTATATTAAAAAAAGATTATGTATATATTCTACATTGCATTGGCGCAATTTATATGCGTATAGTGTATCAACTTTGCCGAACTTCTTTGAGCAAAATCCTTTTTAATGATATTTTTTATTTTGTTTTTTGACTACGCTCGCCTCTGTACAATATTGTTTCTATTAAAATAGGTAAGTACTTTATTCCAGCGTGCAATAGAGAAATACATTATAAATATTTGTGGCATCAGTTATCCATAGAGCAACACTAGAAAGAAGTCGCCTCGGCACTGTTCGTCAATATAATATTATTATGTCATTAGGTTTTAACGCCCACGTCCTATCCATTCAAATTATTTCAATTTACACAATATCTGTGCACATCATTATTCTCTATAATATAAAAATGAATCCCTATTTCCTTGGTCACGACATCACGCGTGAATGGTTGGACCGATCGCTAATTCTTTTTTTGTTGTATTTGTTATTGTCCAAATATAACGCTGGCCACATAAATACGGTATAAGTTTTTATATTTTTATATCAAGGAACGAACTGCTGTCACTAGTGTGTTCTATGGTATTATGTGGTGTCATGTATTAGCTTTACAAATTATAATTTTAATATATCATTTAATAATATTTTCTGCGGTACTCTGATTTTACCTTACAAGAGGATGGTCCTTATGAAAGAAAGACGTACTGGGAAATGAACCAGGAACGGAAACATGGGACCGGGAACTCAGAACTCGGGGTACCGATTTCCATATTCATAGTTATGGCAGGACAACGTCGTCGGGTCAACTAGAATTATACAGGGCGTCCCACGGCCATGCCACATGGAGGGCAAGTACCTTAAATATTGTAGATAGAACAATTTACTGAAAGAAGACATTATTTTAATTTAAAAAAAAAACAATTTAAACTGCATTCATAGATTTTTAAATACTTACATGGTTGAGCCGGGAATCGAACCCGCTCCACGAGAAAAATAATTACCCCGTAGCTTTATCATACCGATCGAAAGGCTTCATCATAAGGATTATTTTTTGCTAAGTAACATTGTGTGAAAAATAAACGCAAGACCATGTATTTTAACATTTGATGTGAAATTTTGTTCAAGAAAATGAAAAGCTGACATCGCCGGTGATCTCAATGAAGACTTTCGTCCCTAGATCGGGACAAATAAGATGGCCGCCGAGATCCACAGATCTAACAAGGTTACATTTTTTATGGGGTTATGACATGTAATTTTTTTGTTTCTTTGTGTTTTACTAAGGTGGCAGACAAGACACAGCCTATATTAAATGTAGTTTACAAGAAATGAAAATGTCCACGAGCTACAAACAGAACTTGGACGTATTATTATAAGCATCCACCACAGCAAGATCAAAAGATCGACCAGGAGTAAAATAATCAAAAAGAGTGTGACTTTGTATTCAACAGTATGGGACTTTTGTATTAAAAATGTTTAAATTCACGGTCTTCCTTTTATTTCTGACAGTATGTTAATTAGCAAATAATAATCCTTATGATGTAGCCTTTCGATCGATAAGATAAAGCTACGGGGTAATTATTTTTTTCTCGTGTAGCGGGTTCGATTTCCAGCTCAACCATGTAATTATTTAAAAATCCATGAACGCAGTTTAAATTGTTTTTTTAATTAAAATAATGTCTTCTTTCAGTAAAATGTTCCATCTACAATATTTAAGGTACTTTCCCTCCATGTAGCATAGCCGTGGGAGACCCTGTATAATAAAGCACCTGGAAACACACTATAATCGGACCGACTATTTCTAGGATCGCTTAGATTTTCTTTTTAAAGGACGTGAGTGTAGTGCCATTGCAATAAGTATGTTGTTTCTTTTTGTATCGGAGGTGGGCGCGCATCCTAAGGCGACTCCTTAAGGTGGGAACAAATTATCGGATGCGTCCGTAAGCCGCGGCTGACGGACGCGGCTTAATAATGTGTACGATTGTTCATAAAGCGTCCGCGGCAGCAAAAATATCCAGCCGGCCAGATTCTATTCGGACGTCCGTGCGCTCGAGGACGGCACAAGGTCACGTCCGCTACTTATGACCGATAGTTTGCACAGTTTCGTTTATTTGTACTATTCAGATTCAAGCAGACTTGCTTGAATCAGCCGCGGCTTATGGACGCGCCCGATAATTTGTTCCCACCTTGAGACGCTGTTGTCTGACAGCTTTACTCAAAAAGTATATATTTAACAAACACGTCAACATGTATATTACAAATCAGAGCACTTTTATGCGTGAAGGCAGACACACGAAGCTAGACGATGCTGAAAAAAAATTACATCGAAATCAGTCTAAGGTTCATTTTTTTTTTGAGGACGTCCTCACGCAACGTCATCTAGCTCAAATTTCGCCTATTTAAGTTAAGTGTTATGGATGTAAAGGATTGATAGACATACTTATATACAGGATGTAGATCGGCATTTGTGCAACACTTGCACGTGACTCTACTGCCTACACTCGTTAATATTCAAGAGTCACGTGTGCAAGTATTGCACAAATGCAGATCTACATCCAGTATTTCTAAATTCAATACATATTATACATAGGAAACACCCAAACTCCGAAACAAACATTTGTGGATCACACAAATATTTGGTCCGACCCAGGGCGTCAGTTGGTCTAGTGCCTGCGCCACCGAGGCAGTCGATTTAAGACCCACTATGGAGCAAAATATTAGAAAGGAGAGAACGACAAACGACGCGAAAATATTAAGTAGTCGTTGATGTGTATCTTGGCCTACGTTGTTGGGCTTAAATGGGACTCGATAAGCATGAGTCGCATTATGCTGAGTCCACAAAACAATAAGGTATAGAAGGCAAATTGCGCTCAGGATACGCATATATAGACACCGCTCACGGAGTTCACAAGCACGAGGTCAAAGGGAAAGTAATTTCGATACTAGTTTGTGCGCGAGTGTGCGTAGCCGAGAGTAAATTTGAAAAAAAGTAGATACATATACTGCTCGTTCGCTCTAACTTTGCCGCTCGGCTCCATACTAAAGTCAAAAGTTTTAATTAGACGAAGTAAATTGACAGCAACTAATGTTACTTCTTCATACAATGTTGCGTATTTTTTATGACAAAGTGACATTAGCTACTGTCAATTTACTTCGTCTAATTAACGATTCGGGTATACGCCTCTACGCCAGCGGCAAAGTTAGAGCGAACGGGTAGTATATGAGATTGCGTTCTGTAACTTATTATTTTGTTCTACGTCCATATTTGTAACTCAATCAACGAATGTGTCGAATATGTTACGCCAAATGTGGATGGTCTAGGCTAGGCGGTGCTGTCAGTTTGGGCAGTGTTAAATACGGACGCAGCATTAAATAAATATTCACGGACATTTTCACACAACGCTATCTGATCCCAAAGTAAGCTAGAAATAACCTGCTCGTGGTATCGGTATCAGAGCACAGATATCAATACTTATATACCTTTAAATACATACTTATCATACATAGAAACATCCAGATTCTCGAGACAATTTATGTCGCACCTTGTCGCTAATCTAGGACAACGTACTCGTTGTGAAAATGTCCGTGAATACATACTGGTATGCAACAGTGCACTGTGACATTCAACTAGGTCCTGACGTCATCGCAGTTGGCGTCGCTTCAGTCACTAGCTGTCGGAGTTCGCTGTAGTTCTGTCTATGCATAGATTTATCAAAATTCGCAATAGCAAAACACAACTAGAAAGTAAATATCAAGTTCTCTTCACAGTGTACCCTCTCCTACAAACCGTGTCACGCTTTTTTTATAGACAATTTTAATTAAAACATGTCTCTTATGTTTGCCCCAGTAAGACCACTATGTTAAATTTTTGGACATGTCTATCTAAAAATACGCTTAGATTGTGGACCGATCTTCCTGCCTCGGTTCTCCTAAACCGGAGTTGCAAACGTTCATAGGCTGCGGTGACCATCAGTACATTTGGTGGGTCGGATGCTTGGCTGCTACCATAGTAGTATAAAAAAGATAATTAAGGAAATACAATAAAACTTACATTTTGGCCGACTTCTTGTTCAGTTTTTGATAAATAGAACCTTTAGCGATACCCGCGGGGCCCTTGGCGACACCCGATGGGCCCCGCGCTAGGGAGTACGGCCGGTCCCGATGTCCGGGGCCCTCGGTCTTCACCGCTTGGCCACTGTGGAGTTCTGGATCCGGCCCTGACCACGGTATGTAGTCCGTCCTGGCAATATTCAACTGATATTGTGGTATGTTTCTAGGATAATTTTTTGAAAAGCAAATTAGCATGGTAACTGATCATAGATTTTTAAATATAGAAAAAGAGTTGGTTTCGAGCAGGATTCGAACCTGCTGTATATAAGGTGGAAAATTCGGTTGGTTCCGAGTAGGTTTCGGTGGTCGAGTGCTTAAGGCGTCTGCACGGTATGCCAGAAGACGCAGGTTGAATCCTGCTCGAAACCAATTCTGTCTCCATATTTAAAAATTTGGTATGTTTCTGTTTATGATTCAGAGTATTTTCGAACTTTCGACTTTACAAGTTTCAACGGTTGCTCTAAGCTTTTATAGCTTAACACTACTGTTGAAAATTGAAAGGCTGGCAGTTTATAAGATACTAGCGGACGTCACGCGGTTTCACCTGGTTAGCTCCCGTTCCCGTGGGAATACAGGAATAATAATACCCTATGTCACCCGGAAATAACGTAGCTTCTAAAATGTGAAAGAAATTTTCAAATCGATTCAGTAGTTTCGGAGCCTATTCGATGGAAACCTACGAACAAAACAGTATAGGTGCATGATTCAGGTTTTAAAGTCTATGATACCTATCATCTTCGTACGAAGGGATCTTATCCTTTTTTTGATGACCAACATAATCATTCCACCGTATGGGTGGTTTTCTAAACGCGATGTGCTATGCTATGTTGCTATAGATGCGATGAAATCCACCAATCACATTCGTCGGTCGCACAATTTGACAATATACGCGGTCAACCTTACATGTGGACCGACGAATATGATTGGTGGATCACATTTATTCTCGGAAACACAACTTTAACCAATATTAATACAGGGAATGCAAAATCATCATATCAATGCTATAAATTGTGCTAGGTTTGAGGCAATATGTCGTAACATGTAACGTCACACAAAATCTTACTAATATTATAAATGCGAATGTTTGTCTGTGTAAATGTGTGGATGTTTGTTACTCTTTCACGCTCGAACGACTGAACGGATCTGGCTGAAATTTGTCCAGGGATAGATTATAGTCTGGAATAACATATAGGCTACTTTTTATCCCGGGAATAACCTCCTATAGAAAGCGGGAACGGAAACAAAAATTTTACGTGGGCGAAGCTGCGGGCTGATGCCCGATGGTAAAATTTTTGTTAGTAGTAGTTTTTGGTACTTATACCTATATTTTCAAATACTTACAGCAACAAGCTATCCTTGGCCCCCTGTCGTATCGAATTGTTAGGTCCTTTAATGGTCGCGCTGTACTGGGATTTGAACTTCATCTCTGTAGTAATACTAGATTTTAATATAGGTCTGTAATGCAATCAAGAATACTTTCACCAATATGTAATAAAAATTCAAAGTAAGTCCCTCTCCACACTTGCGCGCATAAAAGCCATGAAAGTCACCCAATGCTGATGACTCATCTATAGCATTCGCAGGCGTTTTTTGCGCAGGTGTGAAGCGGATGCAATAGATAAGAGAAAACGCATGCACCTAATATCACAAAAACTGTTCGCTAAACCGGTTTCAAACTAGGTATTGTGCTAAAAGTATCCAGTGATGTGAGAAGACTGAGGACGCTAAATAATAATAAGATGATCATGAATGAGATGATAACACTGGAACCAGAACTATTCTAAATCTATCGAATCTAGATTTGATCTTTACAATCTATTCTGACTCCGAAAACAATCGGATGAATATACCTAAATGTATATTACTTACTGTAAATATAGATATACGTTGTAACTAATTAATTATGAAAGAAAAAAGTCATCATAAAAAATACGTTGTGATACAAATTGCAACAGTATAGGGATTAAAAACTTTATGATGTAAAATTACACCCTTAACATTTTACAAATTTTCCACTAAATAAGTAAGTTATGCCAGGGAGCATAGGAATAAGTATTTCTCCGTTTACTTTTACAATATTCCTCTTTAGAACAAAATCTGCTCCCCCATACTTATCAATTTATAACCACATCGTAAATTACACAAATACTCGTAAAATACTATTATTACTAACACTATATAATATGTGATTATCACTGATCAATAATAATCAATACACTAAAAATGTGTAATAAAAATCACGACTTGTCCTATGTAATCTATTATAATACATTGCTATATCTAATCGAAGATAGCGGTATCTTGAATCTGAATAAACTGTGGTTTAGTAAGACTGGGCCGTTTGCATAATATCGATGAAATAATTTTTATATAATACATACGGATCTTACTTAAGCTTTTGACTAAGTAACACATACACACGTCATGCTTTATCAAATTTGACAATTTACTCGCTGCTAGTTTATTTATATTATACTAATTTATATTACCAAAATACTTTAATTATATTAAAATTCACTCATAAAAATATTATCCTGTATTACCACATTAGGGTGTAATACAGGGTTCGATGCTGGGTCCTATTTCTTTTTGACAAATATTTCTATGACTTGAAATTATTAAACTATTCGAGATATTTTATTGAACAAAACAAACCTCCAATCCTGTACACATTGTTAGCAGAGCTGTTTATGGAAACCTAGTACAGTTTAATCGTCGTTATACTGATAATGGTTATTTTCGATAAGCCCTTTGTTCATCATCATCAGATAAGCTTTATATCGTGCTCATTATGATTTTAGAAGGTTATATACTAGCAGATGATCTATTCATGTTAATAATTTAAATTTTATTTCTTTCTTTCAGTGATATAACACATTTTTCATTTTAAAACTGATCTCTCCACGAGTTTTTATAAAATAACGACTTTATGAAAAATATTACTTCTTATTCTGTTGGATGTAACAATTTTGCTACAGATATTTGTTTTAAAATCATCTATCGCAATTGTCATAATATCCAAGAAACTTTCACCCATCTCCAACGGAAGGACAACGTTTTACATAATAGTAATATTGCGTAGTCTTTCAACTTTAAAAATGTATTTTTAATAGTGAGATGCAGTAAGTGAGCAAGTTCTCCTAGCCGTCAAAAAGGTATTTAAATAATATTTATCTGATGAAAGCCTTGTATTGATCTTTAATATGTAACTTTTGTTCATTATACGAAAGCTCGAGAATGGCTGGGGCTTTGGTGTTGAATTGAAACGTTTGTGGAAGTTCAGGGAGGTCCAAAAGGTGACAAATAACTAGATTATGAGGTGGTACGCATTTCGGAAGGTAGTTTTAATAAAATAGTACCCAGCATGTCATGCAAATCGTCAACATACTTCAAGTGCTCGGTCCACGTCTTGAGGCGGCGGGTCGCGGGCGGCGCGGTCGGCGGGGAGGGCGCGCGCTCCGACTGAACTCTGACCGGTACGATACATGGCGGAGTTTATGAGTGGTTTTGTATATTTTCAGAAATTTCCCTTATTTTAAATCGATTGAGATTCCTTTATCTAACGACAATAGTAGTTTTCGATATAAGTGTGGGATTTATGTTATTACGACGAGTTCGACAGATGTTGACCCGAGCCGAAGGCGAGGGTGGACAGTCGGAACGAGTTGAAATAACAATCCCACACGTTGTATTGAACAACTATTTTTAATACAGTTGCGAAAAAATTAAGCAATTTAATAAAATAATAAAAACACAATAAACCTGAATTGTCCAAAATGGCGGCAACCGTAAAAGAATATCAGAGACTATGGCAGTGCACTTCATACAGCCAACTTTTTTTATATTTATAAATTTAATTTGGCCGATACTTATATTAATTTATGTTTAAATTTTAATTAAAATTACTTTTAATCTGATATTGAAACAAGTTAGTATCTTTTTTTGAAATATTTGCATGAATCACACATTATTTTGACAGTTGGGAAAGGTAAAGAAAAAAGCACGGGTGCGTAATAGCCCACATCCCGAACGCTAAACGTCCCTGTAATACGCCACTTTTTGAGCAACTGTATTAAAAAGGGATATTTCAAGCGAGACGCAGAGAAATGCATTAGATTAGACTAAAATAGCGATGCTCATGAGCCTAAATAGGGCTCTTTAGACGAGGCAATTCAGAAATCTTTCTTTTTCATTCCTTACGATAAATACATTTTTAATACATATTGAATATGCATGTAAAGAAATGGTTAAAAATAAAACAGTATTTCGGTATCTCAGTCAGTAGCTCGCTTAAAATAAATTTGAAAATTTTGAAAAGGCCAGAGAGTCAAGGAATCAATTTGAGATTACAACAGTTGGAATGAACTGAATGAACAAAAGTTAAGCGATATCGTAATTTTAATTCTATGTGCGATTAATTGCGGAATCGCCCGCCACAAATGACAGCCTAATAGAATATATGACATGACACTCATGAACTTCACCTGTTAAAAATAACTTTATCATGGATTTGTAGTGTTGCCCAAATATCATACAAATATTCTAGATAGACCACATATTTGATAATGAGTATTTTTTCTATATTACTTTTCTATTTAGACATAATTTTCTTGTCTTCGTAATTTACGTACGCACGTCATAATTATATTATTTTTGCATATCAAATGGAGGCTATAAAACAGCACACTCACATTAATATAACAAAAATGTAGCACAAGTTGCAATACTTAAATAATAATGTTTTATGCAAAATTAATATTGATTTCTGATTGTTCCAATAAAGTATTAAAATTATTTTATATAAAATCTATAAATAGAGACTATTATAGGTATCGTTGAGAGATGCAACATGATTTAAATATAGAAGAAAAACAAAGCAGACCATAGAAGAAATTCCTTTGCAACTGGTTGTTCACGAAGAAATACGATTATTATTTCTCAACCAGTTGCTAACAGAGAATAAAAATTCTTCTTCCGCAACTGGTTGACAGTTGACAGTTCCAAACAGACTGGGAAGATGGGAAATAAATGGTATGATAAAAAGTATGATATTCAAACAACACCAATATGAGAAGCTAAGAAGCGTAGGGTGGTAGGGTGACAGGTTCGTTCGGAAGTGTGGTGTGATGTGGGTAGTCATACAATATTGTTCTACTATCTGAATTGTAGCAGGATGAGGTATGTGAAAACAACATCTTTGGGCTTAACAGTATTAGGAATAAATTTATATTCAGTTTTTTTTAAAATATACTACTCTCTTAATGTTGATCACGGTTGCATATTGATGTGTCTTTATTTTATGTAGACACATTCCCGATTGCCTACAGAATGGAGTTCTTCAAAAGAAGTCTGAAGGTTTCTGAAGGATCGGCAGCACGAATGTAGTGCCTCTGGTGTTGCAGACGTTCATAGGCAACGGTGACAGTTCATCAGGTGGGGCCGTAAGCTTGTTTGACACTTTAGTAGCGTAAAAGAGACACTTTTACGAATGGATGGATTTCGGATGTCATGCCGGACTCGGCTCCACTAAAACCACACAGATCATAACATTTTCAAACTTGTTTGTGATGTGCCACTTGTTTGTCGGAATTAAATGCATTTTTCTTTTCTTTTCTTTTCTTTCTTTTCAAACTCATATACAAGAACAGAGCAGTCATCTCACCCCTTCTTTGGTTCCATGCTAGGGCGTCGCGTCTCCTTGACTTCGACCCTCGAGACCTTTGGAGTGGATTCCTCCTGAAGCACTGCGTTCAAGATCTGCTCAGCGCGATCCTCGTTGAAGTCCACACTCTCTAACGCGAGCGATATCACGCGTTCCGCTATATTGCTGTATTTGGCTTGGAGCTTTTCTTTCACTGTGAATATTGTGAAAATGTGGGCGTATACTATGCGCGTAGACTACAAGCAAAGATATTATAATATTACTAGTATTACATACAGATAGGCAACTCCCTGCCCCCCACTGAGCAAGCTTCCCCACCCCCGCCACAGCTGTCAAATAGTTGGGAGGGATATTTTGAGGGAACTTTTTGCCTAACCTTAGTGGTTACACACACATTCAAGCTCTGTATAAGCCTCGCACGTTGATATTGCGCTTGGCGGCCATCTTAGTGACCACTTGGTGACGTATGTCCGTCGAGCAGTCAGTACTAAAAAAAATACCGTACGCAGCTTCGCGAGGACAGCGCGCGCTCGCGCTACGTCACAATGACGTCACTTAGCTGTCATTATGACAAGGTTCCAGCGCATTACTAACTTGCGGGGCTTATACCAAAAACTTCTATATAAACTGAGGTAGACATGCCCTACGCACCGATTTTTGAAACCTATAAACTGAGCTAATTAGCAGCGTTGCTCGCACTGTTGTGAGTCAAAACTTCGAAAGTAGGTGCTCGACTTGCAATCGGAGTCCATACGCCTTCTCTTTTACTCTTTTTCTATTCGTATATTGCTATTGTGCGTGGTGACAATTACGTAAAAAATATTTATAAGTGAGTGTAGTCTTATTAATGTGTGTATTTGAGGATTGCTTTTGAAATCTCGTTTGTTAGAGTACGGCACGTCTACCTCAGTTTATATAGAAGTCTTTGGCTTATACAAACATAACGTGTTTCTTTTTTGTATAAATGACAGAATTCAAAACGAGTCGGAGTTTCCGCCCTGTGCTAGAAGTGTAAAAAAAAACAAGCCTGCTTACAATCCCCAATTACAATTGAAGATTTGGCGATAACTGGGAGAGGCCTATGTCCAGCACTGGACTGCCATAGGCTGACTTGATTTGACTGCCTCTGTGGCGTAGTCGGTAGTGATACCGCCTGCGGCGCTGGAGGTCCGGGGTTCGATTCCTGGGTCGGTCCAAATATTTGTGTGATCCACAAATGTCTGTTTCGGAGTTTGGGTGTTTTCTATGTATAATATGTATGTATTTACAAAAAAAAAAAGTATGTCATGTCTATCAGTCGTCTAGATCCCATAGCACAAGCTTAAAATGCTTATTTTGGGCTAGATGATGTTGTGTGAGAATGTCCAACAATATTTATATATTTTATTTATTTATTGATAATATCTATACTAATATTATAAAGAGGAAAGATTTGCTTGTTTTCTTGTACTGAATAGGCCTCGAAACTACAGAACCCATATGAAAAAAAGTGTGTGCGTGTAACCTTTACGCGCGATTGAAGTAAAACTTCTTTGCCATTAACGGCATCCAATGTTATATTAATATCATTCATTCGAATTTTGAATAGCAGATACGTTTGCGCTATTTTAAAAAATTCAAATAGTAAGCGTTACTTCCGTCAGAAAAAAATCTAAGTTACTCCCTAGTCGCGCCTAAAGAAGTTTTACTTCAAAAATGTTTCACTGTTAGTAAGCTACACTATCCGACATCTATATATATAAAAATCAATGCCACTTTTCGTTGTAATTTTACAACTCAAGAACGGGCTCACCTATCCAAACCAAATGATTAGGTTTTGTTCGGACTATTTAGTAGATAGTTTATGTGAAGTTTGCACAAAATCGGTCGAGCGGTTCTTCACTTATCACGCAAACGAAGTTGCGCGGGTCAGCTAGTATTCTATATTTTTATTCCCGTATTCCCACGGGAATGGGAACTACGTGGTTGAAATCGCGTGACGTCCGCTAGTAATACACAAAAACGACTTACATTCATTCTTCTCCGCCGCAGTTTTCATGATAGTAACAACTTTCTTCTGAGGCTGAGGCGTGGGTTCTTTCTTCTGAGCGATAACAGTCTCCTTCTTGCTGAACCCCATTGTGAGGAGCTCTTCACTCGCCTTTTGCACATTGTTCTCTTTGTTCGCAAGCACGTCCAGGATCAACGTCTCTTCAGCTTTAGGGAATATTGATTTTAGATATCTGTAACATATATATTTAAAGTTTAACAAAACTACCTGTTCAAATTCCGTCACGTGACGTGGCATCAGTCAAGAAACATTACAAAAATGAAAGAAAATAAAATCACATGAATACTTTAACCGTAAATCCGTTTTAAAGGTCTTATAAATTTTCATTATCACCCTTTCTATCGCTACTGAGCGGTAGTAGAAAGCGACAACGACAGCCAGACGGGTGCTCCGTGTTTGTTTGGCCACGGCGACCATGTTACTTACCTCGAATTGCCGCAGTAAAAAACGAATTCTTAATGTGCGACAAAAAATATTTTTTTTATTAAATATTTGTATTTGATTTCCGATGCCAAGTCATCTGAAATTTGGAGTCAATTTTGTTACACCCAGTATATTATGTTTTTATTTATTTTCCACAAAAATTTGTATGATCCATAAATGTTTGTCTCAAGAGTCTGGGTGTTTCTATGTATGATAAGTATGTATTTAAAAGCATGTAAGTATCAATATTCGTAGTCTTGATACCCACAACACAAGCATTCCTAACTTACTTTGGGATGAGATAGCTTTGTGTGAAAATGTCCGTGAATCTTTATATTTAAATTTAGGCTTTCCAAAAATTAATAAAAATGAAACTCCCAAATGTAATGTTCCGATCAACTGTACCACATTAGATAATTCTTTACTTTTTGTTGTTAGAACAAGGTTTGTATAGAAGAAAATGATCAATAATCATATTAGGCTATGGCAATCCACTGCAGGACGTCCTGCGCCAGACGCATCCAGTCCCTCCCCGCGACCTTCTCCAGGTGTATGGTCCATCTGGCAAGGGGTCGTCCTACCCTACGTGTAAGTCTCTATGTCTGGAGGTAGCAGTAGTAGCCAGTACTCTTGAAAAAATGGTTTCAAAAGTCCACCGTTATGGGATAAAAAACTTATAGTAAACTAACTGACGCCCGCAGCTTCGCCCGCGTGAAATTTTGTTGCCATTTCCCGCTTCCCATGGGAACTTATTCCCCTCTTGAAAAAATGGTTTCAAAAGTCCACCGTTATGGGATAAAAAACTTATAGTAAACTAACTGACGCCCGCAGCTTCGCCCGCGTGAAATTTTGTTGCCATTTCCCGCTTCCCATGGGAACTTATTCCCGGGATAAAAAGTACCCTATGTGTTATTCCAGACTATACCCTATTCCTGTACCAAATTTCAGCCAGATCTGTTCAGCCGTTAGAGCGTGAAAGAGTAACAAACATCCACACTCACAAACTTTCGCATTTATAATATTACTAGCTGACCCCGCAACTTCGTTTACGTCACATAAGGTGTATGAAAGGAAAGGTATTTCTTCATCGGAGTCATCAAGCAGCGTCTGAAACTGCCCTGTTTGCTTAATCATAAAAGAGCTTAATGATTAAGTCTATTTTAAAACTCACTCACATTCAAAGAAACCCCTACAATTAAAATATTCAAAATATCTGATTCTTAAAAGTGTTATAACTCTTTTATTTCTAAACCGATTTACATAAAACAAACGCTAAATGTTAACTGGAGCAAACCCCAACACAGAAAAAAGCGCGGGAATCTTTGGATTTGGCGGTCGCGGTGTTTTTATAAATTTAAATTTTTTGTGGATTAGCCCTTATATATGTAAATATAATAGATATAAAGTGTAAATATTACAATATACTGTATAAATATATAGTAGTTAGGTATTTTTAATTGTTACAAGTACTTTTATTATTTATTTGTTTCTCCACTACATTTTACTACTCTCCGTGTATGGGGTAAGTTTTTTTATTTTTTCGTATGGGTGATCCCGAGGATCCAGGGGGGACAGCCCCTGACATTGGCTATTCAGTGACAATAGGCAATAATGCCATCAATACTGATGGCAGTATGGACACAGATGGCTCCACCATCAGTAAAGGATCTATAAAACGAAAAAAAATATCCATCCGACGAAGTGTTTGTAGACACTGCAACAAACGTAGAAGGAAACATAGTGACAAGCAGGTAACCGACCATACGGACTGCCATTGCTCTCTAGAACCTGCAGATATTCCAAAAATTGACAAAATACAGGAAAATATAACATCAGCACCACATAATACCATACCTTCAAATCTAGCAAGACCTCTGTTCATTCATTCCGATATTTCACCTTATATTGTACATATCCAAAAAAAGACAATATCTCCTGATGATAATTCTTCTCTCCACCCATTAACTTTAGGTAGATTTTTAAAAAAGCACCCCTTTAAAAATATTGTTGATGGAAGCCTCAAGCGAATAGGTAGGAACAGGTTATCTATTGAATTTAAAAATTACCAGGATGCAAATTTATTCTTAAATTCATCAATTTTAGACAATAACAACTATAAGACATTCATCCCCACATTTACAGTAACCCGAATGGGTTTCATTAGAGGTATCCCAAGCGAATGGACTGACGATGAGATCATCAATAACATTAACCTTCCATATGGCTGCGGTAATATACTTAAAGTGAGGAGAATAAATAGGAAGATAACAGTTGATGGTAATAATGAAATTAAACCAACTGAATCTGTGGTAATTACCTTTGATGGTCAAGTGTTACCTAAACATGTATACATGTGCTACAATGCACTACCTGTAAGCTTATATATTTATCCTACTATTCAGTGTTTTAACTGTTGTCGCTTTGGACATGTAAAATCCCAATGCCGGTCACATCCTAGGTGTTACAAATGTGGCCAGGAGCATACTGGTGACAATTGTAACGTTGAAGAGGAAAATATTAATTGCATTCTTTGTAGAGGTCTTCATATGGCTACCAGTAGGAAATGCCTGGAATTTCAAAGACAAAAGATAATAAAAGAAACAATGGCTAAAAGCATGTGCGTACTCCTGGCGGAAAAGTGTCGATTTTTTAAATTCTAGATATGCAGAAAATTAGCGTAAGAGTCCGTGTAAATGTGTATCGTAAATAGAAATTTGTGTATCCAGCCATTGTGAAGATATTCTTGAAAAACTGATTCCGCCAGGAGTACGTTCGAAACGTCAGCCCAGCGGAACTTTTTCTTTTTTTGCAAAAAGAAAAGGCTCATTAGGTAGCTTGGTGCGAGCTGTAAATGTGTATGTATAAATGAAATTTGTGTATCATGATATCACGGAGTAATTCAGGTTTCCGCTGGGAGTACGTTTGACGATATCGTAATTATCATATACAGAGACTTGGTACAGTGTTGAATTTACTCATGTACGTTGCTATGAATTTGCTTATAATCTTGGTAAAAGCAGAAATTGAAAATAATTTCCCACTCAAAAGATATAGACATATAGGTAAAATCAGGTTATTAACCTCTAGTGCCTAAAATAGGAACCTGACAGCCAAACTTGTAACGTTAATTTGTATCTAATCAAAGTCTACACTCTTCAACCGAGTTTCATTAATATCTTCTTAGTAATTACAGAGTAATCACAAAACTTGTCGCAATCAGCCCATTGTTTTATATGACCTTTGTTGTCAATGTTCTTAGAAAATAAACACAACAAACCATATTGCAATATTTTGCGTATTTATTCAACTACTCAAATTTAAAAATTCAGCTCATTACATTCAGTATTTAACAAAATATAAGAAAAATACCATCAACAGCCGGAATTGATGAAAAACACGGGTAAACCAACCAAATTGAAATGACGTCAAAAAGCGGCCGCGCAGTACATGAAGGTACATTTCTAAATTTGTAGCATAACATCAGTTTTAATTTAGTACAGGTAGATACAAAAGTCTTGTAAAATATTAGTATTTTTGAAGTGAAACTTCTTTATCGGCGTTGGAAAAAAATTTGCGTCACGTCACGATTTTTGGTTACGCGCCATCTTTGTTCTGTTCCCCACCACGGTGGATTCGAATTAAGAGTACTTTATCCAAGGATAGCATGTCATTTAAGGGTTTTTGGACTTTTGGGCTTTTGGACTTTTGGATGGGACATTGGTACTTTGGGACTTTGAGACTTTGGGACTTTTGAACTTTTGGATGGGACCTTGGTACTTTGGGTCTTTGGGACTTCGGAACTTTGGGACTTTTGGATGGGATCTTGGTACTTTGGGTCTTTAGGACTTTGGAACTTTGGGACTTTTGGACTTTTGGGCTTTTGGACTTTTGGATGGGACCTTGGTACTTTGGGTCTTTGGGACTTTTGGAGTTTTGGACTTTTAGACTTTTAGACTTTGGGACTTTGGGACTTTGGGACTTTGGTACTTTGGGACTTTTGGACTTTTGGCCTTTGGGACTTTTGGACTTTTAGATGGTACCTTGGTACTTTGGGTCTTTGGGACTTTGGAACTTTGGGACTTTGGGACTTTTGGCCTTTGGGACTTTGGGACCTTGAGACCTTGGGACTTTTGGCCTTTTGGACTTTTGGACTTTTGGACTTTGGACTTTGGACTTTTGGACTTTTGGACTTTTGGAATTTTGTACTTTTGTACTTTTTGACTTAATTTAAGGTGAGGTGAAAATTAAGTTTATGAAGAAGTTTCACTTCTTACGTGTGTACACTAAGTACACGCAATTTTTTTTATTAAGTAGGTACTTATGATTCGTACATAATATAACACATCTTCATCATCTCAGACTCTTTGACACTCGCTTGCTGACCAGGCCTGGCCTCTGCCATAGCTGCAATTTTACTGAAAACAGTAGGTACCAAACGGCTTAACCTGCTTTCCGAAGCACGGAGACTCACGTAAATGAAATAAATAGCTTTACATGAGACAGACGGTGTCATTTTAAGTCAACTACAATTTGATACGGTTATCTTTTTTGCAATGTACGGGTACTGTATTTGAATTATACTAGCTGACACAACTTCGTGTTAGAAAATACTAATACTGAGACTATTTATTTCCGTAATCAATCGATTCTTATGTTCTTTTTATAAACCTGTTAGATCGAGTGATCCATTGGCTTAGCAGAGGGGAAAGCTTTGCTAGACGGGTCCTGTAGTTAAATGATCTAAGGTTTTATCGAACCCTAACATTATTATTTGGAATTGTACATCATTGCTAAGTTACCTGGTTTTAAATAACATTGTGGAATTAAATGGTATTGTCTATTGAGCAGCTTCTGGGGGAGAATGTATAAATTGGCGTGTGAGATTATTGTGAGCTCTCTTCATTCATACTGATCGCTTAGCTAGGGTATAACTATATTAAAAGTTATATTGCAAGTTTTATTTTATTTTTAAAATGTAGGTACTACCTATTTAACAATTTGTTAGCGTCACATGAAAGCGAGAGAGAGGTTTAGAAGTTATATTTTAATATAATTTATTTCATAACAAGTACATAAAACACAAACTCCAGAACATTTGTGTATCACACACAAATATTTGTTCTGACCCAGGAATCGAACCTAGGACCGAGGACCGAGAGGAGGAATTATTTTATTCCGTACCATTCGACTGCATAGCTTGAACTGATACTATGCGTCCAAACGGAAGGATCGTCAATGGTAGGTTCTGGGTCGTTCTAGGTGCGTTTTTATCTATCTATACTTATAATAAAACTGTAGAGGGTCGGGAGTCTGTACATGGAAGATATTTTAAAAATTTTAAGCGTAGGGCGTTCTCTAATCGATACTGAAGCCGAAAATGTAATTTAAAATTTTCATGTCTGTCTGTCTGTCTGTCTGTCTGTCTGTCTGTATCCCGACTAAGTATCACGCCGAAACTACTGAACCGATTTGAATGATACTTTGTACGATCTAAGCTTATAGTCCGAGGAAGGTTCTTAGATACTTTTGATCCCGATATTTTGTGCGGTTCCTTCAGGAGAGGGGATGAAAGGCAAAATAGGTTTTTAGCTATAATTTCTCACTGCGTGGTTCGATTTCAAATATTTGTTTGGTGTCTGAAAGGGAGTACTTTAAGCATTATTCCATACAATTTTCAATATTGAGGGTTATGTAGTTCAGAAATTAGGGGCATCTCAACTTTCGGTAAATCTAGAATTCAACGTTTCTTTTGAAAGTGAGTCTAAACGGGCGTGTTGGCTTAATCATAAAAGAGCTTAATGATTAAAGCTATTGTAAAATAATTCAGTCCGCGCCGAAGGCGGGGACTGAATTGTTTTAGAATAGACTTAATCTTTAAGCTCTTTTATGATTAAGCAAACAGGGCCGTTTCACACACGCTGCTTGATGAGTATGATGAAGAAGTACCTCTCCTTTCGCAAACCTTATGTGACGTAAACGAAGTTGCGAGGGTCAGCTAGTTTGTAATAAAACCGTAGTAACCCCAAGTGCGGCCTCAGTCTTAGTCTGTAAGACTTTTTGAAGAAAGTCATTAAGTGTCTTCTAGATTACAAACCTTATTTATACTGTTGATTGATGGCTGTGGGTAAAACTGGCCACACAGTTTTTAGGGTTCCAAACCCAAATTATAAAAACGGGACACTATTCATGAGACTTCACAGTCCGCTTGTCTGTCTGTCTGTCCGACATGAGGCTTTCTCGGAAACTGCTAAAACAACAAATACTTAAATACTATCTCGGAAACCGTGACAATTAGAGAGCTGAAATTTTAACAGATGATATATTTTAGTTGACGCTGTAACAACAAATACTTAAATCCTATCTCGGGAACCGTGACAACTAGAGAGCTGAAATTTTCTCAGATGATATATTTTGGTTGACGCTATAACAACAAATACTTAAATTAGACAATAGGGCGATTAAGGGGGGCTACCATAAAAAAAAACGTGATTTTTGCTGTTTTTTTAGTATGGAACCCTCCAAGCGCGAGTTCGAGTCGTACTTGACCTGGTTTTATATAAGTAAATAAAAAATCTGGAACATGTTAATTTAAAAACCAGTTTCTTCTAGTCTCTAGTCTCAATATGTCAAAATGTGGATTTGTGTGTGAAAATGCAGAAATACCTAAACCTACAGGATCGTAAATTTGAAAGAAACTGATAAATACTTATACATAAGAAAGCTAGGGTAAAAAATAAGCAGGTACTCTATGTGTGGGCTGCTCACCGTCCTTATAGAAGCAGGCCCAAGACGGCAGCGTGGCGTGAGGGATTCACGCACGCCCTCCCCCCCGCCCCCTAAGAAGCGGAATCACACCCGAAAACCCCCCAAAGACGCGGGATAGCACCCGAACCACCCCGTAGGCGAGGTCTGTTGGGAGTCCTAGGAAAGCCTTCCGAGGGCTTACCCGGGGCTCCAAACCGTAAGCTGTTGGGCGTTACGTGAGTTTATTTAGTCGGTAGGAGTCCAGCATAGCATCCATGAGGGATTTTCCCTCATGTTAAAAAAAGGGTAATCTAAGTGCCCACTATTACGTACTTAAGTAGAACCCGACATCGCGTCCATTTTAAAACGTCAAAGAGTTTGTTTTCTTGCTCTTTCTTATATAAATGTAGATTATTCATAAAAGTAATAATTGTAATAGAAAGTTATTATGGGAATTGTATATTCGCTAAGCTATTTTTGTAGCGATAGTACACGATGTAAAACCAAATAAACGTACAATACTTGCAATTTAAAGACGTAGCTCTATGTACTACGCGGCCGCTTTTTGACGTCATTTCAATCTGATTGGTTTACTCGTGTTTTTCATCAATTCCGGCTGTTGATGGTATTTTTCTTATATTTTGTTAAATACTGAATGTAATGATCTGAATTTTTAAATTTGAGTAGTTGAATAAATACGCAAAATATTGCAATATGGTTTGTTGTGTTTATTTTCTAAGAACATTGACAACAAAGGTCATATAAAACAATGGGCTGATTGCGACAAGTTTTGTGATTACTCTGTAATTACTAAGAAGATATTAATGAAACTCGGTTGAAGAGTGTAGACTTTGATTAGATACAAATTAACGTTACAAGTTTGGCTGTCAGGTTCCTATTTTAGGCACTAGAGGTTAATAACCTGATTTTACCTATATGTCTATATCTTTTGAGTGGGAAATTATTTTCAATTTCTGCTTTTACCAAGATTATAAGCAAATTCATAGCAACGTACATGAGTAAATTCAACACTGTACCAAGTCTCTGTATATGATAATTACGATATCGTCAAACGTACTCCCAGCGGAAACCTGAATTACTCCGTGATATCATGATACACAAATTTCATTTATACATACACATTTACAGCTCGCACCAAGCTACCTAATGAGCCTTTTCTTTTTGCAAAAAAAGAAAAAGTTCCGCTGGGCTGACGTTTCGAACGTACTCCTGGCGGAATCAGTTTTTCAAGAATATCTTCACAATGGCTGGATACACAAATTTCTATTTACGATACACATTTACACGGACTCTTACGCTAATTTTCTGCATATCTAGAATTTAAAAAATCGACACTTTTCCGCCAGGAGTACGCACACCTAAAAGCTGCATATCATATTCGGAGGCCTCAAAACAGCATGCACCAATCTCAAAAATTTCTTATGCTGATGCTTTAATGACATCCAAGTCCCAGCCCCAAATACCATATAACCCAAAAAATTTATTGCAAACTCAGTCACAAACATTATCACATAGAAAAACAGTCTTTCTAAGGCCAAAGCCTAAAGTTAAATCTTCCGGAGGCTATGACGCTGAGGCCCATCGATCTCTAACTGCCCATTATGATATGCCGTCACCTTCCAATGGTTGTGCCATTAAAACTTTAGATAACGAGGAGTTCTCCAACCCCTCCATTAAAGACTTGATTCTAGCCCTATTGAAGACACTTTCCCAATCAAAATACATCCAACCGTCCAACGCTGCTTTTTCATATAATGATAATATATCGCAACCCCAACCGTCCAACAATAATGGATCAAACAATACTACAGTGGAATTGTTGCAGCGCCCCTTCTAAAAAATCAGAACTTATTTACTTAATTAATAAATATAATCCATATATTCTAACTCTCCAAGAGACTTGGCTTAAACCAGATCTACCTTTTAGGTTATCTGGTTATGTTTGTCTCAGAGAGGATCGTTTTGATGGGTATGGCGGTGTTGCCATTCTCATTAAACGTAACTTATCATTCTCCCATATACCAATAGCTACTCACTCTAATGATTTTTCTATAATTGCTGCTAATATAAATAACATTTGTTTTGTCTCAATATATATCCCTCATCCTTCTTCTATGATACTCGGCGAAATCAGTAATATATTTTCTACTCTTCCTAAACCTTTTGTAATTCTTGGGGATTTTAACTGTCATCACCCGTCTTGGGGAAGCTCTAGAAACCGCTTCGGAAATTTAATATTAGACTTACTAGATACTCACAATCTTTGTTTACTGAATACAGGCTCTTATACACGCCGGACCAACCCTAATTCAGGAGAAAGTGCTCCTGATTTATCCATATGTTCTTCGAACCTGGCTTCGAGAATTACATGGACTTGTCTTTCCTCTTCCCATGGCAGTGACCATTTTCCAATTAGGCTACTATTTCCAATTTTTAAGGCTATGCATTCCTCTCATTCCATTCCTCGCCTTAAATTTAAACTAAAGGATGCTGATTGGAGCAGCTTTCAAACCCGCTTGATTGAAAAAATTTCACTCCTTCCACAAATAACCCAACACAATACATCTGAATGTGCTGACGTCCTAACTCAAACATTGTTAGAAACAGCAAATGAGACGTTTCCCCTAAAAACTGGAGCTAAAGGTTTTATTCCCTCTCCTCCGTGGTGGGATAAAGAATGCTCGCAAATGATAAAAAGACGTAAGATAGCCGAATTAGAATATTCTCAATTCTCTTCCACCCAAAACTTTGAAACATTAACAAGTATAATTTCTGAAACCCGCAAACTATTTAAAAAGAAAAAGTTTGAAAGTTGGCATTCATTCTGCTCAACTATCTCTCCTGATACCAAACCTCATATGGTATGGCAAAATATCAGGAGGTTTAGATCAGCTTTTAGGGAAACAAATTCAACATCAATGCCTACTTTAGTTCAAAACGATTTTTTGTATAAATTAACACCTCCGACTGTCCCTGATAATATTATACTTCCTTATTTTACTAAAATTTCTGACAATCTTTCAGGCCTTAATTCTCCTTTTTCTCTTTCTGAGCTCAAAGGCGTTCTAACAAATTTAAAAGATTCAGCTCCTGGCATGGATGGTATTCCATATTCCTTCATTACACACGCTCCTGAAGAATACCTTTCCTATTACCTCACTATTATAAATGCTATTATGATTACAGGTGAAATTCCTCCCTTATGGAAATCACAATTAGTGTTACCAATACTTAAACCTGGCAAAAGTTCAGCTTCAGTCTCTTCGTATCGCCCTATTGCTCTTTCTTCAGTTTTGATGAAAATCACTGAACACTTAGTCAAAATTCGTCTGGAATGGTTTATTGAAAGCAATAACTTATTGAGCCATAGTCAATTCGGCTTCAGACGGGGCAAAAGCACATTAGATAGTATCAGTATACTTATAACCGATGTCCGCTTGGCCTTTTCTATAAATGAACATGTAGTCGCCGCTTTTCTAGACATTGCAGCGGCATATGATAATGTTATTCTACCTGTATTATATAAGAAACTGATTTCCCTAAACATACCTATTCTTCTTACGAATTTTATTATGAGGTCGTTAATGGAAAGACATATTCATCTAGAAGGCTCATCGCACGGCCCACGCTTAGCTCAGAGGGGTCTCCCTCAAGGATCTGTGCTAAGTCCTATTTTATATAATATTTATGCTTATGATTTGGAATCTTCTATTGGTTCACACATTAAAGTCCTTCAATATGCAGATGATTTAGTTTTATATTATTCGCACCACTCTGTTAGCCAAGCCTGCATTTCCTTATCAACGTCCCTTAAACACCTTAAGTGTTGGATGGATTCTAATGGTTTAGAAATTTCCCCTGATAAAAGTTCAGTGATTCTATTTTCTAGAATGCGCCTCCCCCCTCCTTTTAACGTTTACTATAATAATAAATTAATCAAGGCACAAGAAAATGTCAAATTCTTAGGTTTTATCTTAGACACTAAACTTTCCGGCATTGCTCACTGTAATCACATTGTTCAAAGATGTGAAAAATCTCTTAACATTTTAAGATGTCTGTCTGGTGTTTGGTGGGGTGCTCACCCTTACTCCTTAAAATTGCTCTATAATGCCATCATTCGAAGTCAACTTGACTATGGCTCATTCCTACTAGAACCTAGCAATGTTGCAGCTTTAAAGCGCCTTGATAGCGTTCAATCGAAAGCACTAAAAATTATAGCGGGTGCAATGAAATCCTCACCAAACAACGCATTACAAGTTGAATTAGGCGACCCACCTCTACAACTTCGTCGGCAATATTTGTCGGACAAATTTTTAACACGTTGCCTTCAGCTGTCTACCCATCCATTATATCCCAAACTTCGTTCACTTCTCGATCTAGTCGAGTCTTCTAATTATTGGACTCATAAAAATCGTCCTTGTCTTATTAAAAGCTTCCAAAAATATATTTCACTTCAAGCACCATGTCATCATTTATCTCTTCACCCTCTTTATTCCGCTCCCTTTGAATCGTTAGTCATTCCGCTGGATATTAGACTTGATTTGGGTATCCTGAAATCAGACCCTTTAGCACCGTACTCATTCACTCAAATCATTAATTCTAAATGGAATAATTGGCATCATATCTACACCGATGCTTCCAAATCCCAATCGTCAGGACGTGTCGGTGTAGGAGTCTATCACCCAAAATTTAATATCGTACAAAAAGTTAAGTTACCCCCAGAATCATCTGTTTTTACCGGAGAGCTTTATGGTTTGTTTAAAGCCATTGAATACATTTTTTTATTGAAACTCCAAAACACCATAATTTTTTCAGATGCGAAAAGTGCCCTTCAAGCTTTAAATAAATTCCCGTTCAGTAGTAAAACTGTTTTTCCACTTTTAATAGAAATCAGAAATCTTCTTTATAAATGTTTTACAAATAAATTACATGTTTCTTTTGCCTGGATACCAAGCCACTCTGGCATTCCAGGTAATATCAAAGCTGATAGCCTAGCAAATGATGCTGTGGAGTCTGGTGATATATTTCCCTACAAAAATTATTACCACGACCTGGCAGCTTTGCCAGCAGTATATTTGAAAGATTCATGGGAAAAGTTATGGTCGGTTACTTGCCTGAATAAAGGCAAACTTTATTCATTAGTCCAATCGAACATTCCTAACAAGCCCTGGTTCTTTAAGTTCACGCTCGGGAAAAGGTCTACTAGCACTTTGATTCGGATGAGACTTGGACATGTATGTACTCCTTCCCATCTTGCAAAATTGAACATTGTTCAATCTAATACATGCGAATGCGGGGAAGAGGGTGACATAAACCACATTTTTCTGTCTTGTCCGAAGTATGATCATTCTCTACTATATTCATCCTTAATTTCTTCCTCTATTCCACTGCCCACATCTGTCCTTATATTACTTGCCTCAAACAACATTGATATCTATAAATCTCTTTCCTTATTTATATCTTTTAACAATATTAAAATATAAAATATTCATTTAGTATGTATATCATATATATTATTTTACTATCATAAAATACAGTCCTTTTGTGTCTTATCCACAAGAATTTCCTTCCTTACCTACGTTTTCTAAATTCCTTCCTTACGATAACTTACTGATTCCCTACCTTTATGTACCTAATACAAAACAAATAACATGAATTTGGCAAAATCCTCAAATCGAGAGAGCCCAAGAAAAAGGAGAAAAAAAAAAAAAAAAAACCCCAACACAATAAAAAAAACCGCATTGCAATCGGTTGAGCGGTTACTGAGATTAGCGTGCACAACCGTACAGACAAACAGATATACAGACATACAGACATACAGACAAACAGACAAAAATTCTAAAAATCATTGTTTTGGGTTCTATTGCGTTCATAAAGCCCCCCTATAATATTTTTTCTTATTTATCTTCCATGTACAGACAGCGACCTGTTACGATTTTATTATATGTATTGATTGATTGATGATTGATGTTGCAGCATCGACAGCGTATTGGCATGGACGTAATGTTACCCGATTCTAAAAGTGGCAGTAAACTACATAACGATTCATACTTATAGAATTCGGGACTTCACGCGAAACACATTTACTTACATTTTCACACCGACGTTTCGAGCACGTTGCAGCGCCCGTGGTCGCGGTTGGACTGATATGGACTGATAATTCAGTCCACGCCTTCGGCGCGGACTGAATTATTTTACAATGGCCATAACCATTAAGCAGCTCTTTTATGATTAAGCCAACACGCCACACAAACGTTGTATATAATGAACATTCTTAAAACAACTTTACTGAAAAATGTTGAGCTTTGGCTACAGTGACATGGGTACATAAATTAAATCACCTTAAACATAATAAGTACATGCATACGGTCACGCCTTTATCCCCTAAGGGGTACCGAGGCATATTATATGTTTACCTTTTTTTAATTTGTCCCACGTAACGTAATAGGTGGTGAGCCGCATTGCCGTGTTGAAATGGACAGGCGTTAGTACTGCCTACTTTTGAAAATTATGAAATCTATAAGGTTTTCAACTTGGTTTAACGACTGCCATTTACTGGCTACCGTTAGCGTTAGTGTTATCGTCTCAACTCTTCCGATTATGCGTAAAGTTTTCAGTCTGTGGCCCTAATCTAACAAACGTTTCGTATTCGCGCTTCACCATACTACTTACTCTTATAATTAATTATTAATTATTAAAGGGGCTAATTAATAAACACGTACGTCATACCGGCCTTGGACCCACTAAAACCATGAGGTCTCTTCCTATCCATCTAGCGCAGTCCTAGGGTATCCTTTAGAGGGCTTACCCGGGGCTCCCAATTGTAGGCTGTTAGGTAGGATACGTGTGGTTTTTAGTCAGTGGGAGTCATAGTACATTCATGTGGGATTTTCCTCACGTTAAAAAAATCCATCTAGCGCATAACTCCCCGGGTAAGTTGGAGGATGTCCTAAGTTTGTTCCCACATTTTGGTTACGACTTATCCTAGAGGCTCAAATAGAATACGGTTCAAACTTTGCTTATAACATAATTTCCGACGCGGACGAAGTCGCGGGTAACAGCTAGTAGTCTTAATAATTAAGCTCTTTTATGATTAAGCTAACACGACCGTTTAGATTCTCTCACTCAAAGGAACCCTTGAATTCTAGGTTTGGTGAAAGTTGAGATGCCTCTAATTTCTGAACTGCAAACCCCTCAATCTTGAAACTTGGATCGAAAAATCCTTAAAGTACTCTCTTTCCAAGACTAAAAAAATATTTGAAATCGCATCACGCGCTGAGAAATTATAACTGAAAAACCATTTTATCTTTCAACCCCTCTCCCGCAGGAACCGCGCAAAACTTCGGGATCAAAAGTATCCTAGAACCTTCCTCGGACTATAAGCTCGGAATGTACCAAGTATCATTTAAATCGGTTTAGTAGTTTCGGCGTGATACTTATTCGGGATACAGACAGACAGACAGACAGACAGACAGACAGACAGACAGACGTGAAAAGTTTAAATTACATTTTCGGCTTCAGTTTCGATTAGAGAACGCCCTCCAATTAAAATTTTTAAAATATCTTCCATGTACAGACTCTCGACCCTCTACAGTTTTATTATATGTATAGATATAAGTAAGACTAACATCTTACTTCTTACTTTTAATATTATAAATGCGAATGTTTGTACACGCTAGAATGGCTGAACGGATCTGGCTGAAATTTGGTACAGGGATACATTATAGTCTGGAATAACACATAGGCTACTTTTTATCCCGGTAATAAGCTCCTACGGGAAGCGGGAACGGGAACAATTTTACGCGGGCGAAGCTGCGGGCATCAGCTAGTTAAAAATATATACTATACAGTTTATTTAAGAATATTGTTCAAACTTACTTCAACTTCATTTTAGGCGACTGGTGTCTTGTCGTGGGGGTGTCAATAGACCTGGCTCCGTAGTAGCTCGATGCGCCCGAAGTAGGCCTCAGGAGAGACGGCGAACCTGTAAAGGCATATGTATCTCTGTAATGGTGTATACTTCTATAAATGTAACAGACAATGTGTTAAGAATATTTTTCTCAACCTGTCGCTAGTGTGACTCGTTGAGAATACATATGACTCAGAGCTTGTTTACACGCTGCTAGTTAGCGAGTTGTAAACTAACTAGTGAGCGACAATGGGATCGTCATAAGCTGATTGTAAAAGAGCTCGCTGACTTGTACCAACAAAGACTTCTATATAAACTGCAATGATGATTCTGTCAACAGTGTATTCGAACAAACGAGTTTCGGATAAACGTTCCAGGCTCGAGGTAGACATGCCCTACGCACCGATTTTTGAAACCTATAAACTGAGCCAATTAGCAGCGTTGCTCGCACTGTTGTGAGTCAAACCTTCGAGAGTAGGTGTTCGACTTGCAATCGGAGTCCATACGCCTTCTCTTTACTCTTTTTCTATTCGTATATTGCTATTGTGTGTGGTGACAATTACGTAAAAAATATTTATAAGTGAGTGTAGTCTTAGTAATGTGTGTATTTAAGGATTGCTTTTGAAATCTCGTTTGTTAGAGTACGGCGCGTCTACCTCAGTTTATATAGAAGTCTTTGTGTACCAAGGATAATCAAATAGTATTACATACAGATAGGCCACTCCCTGAATCCCACTGAACAAGCTTCCCCACCCCCGCCACAGCTGTCATTATAGTTGGCGTGTATTTTGAGGGAAGATTTGCTTAGACTTATTGGTCACACATACATTCAAACTCAGTACGAACGTAACGTTTTAAGTGTAGGTGGCAGAACTGAAAACTTATCATTATTTTCCGCCCTGTGCTTGTATTTAACTTGTAAACTTGCACCGTGTCATCTAACCTTTAAATGTAAATTTGAAGTACTGCTCGTTCGCTCTAACTTTGCCGCCCGGCTCCATACTAAAGTCGAATTTTTAATTAGACGAAGTAAATTGACAGCAACTAATGTCACTTCTTCATACAATGTTGCTTATTTTCTATGACGAAGTGACATTAGCTACTGTCAATTTACTTCGTCTAATTAACAATTCGGGTATACGCCTCTACGCCAGCGGCAAAGTTAGAGCGAACGGGTAGTAGTGTAAGCCGATTTGAAAACATATATATAAAACTGCCTCGGTAGCGCATTGGGCAGTGTAACCGACCGGCGCGCTGAGGTCCTCAGTTCGATGTCCGGTACGGACCAAATATTTGTGTTAATCACAAATTTTTGTTTCGGAGATAGGGTGTTTCCATGTATAATATCAGTCGTCTAGATCCCATAAGCGCTCGTGGCCCCGCGGACTCAGTGTTCTGTAAACAATCACTGCAGTAAGCAACTTTCACTACGGCCGGTCCATGGATGGGTGACCATCCATGTGATCACTTTGTGACATTTATTTGAGCGTTTCCGTGCTTCGGAAGGCACGTTAGGCCGTTGGTCCTGGTTGCCAGTAAAATGGCAGTCGTTAAGCTAAGTTGAAGGCTTTATTTCAACAGCAGGCAGTCACAACCTGCGCCTGTCCATTTAAACACGCCAATACGGCTCACCACCTATTACGTGGGACAAATTATACAAAGGTGAAATGTGGGCATATAATATGCCTCTGCCTACCCCTTCGGGGATAAAGGCGTGACCATATGTATATGTATGTATGTATGTATAGATCCCATAGCACAAGCTTTTATTGGCTTAATTTGGGCAAGATGATGTGCGAGAATGTACCACAGTATTAAAAAAATACATACCATGTGGTGTTCCACTCAACGGTGTGAAATGACTAGATCCCTGTATAGAAGCGCACTTCGCTAGCTGCAGAGCTGAGTGGACTCCCGAAGGAGCTTTCTGAAGTCTCATAGCTGACGGCGACATTGTCAAAGGACCTGGTGTGGTGATGGGGTGTTTTTCAACTTGCAGAGCACTTATCACCACGGCTTCTCTGTTGTAGTACCTAAAATACATCAAACGATACTATTAGTGAAGTCAAGTTAACGACACGCATACATGACAGACTTTTGAAGGCCTAGTGGCTTTAGATAAATTTGATTCCGATTTGATTACAACGTACCGATTGCAAGAGTCTTTTCTACATACATACGTACATACATATCATCACGCCTGTTTCCCATCGGGGTAGGCAGAGACTATGGCTTTCCACTTGCTACGATCCTGGCATACCACTTTCGCTTCTTCTACTTTCATAAGTGCTTTCATACACGCTCGCCGGTTAAGGGTGCTCTTGACCTGGCCTTTTTCCAGCAGGTCATCAATTTGGTTACCATGCGTACGCCGAGGATGACCCCTACCAGCTTGCCCATTCATTCTCGCCTTATAGATCTGTTTAGTCAGTCTATTTTCATCCATCCTCTCAACATGTCCAAACCATCTAAGCATCCCTTTTTCTATCTTTGTCACTACATCTTCAGTTATACCACATTGTTTTCTAATCACGCTATTTCTTACTTTGTCCATCAATTTCACTCCAGCTATACTTCGCAGACTTCTCATTTCCACTGCATTAATTTTACTTTCATGCTTCTTCTGCCACACCCAACTTTCACTACCATACATAAGTGTGGGGATAAGCACACCCCTATGCACAGCCACTCTTGCCTTCTTAGACACGTTTTGACTGCTCATAAAGGTATGCATCGCCCCATTCACTTGATTTCCTGCCAAAACTCTTCTCTCAATATCCTGGTCACACTTTCCATCCCTCGTAAATTTTGAACCCAGGTATACAAATTCTTTCACCTGTTCCACTCTTTGCCCTTCGATAATAATAGGGCAATTCGTCATACATTTCTCTCTTTCAAAAACCATTACTTTAGTCTTACTTACATTCACTTTCATTCCTCTACCTTTCAGCGCCTCATGCATAATATTAACCATCAACTGCAACTCCTCCGCCGATGCAGCTAAGATCACCTGATCGTCAGCATATAGGAGGCATTTGATGGACAGCTCGTTCAGTTTTATACCACACGCACTCTCTTGCAATTCTTTCAAACAACTGTCCATGTACAGGTTAAACAGCCACGGTGACGCTACACAACCCTGTCTCACACCCCTTTCTATGTTAAAGAAGTCCGTGCAAGCTCCGTTGATCCTGACACAAGCACTCGAGCCCTCATAAAGAGATTTCAGTGCTCGTATCAAGCTGCTGCTCACCCCGTACAAAGACAATGTTGACCATAGTTCATTCCTCACCACTTTGTCATAGGCCTTCTCCAGATCTACGAATACGCAATATACCTTTTGGCTTTTCGCCAAAACTTTTTCTGCTATGCGTCGTAAGGAAAAGACCTGATCCGAGCATCCCCTTCCTTTCATAAATCCTGCTTGAACATCCCACATTTTTCCTTCACTTTCATTCATCACTCTTTTTATCAACACTTTCGCATACAGTTTACCGACGATGCTGAGCAGGCTTATGCCGCGGTAATTTTTGCACTCTTGCTGCGACCCTTTTCCTTTGTACAGCGGCACAATGACGGCTTTGGACCATTCTTTTGGTACGCTGCCACTCCTCCAGCACAGATTAAAAAGGCGGTACAGCTGGTCAATCACCACGCCACGTCCTGCTTTCAGCATCTCAACGGAAACCCTATCAATCCCAGCAGCCTTGCCTAGTTTCATACTATTTAATGCTTCCATTATTTCTTCCATACTAATGTCGTTTTCATTGCCAATTTCATTCATTTCACAAAAATGAGTTTGCACTTGCGTATCCTCTTTATCAAATAGACTTTCAAAATACTCCTTCCATATTTTTAGCACACACTCTTCTCCTCCCACAAAACTTCCATCCTGGTTTCTGATCTTATTAAGCGGTGATGTGGTCTGTGGACTCTTCACCGCTTTTATGGACTTCCAAAAGAATTTTATATTCTGTTGGAAGTCACCAGATAACCTTTTATCAAATTCATCTCTATCATTCTCCTTCTTTCTTACTAACACCTCTTTTGCCACACGCTTATACCTTTTATACTCATCGTTGGCCATTCGTACATCCTCATCCGTTGCCTTCTGCATTCTTTGATTGGCCTTTGTGGCCAGCCAGTCCAACCATGCTTTCTTCTTCTCAGACAACGCTTTCAGAACTTCCGCGGTCATTCTTTTTAACTTACATCCTTGGCTTCTCTTGCTCATACCACACACTTCAATCGCAACTTCCACGAGTCCTTCCTTAATCGGCTTCCATAATTCTTCAATCTCACATACTTCATCTAAATTATCAAACTTTTTGCTTAGTTTGCTCACAAATTCCTCTTTTATACCTATCTCTTGCAAATTCTCAACTTTTATGCGTTCTAGTACACTAACAGGTTCACGCACACGGTGCCTCCACCGCTGAAACAGACCTCTTACTCGGCTGACAACCAAGAAGTGGTCTGTGTCAATCCCAGCACCGCGGTAGGCTCGAGTGTCAAGTACTTTCTTTCTCATCCTTGCGTCAACAATCACAAAGTCAATCATGCTCCTCTTACTTCCTTCTTGTCTCGTAATCAAGTGGATATCTTTGTGGTGAAACATGGTGTTAGTCACCACAAGATTCTTCTCCAAACATACTTCAAGCAAACTTTCTCCATTTTTATTCACTCGCTCATCACCAAACTTTCCCAATACTCTTTCATACCCATCACGCTTGACTCCAACCCACCCATTAAAATCGCCCAACATTACTATCCTCTCATTTTGTTTGCACTTACTCAAAACATCACTCATGCTCTCCCAAAATGCCTGCCTCTCACTTTGGTCTCGTAAAGATCGGCACCACCGCGCATCTTGTGGAGCATATACTCCTAAAACAAAGATGCGGGTAAGTCCAACCTTCAGCCTCAACCAAAGGAGTCTTGGGCTTACACATTCATATTCTGTGACACATTCATTCATTCTCGCAGACAGTACTACACCAACGCCCTGACACGCTTTACTGGTTTTAGGCACACCCGACCAGTAGGCAGCGTAGGGTCCATGTGTGGTGGTGTCACATCCTTTCCTCTTTGTCTCATTCACGCACAGAATATCGAGTCGTCTCTCTTTCATCATCTTGCATACTTCCTCAATTTTGTCTATCATACCTCCTCTTACATTTAACGTAGCAAAGTGGCTATCCCAAGTCCACTTTTCGCCTCGATGGGAAACGAGACGTGATGGGTTGCGAACCACATCGCCGCCATTTCGAATTTTGTTTTTGGTTTTGTCCATTGCGTTCCCACGAAAAGCAAGGGAAAATAAAGTCCACCCAGACAGAGCCCCGCATGTCTAAGTAAGGCTAGCCTTCTTCTGGGGTCGCCCGGCCCCAGGGCAATTGGCACGCTAATACTAGGCTCGCCCCTAGTCACGCAGCACATACGCACGGCAACGTTGGCTTGGCGGAGAAAGGATGGGAAGAAGATGAGGTAGGAATAGGATTGGTGGTTAGGAAAGGGTCGAGGTAGGAAAAGGACGGGGATAAGGTAAATTCAAAGCCTTCTGTAATTCATTCCACAAAAATTCAAGCACCCAGGACAGTTGTTACCCACATTATTGTCTTTTCTAATTGTCACAAAAGTCGGACTACAAGTTTGCCGTAATAATAGCTATAATTAAATAGACCAATGGTTACCTACCACAGTTGTACGGCTCCAAACCCATCTAACAGTGTTTTTTAATATTTATATTTCGGCATTTCGTTTTATGTTATGGAACTATACTTACTTTTTCAACAATATTTTGATATGCGTTTCACTGACAGTTGGAAACATAGTGCTGATCTTGGCAACCAACGCATCTGTGTCAGACGTCAGGGTGAGAGAATCTTGGAACTTCTCATTGAGATGGGAAACTCGCCCGGGCAGCGGACTGTCCCGGGGCGTGAGGCATAGAGCCCGCCCCAATATAGGACTATCATTTGGAGTGCCGCAGACGCGAGGATCCTGACAGTGAAAATATGCAAATTAAATGAATCTTTTTAATGAAGTAGAGTCTAGATTAGTTTCAGAATAAAATAAGCTTTTTCTTACTTTATTTATTACTTTGTACAAGTTTAGCACACTCTGTTCATCGCCCACTGACGGCACGGCACGGCAGACTTTATTTTCAATAGTATTTCAATGAGTTACTCAGACTGTACAGAATGCATTTTTGCATGTGTAAAATCTGTCTTGGCTCTTGGAACTTTAGTTTGGAATACAAAATGAATATAGATTTCCTTCTCCTTAAGTGGTTGATAATAAGCTTGCTATCAACTACTGACAGTATTAATGTATAATTCACCTTAGCCTGCCTCTCGTGATTGTACGTTATGTTGACTAGTTTAGGTTAGTCTGTCACGACATACCGCGGGATCCTTCGGGTTATTTAAGCAAGCTGGTCCAATGCCGTCTCGTGCTGTGCCGTCAGTGGAAGCCGGCCGTTTAACTTAAAAACTAACTATCTACCAACTCACAAGGTGCGGTTTGAGCCCTTTCGGATGGAACATCTTCGGGCTGTGCTGGGTGCTCTGAAATGCATGTTGCAGCCGAACAGGGGACGGGTACGGATGTACGTGGTATGGAGATCCGTGTGCCGACTGTTCCGATATCCAAGTGCACAGACATGTGACAAATATTGCTGTGAACAATTGTGCGTGCTGACTGAGCAATGGTGAACACTCGCGAAATATAGAAAGTGCCATTACGAGTATTAATCATTTATTCACTTAGCGCAGGAAAAGACCGAGTGAGTTAATAATTAATGTTAAAAGATCTCTTGTCAAATATTTGTATTGAAAACTTGATTTTACTCTGCACATTGCTCAACCAGTGACCATTTAATACATTGTGCAATCACACTGTGATTAGAAGTTTAGCAACCAGAGCTTTTCTATTTGTCTAATTACCCACATATTTCGGCGATGCAGAAGTTGAAAGTTGAAAGGAGAAATGTGTAAGCATAAAACAGACATTCAAGCGGACATAATAAAACTATAAGGGTTCTGAGACGTGAACTACGGGACCCTGAAAAGTAAGTACTTCATAGAGATCACCTTGTCACACAGTTAGTCATCTTTAAAAAGTAAGCAATTCTTTTGTTGGGCAACTATATTATTCCACAACCAAGTCCCAAACAAAATTAGAATAATTGTCCATGACATAAATACATTTAAGATAACCATCAAGGCCAAATTGTGTAGAAAGGTATACACTTTCAGACAACAGTGATGTTAGAAAAATAATGCTCAGGGTTAAAAGTCACTAACATAATATGATTTTGTTTGAATATAAGGATTTCAATTGAGTGTTTTTGCTTTGGCAGTTTTTATCAGTACTTGTTACGTCATGTCTGCACCCTTCGATAATATAAAGTGCACTATCGGGGAAAGTTACAATGTTAAGCAAATATTTTTTAACAGATAGATGACATTTTGATTAAATTTGAGAAAGAGAGAGAATTGGGGTTGTGCCTTGATTTTTGCGTTCAACCTGCCTTATTTGGTCTCATGGCCAGGTGAAATTAAACCAGGTAAGTCCTGGTTAAGGTTAGGATGACATTGCTGAATTCTGATCAGAGGCAGTTTATGAATAATTAGCAATAATTTTGGAACAATAGAAAAGCTTTGGCTATTTGTGTGTTATATATAAAATTCACTCTAAAAGGTGCTGCTCAATTGACATATATACTTTGAAGTGTTCAGCATCATAGCTGGAATGGTGGATACTCCAGCTGAGTCGGTTCTTCATGATAGCTGATTATATTTATCGGATTAAATTGAACATCTGAAATTAAAATACGTTACGCTAACTATAGATATAAAGGGTGTTTTTTTTCGAGGTATAGAACTTTGAAATGGAATAAAACAAAGGTGATTGTTTTTATTGATATGGAAATGACTTTATTCGAAAGGAAATCTTCTGGCATTATAATTTAAATATGATTTCTGGCATATAACCGCCAGGGCTGGCTCGGACGTAGTCTAATCTAGAGGTCCAATTTTCGATGACTTTCCCAACATTTCTGGCCGTATAGCGACAATATCGCTCCGAATGTTATCCTCCAAGTGGTCAATCGTTTCGGGCTTATCGGCGTAGACGAGCGACTTCACATATCTCCACAGAAAATAGTCAAGTGGCGTAAAATCGCACGACTCTGGAGGCCAATCCACGTGTCCAAAACGTGAAACTATGCGGTTACCAAACGTTTCCTTCAATAAATCAATTGTGGCACGAGCAATGTGACATGTTGCGCCGTCTTGTTGAAACCACTACTCCTGCACAACATGGTTGTTCAATTGATGAACGAAAAAGTCAGTAATCTTCGCTCTATAGCAGTCACGATTGACTGTAACATTCTGGTCAGCATCGTTTCTAAAGAAGTACGGACCAATTATTCCACCAGCCTATAAAGCACACCACACAGTCAGTTTTACTGGATGTAACGGTGTCTCAACATACACTTGAGGATCATCATCACCCCAAATATGGCAGTTTTGTTTATTGATGTATCCATTCAACCAAAAGTGAGCTGCACCGCTAAAGAAAATTCGCTTATGAAAATCACGATACGCATTTCGGAAAGAACCATGATTTTCAAAATAAATTTGCACAATTTGGAAGCATTGTTCAGGCTTCAGTCTATTTATGTTAAAATGCCAAACCATACTAAACATAAATCACTTTACAGCTGACAAAAATACCGCCGGTTAAAACAGCTAGGCCAACTTAAAGTTCTATACCTCTAAAAAAAAACACCCGTTATAACCGAAAAACAGCAAAAATATGACGTTTAAATAAATAAATATTCACGGACATTTCACACAACGCTTTCTGATCCTAAAGTAAGCCAGGAATAACCTGCTTGTGTTATGGGTATCAGACCACGGATATTAATAGATACTTAAATACTTTTTAAATACATACATATTATACATATTATATAGCCCAGACTCTTGAGACATACATTTATAGGTCACACAAATATTTGTCTCCGGTGGGAATCGAATCCAGCGCGGCAGGCGGTATCACTACCGACTGCGCCACGGAGGCAGTTTGTTTTATAGCAGCCCCTTTAATCTACCTTTTTAACTAATTTTAGTATTTGTTGTAATAAGGTAAGCGCTCGTGGCCCCGCGGACTCAAGTGTTCTGTAAAGATCACTGTAGTAAACAACTTTCACTATGGCCGGTCCTTGGATGGGTGACAATTCATGTGACCACTTTGTGACATTTATTTGAGCGTTTCCGTGCATCGGAAGGCACGTTAAGCTGTTGGTCTCGGTTGCCAGTAAAATGGCAGTCGTTTCTGCGCCTGTCCATCTCAACACGGCAATACGGCTCACCACCTATTACGTGGGACAAATTCTAAAAAAAGGTGAAATGTGGGCATATAAAAGCGTGACCATAAATATATGTTGTACCCCAGCGGCAACAAAAATACATCATCTGTGAACGGACTCGTGACGGATTGGCAGACAGATTGACGGCGATGTCTCATGAATCGGGTCCCGTATTTGCCCTTTGGATACGGAACCCTAAATATTATGGTTTTTGTATGGGAGTCCTCCTGCGAGTTGGACTCGCGCACATAGAGTTCCGTATCAGAAAAACAGCAAAAAATTCACATTTGTCGTATGGGAGCCAGCTTTGGTGCGCCTTCACACTAGCGTAGGCGTTCGATGGACGTATGCGCGGCGTAGACGCGACGTATACGCGACGTATACGCGACGTATACGCGGCGTATACGCCGCGCTAGCGTCACACAATTTCCTTGGCGTTTTGGTATCATCGTTAACAAAATAGATTCTGACCAGGAAACACTATTGATGACTTTACTTTTAAAAAAGAAGATTAGTGCGTATAAGATCATCTACAAGATTAGTCTGAGGTATTTTTTTTTAGAATGCATAAAAATGTTATAGAGCAAAAAAGAAATTTTTTATAAAAAAAAATCTCAATTTTTTGTTAAGTTTTAAACACATTTGTAGGCAAAACAATATGCTACAAATTATTCCTCTACAATTTTTTTGTAAGACTCATAGTTTCCGAAATATTGCGAAAAAAGTGTTTTTTTGCCCCCTCTTTTGAAGATGGCGGACGGGGGATAAGGGTGGCGACCCCACAAACTTGAAGTTAAGCTTCTATTGACCCCCCACACATGTCCCAAAAATAAAATTGCGTCCTCTAATAAATGCAAAGCTCATGAAACATTTCAATGGGATTAAGTATTCTGAGTACGGCCATATTGTATTGCAAAATTGTTTCGACAATTTTCACTCCCCAAAAAACTTATCGCATAGTTTCATTTCCTAAAAGAATCCTTAGCAAATTTATATTTCGCATTTTTATTGCTTCGTCAAATAACATCTTGCTCAATTTTTATTAAGTCAAATATACTCTTAAGATAATTATTTTCTAGTAGCAATCATTTCCATGCCGAGGATAAGTCGCTTGTGAACAGGATTGTACACGATCCCCCAGTAACGCGGCGTATGCGTCGCGTAAACGTCGCGTTGCCGTCGCGTAATTGCCGCACTTATGTCCATCGTACGCCTACTCTTGCAAAACGCTAGTTTGAAGGCGCACTTAATATTTTGCTGCTTGTCATCCTTATAGAACCAGGTGTAAGTAGATGGCGTGACTTGAGAGTTTCAAGCAAGCCATTCGCCCTAAGAAGTGACACCCAAACCATTTCCTTAAGACGCGGGATAACTCTCGAGCGCCAGGGCGATACAGCGGTGGTAGTCAATGTCTGCTGTGATTTTGAGACACCTTGCCGAGGGCTTACCTGGGACTCTTCTCTTCTTGTTGAGCACCGTGTGGTTTTAGTCAGTATGAGGCCAACATAACCTAGCATTTTTTTACGAATGGAAATCTATACGCACCAATAGAAATAAACACTTGAATGTTTTTTTTTGGTATTCAGTCACGCTGTAACAGTTGAATAGATTCGGCTGAAATATCAATTGATATTTCAGCCGAAATAAAACACGCCTTCGGCGCAGACTGTATTGTTTATAAACCAATTGACATGAAATAAACACTAAATGATAAGTGGAGCAAACCAACTCAATAAAGAAAACCGAATTGCAATCGGTTAAGCGGTTACTGACATCAGCGTGCACAAATGTACAAACAAACAGATATACAGACAAACAGACAAAAATTCTAAAAATCATTGTTTTGGATTCTATTGTGTTTATAAAGCCCCCCTATAATATTTTTCCCTATTTATCTTCCATGTACAGACAGCGACCTGGTGACCAGCGACCATTGATAAAAAAAGAGTTTAGAAATATTTCCATAATAAAAAAATATTTGTCTAATGCCTAATTGTTCCACAGCAGTGGCAGTATGGTTATACTGCCACTGCCATAGACCAACTAGGCAGAGCTTCCTGGTAACTGGTTATACTGTCACTGCCTACATTGCCATACAAAAACACTGCTGGGGCTTTGTCAAGACTAAGCATAAAACAGAACCATCACCACCACCAACCAAGAAAAGAGATTATAAAGACTAGACTGCCAGTGAAATCAGATTTTACCAATTAAACCCCTTCAGGACTCTGTGAAAATGGCCATTACATTATGTTTTTTATCATATAAGTTCCTTAGACATTCAGCCTGCTATTATTTTAATAAAATATTATTATGTAATCTATGCTAATATTGTGAAGAGGAAAGATTTGATTGTTTGTTTGCATCAAATAGGCTCCGGAAGTACCGGACCAATTTGAAAAATTCTTTCACTGTTGGGAAGCTACACTCTTTGCGGTGAACATAGGCTATATTTTATTCCCGTATTCCCACGGGAACGGGAACTACGCGGGTGAAACCGCGTGACGTCCGCTATTGTTGAAATAAAAGGAATAAATATTCATTTGGAAGTGCTTATGGCCCCTCGGTCTCATGAGTTCTGTAAATAACTTACACTATGGTCATTCCTTGGAGAAATGACCATCACATCACCACTTTGTGATATTTACCTACTTACAAGTACTTCTGTGCTCCAGAAGGCATGGTAAGGTGTTAGTCCCGGCTGTCACTAACATGACAGTCATGAAGCCAAGTTGAAGGTCTTATAGGCGGCTTAAAAAATCTCTACAGCGGGTCGTCACAAACTGGGCCTGTCCATATTAATTCAACACGGCAATAGGCTAAACCCCTATTATGTTGTACAAAAACTGCTTCTAGTTAAGTGTGGGCGTATACTATGCCTACGCTTAGTGTAAAAGGGCGTGACTATATTTGTATGTGAATAATCATGATACATTTTGCTACACACCGCCGTCTGATCCTACCAAGGAATTAACCTGTTAATGAATGAAAACTTTGGAGTCACTGAAACATCGAACAGTTAGCAGGTTCAGCTCGGGTTCTGAAGATCTTGGACTGACCTTCTTAAAGACTACCACCTGCCTCATGGTGCAAACGAAAAACTAACGGAGATACGAGCGATATCTATTATTCTTACGCAAATCTCTACAACTAATTTCTACTGCTTTTTAATTTACCTGAGGATGAATACACTCCATGGCGATGTGATGTGCGGCGCTCTGAATAGTTTTGTGTTTAGATCTTAATTCTTCCATGATATCGCTTTAACTAATTTTAATAAAACAATTTGAAAAGTAAACAAACTTTATCAATATTTGGTACTTTGTAGCATTTGTAAAACACACCAAATCAACATAAACAAATGTAAGTTACAATTTATTTAACTATTATTTGATTATAAACAGACACGCTAAAACATTTCGAAGATTTTTAATATTTCCCTCCTTTTATTTTGTTTTTGTCATACAACAGACATGCATTAACTATATTACAGTGATAATTTTAGAAGCGTGTTGCATTGTACATTCAAGCTAATTGGATATACGTATTTCATTTGGTCGGCTTACAGTGCGTCAAAATGGCGAAAAATCAATACGTAATTTTTTTTTACCTCGGCCGGCCTCAGCCTTAAGCCGAATCTTCATTGCTAATTTATTATTTCATCAAACCTTATCAAACACATAAAAATTAAGTGAAAGTCCTCAAGTCCCACAATTCTTATTTGTGCACCTTGTCGATTTTTTTACTTTTAAGAATCCACCGTTTTAATTTTTAACAAGGTATTTACATACCGTAAATAAACACTCGAAAATAGGCTGGGTTTGAAAAATTATAAAATTAATAGCTTTAAATTATCGCGCTAAATCATCAATAATCATCATCAATCAATATCATCAATCACTACATCGTCATCAATACATATCAATCAATAGATAGGTACATATAATAAAATCGCAACAAGTCGCTGTCTGTACATGGAAGATAAATAAGAAAAAGGGGGACCTTATGAACGCAATAGAACCTAAAACAATGATTTTTAGAATTTTTGTCTGTTTGTCTGTATGTCTGTATATCTGTTTGTCTGTACGTTTGTGCACGCTAATCTCAGTAACCGCTTAACCGATTGCAAAGTGGTTTTCTTTATTGCGTTGAGGTTTGCTCCACTTAATAGTGTTTACCTATTTCATGTCAATCGGTTTATAAATAAAAAAGTTATATCACTTTAAAGAATCGTACATCGACATATGAATCTAAAAATGGGTACCTAAATCTAAACTGGCGTGTTGGCTTAATCATAAAAGAGCTTAATGATTAAGGCTATTTTAAAACAATTCAGTCCTAATCAGTGGACTGAATTGTTTTAGCTTTAAACTCCTTTATTATCTATTATATAAAAATAAGTCGGGTTTTCCTTCCTGACGCTATAACTCCAGAACGCACGAACCGATTTCCACGGTTTTGCATTCGTTGGAAAGGTTTCGGGCTCCGTGAGGTTTATAGCAAAGAAAATTCAGGAAAAATTTCAACAGAAAAGCGGGAAAATCATTTTTCACATACAGCGCCATCGCGGGCGAAGCTGCGGGCATCAGCTAGTCTCCTATATATTAGCTCCTATATTAAATCAATTCGATATCCATGTTAGAAGGTAGATACATACATACCTACATGTGGTCACGCCTTTATCTCCGAAGGGGTAGGCAGAGGCATAGGAATTATACCTATGCCCACATTTCACAGTTCTAGAATTTGTCCTACGTAATAGTTGGTGAGCCGTAGGTATTGCCGTGTTGAGATGGACAGGCGCAGGTAGTGACTGCCTGCTGTTGAAATCTTTCAAGCCGTCGTAAAAGGCCCTCAATTTGGCTTAACGACTGCTAATTTACTGGCCACCGGGACCACTGGCTTAACGTGACTTCCAAAGCACGGAAACGCTTAAATAAATGTCATAAAGTGGTCACATGGATGGTCACGTAGACATAGACGTAGGGGACGGAGAAGGCGAGCGGCTGCCGCGCAGTTTATATAACTCTGAGGTATTCTAGCACAAGCAGACTGAGTGGGACTCTCTTTCGTGTGTATTGCACTGGCCAACACGTCTGGGGATTGCCTGACACACACCGAGATTATGCTCCCATGGCGCTGTAGCTTAGCAAGGCTGAGTAGCCCTGTGGCGTCTTGGTTAATTTAACAGGTCTCAAAACATCTCTGTTATGAAGAAAGGAGCCAAGGAGTTTTAGTGAGTATTCCCAGTGCCAACACGATCAAGTGCTCGGTGACCCTCACACTGTTCGACGCCTAGCCATCTTCTAAAAAAAAATCATAAGCACGATGCCGCTTCAAACCTTGGTCATACAAAATGTATGGTATGCCACTGACACCTGCGCCGCGCCACTTCTGTACCTATCTCTGCTAGTCCCTACTTCCCTACCAATATTATAGGAGGTAAATGCGAAAGTAACTCTGTCTGTCTGTTACGCTTTCACGCCTAAACGTTGAGATGAAATTTGGTATAGTGATAGTTCGAGGTCCTGAGGAAGGAACATATTATGTTACTTTTTAACCGACTGCGCAGAAGGATGGTAATGATTTTAAGCGATAACGACTTTTACGCATAACAACTTCTACGCGGTCGAAGCCGCGGAGAACAGATATCTATATCTATATCTAAAGGAGGAGGAGGCGCTGGAGGTCGTGGGTTCGATTCCCACCGGAGACAAATATTTGTGTGACCCATAAATGTTTGTCTCAAGAGTCTGGGTGTTTCTATGTATAATATGTATGTATTTAAAAAGTAAATAAGTATTAGGTATATATATCCGTGGTCTGATACCCATAACACAAGCAGGTTATTCCTAGCTTACTTTGGGATCAGATAGCGTTGTGTGAAATGTCCGTGAATATTTATTTATTTATTTATTTATTATTATTTATCTATACTAATATTATAAAGAAGTAAAGTTTGTGTGTTTGTTACATTGTAAGGGGTAATCTCGGGATCTATCGAACCGATTTTAAAAATTCTTTCACCAATAGTAAGCTACGTTATTGTGGAGTGTCATAGGCTATACATCATCATGCTACAACGAATAGGAGCGGAGCAGTAATAGTAAATGTTTAAAAAACGGGGAAAAGTTATTATTTTTGAGAGCTTCGTTGCGTGTGCTGCGTAAATATTTATAGTTATGTATTGAATATTAACGAGGAGACGCTACGGGAGTAAACGCAACGCGACGGGAGTAAATGCGACGGGAACAGGTAATACTCTCTCTTATGTGGCGCAAACGAAGTTGCGCGGGTCAGCTAGTTGAATATAAATGAGCTTAAAGATTAACTGTACCTATTAAGTACCTATATTATAATATTCAATCACGCTACTTAGCCTAGGGGCTTGGCATTGAAGGATTAAAATCTGTAGGCATACTAGGTATGTACATACAATGGGCAAAAAAAATGCTTACGAAATAGGTTTAACTCAATTTTTACATGTGGATAGGTTTATTATTTATGCTTCATAATTATTTTTATCACGCTACTAAGTCTAGGGGTTTGACAGAGAACAATTGAATTCGGTATGTATGTGGGAGTAAAAACACAAAAGCGTCTAGATCTTAATTTAGAAGCATAGGTAGGTACATATTATAGTCACGCCGTTATCCCCAAAGGTGTAGGCAGAGGCATAGTAGGTATATGCCCACATTTGACCTTTTAGTTTTACGTCCCACGTAGTGAGCCTATTGCCGTGTTGAAATGAATATTTTTTTTCAAACCGCCTATAGGCCTTCAACTTGACTTTTAACGATTGTCATTTTACTGACAACCGGGTTTCATTTCGCGTTCTCCTTCTCTACGCAATGGATCACGTTCCGATCCATCCTGGGGTTAACCTTTTGAGGGCTTCCCCGGGGCTCCCAATCGTAAGCATAAGGCAGGGAACGTGTGGTTTTTAGTATAGGAGTCGATAGGAGATATCATCCATGTAGGATTTTCCTAACGAAAAAAAAATCATGCTACTAAACCACAGGCCCGTGTGGCAACTGGGAAGACTTTTGTTTTGCGAAAGTGTTCCCTCTGAGCGATTCAAAAGATCCTTTTTGCGTCGAACTATAAAAACTTGGAATGACCCGCCCGCCCACGTGTTTCCCTCATAATCCCGGGTTCTACAAGTGAAGCGTGACGAGGCACATCACGAGGCCAGCAACTTGAGGGTCAGAAGTAGCCAGCCAAAGGTCATCGATCAAACTGCCGTTATATTCAGTTAATATTTAAAAATCAAATACTGATTGCGGAACTTGGGTGGGAGAGTTCTTTCACGCCCCCTCTCCGCCACCTCTTTCACGAGCATGTACCTACTGCTCGCAGAAAGTGGTGGCGCAGTCCCTCTTACTCCCGCTGGAGATCATGGTCTCCAGGGAGAGAGTGTCCACGTCCAGATCTGCCACGAGCACCTGGCGCTGTTGCACCCACGCCTTGCACTCCACCAATGTGTGGAGCGCTGTGTCTTCGCTGCGCTCCTTGCAGTGCTGGCACTCGGCCGTCTTTAGCTAACTTTAATACCAATGAAAGGCAATCTCAACATTCTTGGTATTGATAGATGTGCATGGTGTGACAATAACATCTACATTGAAAGCTGTATTGGGCCAGTCCCAAAGAAACTAGAAATCTTGAATAAGTAAAAAAAGCTGCCAATTTTTCACGCCGCACAAGACAGAGTCTCCTGTACATGGCGCAGATTCGTTATTAAGAATACTGCTCGCAACTTTTGGATAACTCCCATCAGTGACTCCGTCTGGACATGCAGCGATGTGATATTCGCCATAAAGACTGTCCTGAGGTAACTGACAGCCTTGAACCACTGGTGCAGTGTAGAACAATAGCTTTTTTTTTATATACAGGTGAATTTTTCAAAAGGGATTGGATGGCCAAATCCGAAACTATAAGGAATAGCGAAAAATGCTCAAAGGAGTCACGAGCCCGATTTTAATAAAACTTAAAACCTCATCATTAGATTTTTGAAAAATCAATAATCCTAGCTGGGAATCGAACCCATTGATTATGAAAAAAAAAACACCCTATATTATTACACTATACGATAGTGTTGCTATTAAGGATCTTATTCTGGGAACTAATGACATACGGCAAACTAAAGGAAAGTGCTCATCTTTAACAAAATACAATTTATTTTGCTTACGTTAACTGATTAATTGTTCAAAATGTAGACCATTGTTTTCAATACATAGCTGGATTCGAGACCTCAAGGATCGTACTGCAGTCAATATTATTGATTCCGTTCAGAATATTCTCTAAAGAATCATTCTGAGCATGATTTAAAACAGGGAATAGATACGAACTATTCTGGGATTTCGAACGAAACAAATTATGATACAAATTTAGGTACATGAAATATGAATTCTATTAAAATTCCAAACTTTCCTTAAATTTGCCGTATGTCATTACTTCGCAGAATTTGATCCTAATCAGCGACACTATCGTATGGTGTAATAATAAAGGGTGTGTTTTTTTTTTCAAAATCAGTTGGTTCGATTCCCAGCTAGGATTATTGTTTTTTCAAAAATCTAATGATGAGGTTTTAAGTTTTATCAAAATCGGACTCGTGACTCCTTTGAGCATTTTTAGCTATTCCTTATAGTTTCGGATTTGGCCATCCAAGCCCTTTTCAAAAATTCACCCTGTATATTAAGCTTGCCAAATTGACGTCGCCACTGATGGAAAGCCCTGACTCATCTAGCGATTGGGGGCCACTTTCACAGTCCGTAAGACTTAAATTCAATTTAGTAATAGACCGAATCTACCAAGGTGAGGTACAGAGCTCTTCAACTTAACTCCTCCCTATCCTTTCGATCTTAACAACTCGCATGAAGTGAAAAGACTCTTCGCCAGAACCTAGCAAAGCAAAAATTGTTTCTCTTTCGAACCATAGCAATTTGAAACCCTCTGTCAGAGTGTATTATCATAGTGGTATTATCTCTTACAACGCCAGGTTTTTAAGCAGAGCATGAAAATACACATCTTTGCGAATACAACATTAGGTGTTGTGAATAGGGCTTGAACTCTGGAGTTCCGGAATTGACATAATTCCGGAATTCCGATAAAATCTAATATCGTTCTCAATTCCGGAATTGGCGAGATCAATACCGGTATTTCGATATTGAAAAAAAAAAAACATATTCGCATCTTCTTTAATTTCATTACAAACAAAAATGTAGATTATAAGCTTCTTATGCAATTTAATTACCTTTAATTACTACAATGTTGATAATTTAGGATTTCTCTATTAAAAAATTAATTCGATTATGTACTTAGGTATTAATCATTTTATTTGATGATATTTCTAAAACCTACTAAGAAAGTAAATCCATAAAATTAATGGTTTAAATAATAATAATATTATAATTGATGACGTTTTTGATTTTTTTAGTTCGAACTTAGACTTAGCTCTGACTTATGCTACGAGTTAAATTTAAATAAAAACGGCGCTGTAGGAATTTGACAGAGGTCTCACTCAGCATAGTTCTAGTAGTTCTGACGGAACTCATGGGGCCCGTACCTTATTATTAGGGGCAAACTTTGCCCCAAGGCGCTCCACTGACCCAGAGTGAGGAGGGTCCTGGGTTCCCTGTTCTCATCAAGGCGGAGGAACATATTCCTTCGCACATGGCTCCGTCTCAGGCGCCCGACGCTGATTACAGCGAGAACGACGTGCCCGAAATCACTGAAGGTGAGTTAGGGGCGACTGTACTGCGGCTTAGATTCCGCAGGGACCGTGCCCCTGGACCCTACAGCATTCCAGGCCGAGCGTGGGTCCTGGCCCTTGAGGATTTCAGGTCTCGAGTGATGGAGCTTTTTAGGCCAGATTCCCAAGGTCTGGAAGACAGGGAAACTGGTTCTGATCCGAAAGGCAAGGGGGTCGGCAGTCTGCCCATCCGGGGATCGGCCGATCGTGTTGCTCCGTTGAGCAACTCCGGCCGATCCCCGATCGGTCGATCCCCAACAATGATACGCTCAAGGAGCTTGCATACCTCGTTAGGTATGCAAGCTTCTTGAGCGTATCATTGCACAGCGCGCAGTCTGGCACCTCACACGCATGGGGCCAGATCTGGCGGATAACCACTTTTTGTAAGCTCCGTGAAATTTTATTTTAAATTAATCATAATTAATGTAAATACTCTAATTAAAATTAGTTAAATTCATTAAAATAAATATACTAGTGCATAATTAGTGTTCAAAGTGTTAAAATACGTAATTCCAAAGTTCTGTTCGTAATTTTATGAAATGAGTAATGAATGAGTCATCTTAACCGTTAAAAGAAAGTGATATTGACGTAAATTTTCAGAATTTTATTGACTGTTTCCTCGGTGCTGCATCATTTTAATAGTCAAAGTGTTAAATCGACTTTGTATACCGATAATATACTTGCGTTATTACTTTAATAACAACGATCAGCTGTTAAATTGCCGGTAACATAACCTATAGTCTACTTAGTAAGTAGGTTCGTAAAACTGCAAATATCGACGTGTATCACATAGGTATTGGAAGTTATAAAACTAGTAAGTACCTATGTATTTAGTGTAGCTAGTAACAGACCATTTCACTTCAAATAATTTAATGAATAACACATAAATTCGCAAAAGGAGTGTTAAAAGTTTTACAAGATACCCAGTGGATAGGTGTGCCGGTGAGTTTGTTTACCTGTTGTTCACTTGTATATATGTCATAATATATTCAATGCTGAAATCTGATAGGTAATTCAATCGAATCCCACCTCTCGCTTTAAAATTAATAGGTAGGTACCTACAGTAAGTGTGTCCACCTGTTGTTCACTAGTAATATATCTAATAGTATATTCTATGTTGAAAACTCACAGGTATCACACTCATACGAATAGGTACTTTTTTGCAATAAATATATCTATCTATCTATAGCTTTACAGGCTGCTCCTTGTTTTTAATATAAAGTAGCTATTCTTGTCTAATACTACAAAATGATGACTCGAAGAGGTCTGGCCCGTCAGGAACAGTCAAAACTTCAACTGGTCTTAGAAGAACTGAAATCGGCCAAGGAGCAGGTTGTCCAGCTCAGTAATGAACGTGAGGACAATGAGACAGAGCTTGTCTCTGTTGTAGAACACAACGGCAAATTAAAACAACAGTTGTCCTTGCTAAGCGTGCGGTTAGATGAAGTGACTGGGGAACGGGATGAACTCCTAAAAATAATAAATAATTTTGATAAGTGCAGTGCAGAGTATGAACGCGCTTTAAAACGGATAGCTGATCTAGAACATGAGCTTAGGGACTCCCACCAACAAATAACTCAGCTAGAAGAAGCGTCTCTGCAAGTTAGTTCTCAACAAAACCAAACATTGTTCGATGAACTCATGGATAGGTCCCCAAGGTTAGTTACAGCTGCAAAACATAAACAGACTGACATTATAGACCTTACAAATGATACTCCTAAACACCCTGCAGTATCGGCCAAAGTAGGTTTAGGTCATTGTAGCAACAAAAAGTTAAAACATTATATAAAAATAAATAAGTTGATAAGAAAAAATCAAAATTTGCTTAATAATAATAAAAACTTCACCAAAAATATTAAGAATTGCCGAAATAGATTGGATATATTACATGAACTAAATTTATGCACTGAAAAGTTAGAAAGTAGTCAAAAACAGCATGCTGCAGATACACAGGAATTCAGTTATAAATTACAACAGCTTCAAGATTCCTTGGAGTCTGTTAAGACAATGTATGATAAATCGCAGCTGATTATAAAAGAATATTCTTTGGCCATGGATAAACTCTTAAATTCAACATCTAATTATGCTGACCGTTTTAACTCCTTAGCAGATAAAACACAATGTGACTGCAGTCAACCTGAGCCAGGGAGTACACTTGCCCTATCTGGTGACCAGATGCATAACACACCAAAACAAATCAATCAAGGTTTTAAAAAAGATAACAGTGAAGGTAGTCGTTGGATTATGTTTAGTGATGAAATTGGGAGAGACATGGGGTCAAAATTAAACTTTTGTTCACAGGGGCAGTCCTTTATAAATCACTGCATGCCTTCTACATCCTATACCCAATTAATGAAGGCCGTATGTAGTTATAAATTTCATCAGAGAGATAATCTGGTTATTTTCATAGGAAACAGGACTGATATAACCAAACAAAAACTTATTAAATATTATAATAAATTAAACTCATTAGATTTAAATAATATTATTATTTACACACTGCCCTACTGTAAGCATATGCCAGTTGTGGAAAATAGGATTAGGTACTATTTAAATTTGTCATTGGACACATTAACACTTCATAATAAAAAATTTAGTATAATTGATACTAACACTATTGTTAGGAAAAATTATTATTTCTATATGACTAAAGGAAAGCATAAGCTTCTGGATTATTTTAAAAGACAGGTAGCAATTTCGCTACATTATTTTATAGATTCTTTAGCCAAAAATCTGGCTATCAAACCTGCTCCTTTTGAGCAGAAAAATGACATTGATATTAGAACTCTGGATAGTTGTTTATATCCAAGTAATTTAAATTAGATTATAGGACAAAAGAGCAACGTTCTTGCACTAAGCTTGACACAATGTATAAATCAATTAATGTTAAATCTAGCCATTTAGTTCTACATCAGCCACAGCATAATTTTATATCTGATCGCTCTCAGGCCGTTGAATCTATTAATCTTAAAAATAATGCTTTACACCTGGTGCACCAAAATGTTGAAGGCCTGATTGGTGGAAAAGAATTGGAATTGGAATTGTACATGAACTTGAATGGCATTGATATTTTTTGTGTAACAGAACATTGGTTAAGGCCTTATCAAGTCATGTTCAATTTCAAAAATCACCAGGTTGCTAGCTCGTTCTGTAGACTGAAATATAAACGTGGAGGCTCTTTAATTATTATTAATAAGTCAATAAAGTGTAAAGAACGTAAAGACATAGTAGCCCTCTCTGTTGAACGAGTTATTGAGATAGCCAGTATAGAGTTTGAGCGGTTCATTGTACTAAGCATATACAGTCCCCCAGACGCTCCATATGTACAGTTCGAAGAAAAACTTGAAGAAGCATTGTTTAAATGCCAAAGTACTAAAAAAACGGTCCTATTTTGTGGGGATCTCAATGTAGATGTTTTAGAAACTGCACGGGAACCTTTACAGAGAGAGAAAATGTTAAATTTGTTCAAGTCATTTGGTTTGTATAATATATTTTTGGAACCTACTCGTATAACTGCCACTAGTGCTACTTGTATTGATAATATTTATACTAATATAAATCCCATTAAAAAAAGTATAGTGGACCCTGTAAAATCAGATCATCGCGGTCAGTTTGTTTCTTATCTGAGAAATAGTAGGGAAAATAAGAAAATAATTAGTTTTGTCCCAGTTAACACACATCGCTTGGAAACATTCAGAAGAAACTTAGTCAAGAAAATAACAGAATTGCCCAATTACACTAGTGTAGAAGAATCCTACTCTGATTTATTTAATTTGATACATGCTGTGTTTGGGAAAATCTTTACCCCTAAGACTTTATCAATCGGAGGCAGCTCTGCTTTCAGTGACTGGGCAACACCCGGAATTTATAAAAGTCGCCATAAACTATATGAACTGTATTCTGAAAAATCGCATAATTTCAACCCAGAGTTTCAGGAATATGTTAAAAAATATTCAAAGATATTTAAGCAGGCCTGTACCTTAGCCAAGTCTAATTTCATTAGAAATAAAATTTTAGATTCTGCGAATGTCATTAAAACTACTTGGAACATTATAAATGCGGAATGTGGTAGGTGTACAGCGAATGAAAGAAAGTTTCATTTAAAGATAGACAATCGCCACGTTTCGGGGGATATGGATGTGGCGACTGAGTTCGAAAAATTTTTCAGTAATGTACCTATAGAGATTACTAACACTCTCCGGTCGTCTTCCACCTCCGCCGAGCTTTTATTAGCAGAATCTGTAGCTGCCTGTGAGGGCGCGTTCGAATTTACAGTTGTCAACTGCAACGACATCTTAAAAGCATTTAGATCTATTAATGTTAAAAAAACTGCTGACCTTAATGGGCTATCAGTAAAATCCGTATCAAGTATTATAGATGTCATTGCACCCCACTTGGCAACTGTGTTTAACGATTGCGTCTCAAGTGGTGTATTTCCTGATTTGATGAAACACAGTAAAGTTATACCACTGTTCAAGGCTGGCAGTGCTTCAGATCCGGGTAATTTCAGACCTATCTCGGTGTTGCCGACCTTGAGCAAGATATTTGAAAAACTAATACTAGAGCAGATGCTAATCTATTTTAATAGTCACAAATTGTTTCATGAGAAACAATTTGGCTTCACTAAAGGACGCTCGACTACCGATGCTGGTGTAGAGTTATTGAAATGTATTTACGAGGCCTGGGAGAATAAACAAGATGCAATTGGTGTGTTTTGCGATTTGTCTAAGGCATTTGATTGCGTCCAACATGAAACATTAATCAGGAAATTACACCATTATGGCATAAGAAACAAGGCTCTCGATCTTCTGACTTCATATTTGAACAATAGAATTCAGAGGGTTGATGTTAATGGTACACGCTCAGAGGGCTCTGTAGTTACTATGGGCGTCCCACAGGGTTCAATACTCGGACCATTTTTATTCCTTATATATTTTAATGACTTACCCTTTTACGTGGGGGACAACAACAGGATTGTTTTGTTTGCAGATGATACTTCTTTGATTTTCAAAGTTAAAAGACAAATAGATAACTATGACGATGTCAACAACGCAATCTTGAAAGTGGTTCATTGGTTTAACACTAACAATCTTAGACTGAATGATAATAAAACTAAATGCATAAAATTTACCTTGCCTAATGTAACACAGTCAGAAACCAATGTTCAACTTAATGGTCGGGTGTTGGAACTTGTGGAATCAACGACGTTCCTAGGGTTAACGGTCGATGCTGGTTTACAATGGGGTCCACATATTGTCAAACTAGCAAATAGATTAAGTTCAGCAGCATTTGCTGTACAAAAGATAAGGCACTTGACGGATGTAGATACAGCTAGAATAGTCTATTTCAGTTACTTTCATAGCATAATGTCTTACGGTATTCTACTGTGGGGCAATGCTGCAGATATAGATAAAATTTTTATTTTACAAAAGCGGGCCATAAGAGCTATATATAGATTAGGTCCAAGGGTCTCTCTGCGCGAAAAATTCAAAGAGGTTAAAATTCTTACAGTAGCATCACAATATATTTTTGAGAATCTGATGTACGTACAAAGAAATTTACATAGTTTCGCTAAGTTAAGTGATAGACACAATGTCAACACTAGAAATAAAAGTAACCTTGCTGTTTATCATAGCAGATTGCACAAAATCAGCAATTCTTTCATGGGTAACTGTATACGCTTTTACAACAGGCTACCAGACGAAATTAAAAGTATGTCCCTTAATAAATTTAAAAAGGTTGTAAAAAGTAAATTGTACTGCAGGGGCTACTATACAATTGGTGATTATTTGTTGGATGGAGAAGCCTGGAAATGACCTGCTCTACTGGATTCTCAAATAAATTGTAAAAATGCATAGTTTTTAGATTCATTTTGTAAATAGAGCTCTAAAAAGAATAACCCGCTGAGTTTCTTGCCAGTTCTTCTCAGGTGGGTCGCGTTGTGAACTGGTGGTAGATTTTGATTTATATTCTGGACGTTTTACAAGAGCATCTGTATATGCCTATGTGAAATAAATTTATTTTTCTTTCTTTCTTTCTTTCTTTGGTTTCCGTCAAGGGCGCTCCACCGTGGATGCGATCACACGCATTAGAAGACTGACGGAGGAAGTAACATAGCAGGGTGATGTGGTGTTGAAAGCGATGGCGATGACAGGAGACACCGGCATCGCCTTCAACACCTTGCCGTGGAGCTGCGTTAGGGAGGCGCTTATTTATCATGGAGTGCCTCCCGCAGAGATCAGTCTTAAAGACCGCTTCTGTGGAACATCGGTTACGATTGGGTGCTGCGTGGAACGTTGCTCAGAGGCGGCATGTCTCGAGGATCTGGCAGCTAGGCAACTTGCGTCCTTGTTTAAATTAATTAATTATATTTCTAATTTATTATTTTCTGGTGCAAGGAGGCGCTGGAGCGGGGTCATAGGCCTACGTCTCCGGAAATCTAGGTTCGGCAGTTCCAGCTCCACAAGGAAATTGTGAAGACCTAGACTTGAGCAACAAATCGAATCGCCACATCACATCACACAAGGGGGGAATCGCCGAATCGCCACAATCACGGCGGTCAGACAGGTTATGGGCGAGTAACTAGAGAGGAGCCACGGTGCGGGTGCTCTGTCCTACCGGTTGTCACAGATGCTTACTGGGCACGGGAGCTTCAAAAAGTATCTGTGACGAATACACCGGGAAACCACACCTGAGTGCCAGCACTGCGAGGAACGCAGTGAGGACACAGTACTTCACACATTAGTGGAGTGCACAGCGTGGGCTTAACAGCGCCTGGTCCTTGTGGTAGGTCTGGACGTGGACATTCTCTCGCTGGAGACCATTGCGCGAGCTATGATCTCCAGTGGGAGTAAGTGGGATGCCACTGCGTCTTTCTGTGATCAGTTAATGCGGCGAAAAGTGATCAAGAGCGAAAGCTCCCACCCGAATTCCGCATGTCTTTGCCCAAGACTATCGGCCTCCATAATCGGGGAGGTGGACCTGAGGACGGTGGGAGGGCTAATCACCGTCCTTACAAAAGCACGCCGAAGACGAAAGTGTAACGTGAAAGTTTCACGCACGCCACACGCCCTGAGATGCGGGGTAACCCCTGAACAAGCCCCAAATACGCGGGATAGCACCCGAACTTCCTAGGTGAGCCCGCAGTGATAGTCAAGGTCAGTGGGGAATCCTAGGGTCATCCTTCTGAGGGCTTACCCGGGCCAACCGTAGGCAATAGTTAGGAAACGTGTGGTTTTTAGTTGGTTACGTTAAAATAAGTAATTTTACTGGGAATCAAAGTAGTTTATCACTAATCACGTAGAACTGCCAGCTCCCGTATCGTTTTTTACATATCACTATTTTGTACAAAACGAAACTTGAGTTCCGGAATTCCGGAATTCCGGAATTGAAATACTGAATATCGAAACCCAATTCCGGAACTGAAAAAGCGTCCGATATTCAAGCCCTAGTTGTGAACTGGGAACTCACAAATTCTTTAAATAAAGCTATGATGGGTTATTATCTTTATTTGGCTACGGTGGGCACGGAACCCATGAGCTCGTGATCCGCAGTCGCAGACCAACGAGACTGTCGAAAGAAATAAATATTAACAAAGCATAACAAAATAAAAAAAGCCTTTCAGCCTTCACGAGAGGCCTAGCAAATTAGAACCATTAAAATGATTTATTCTAATTCCTAATTCCCAACTCCTGACTTCTCCTCACAGCTCTATGGCAGGAAAGGGAATTCTTGAATAGATCATGGATCTCAGATTCGACGCCGGTACTTTACTATGGGACTAATACATACATACATATACTCACGCCTTTTTCCCTCCGGGGTAGGCAGAGACAACAGCCTGCCATTTGCTTCTATCCTTACATACTTCACTAGCTTCCTCTACATTCATAAAACCTTTCATGCAAGCCCGCCGGTTTCGAGTACTTTGACCTGCCCTTTTTGCAATACATCACTCTTTTATCATCCTGATACAAGGATAAATTGTCATTGTTTTAAAAATAGGCCGAGCAGGGTGTCTCAGAAGCATATAAAATCATGTTGCAAAAAAAAAACAAACAAATAAAAAATGAATTTATTTTACTAGGCATATTATTGAAGAATGGGTGCGATGGGGCCCTACCAACATCCCCGGGGTCCAAGCCAGCCTCACCTGCCAGTGGTGCACCTGCCGATTAACGGACGAGGTCATGGCGTAGAGAAGGAATACTCGAAAAGAAACCCTGTACCAACCCGTTTGGCCAGCGTGGTACAGTAAGGCCAATGAAATCCCCGCGTGGGGTAGGACGACCCCCCGCCAGATGGACCGATGACCTGAAGAGGGTCGCAGGGACTGGCTGGATGCGGAAGGCGCAGGACCGTGTGTTGTGGCGTAATTTGGGAGAGGCCTACGTCCAGCAGTGGACTGAGATAGGCTGATTTGATTGATTGATTGAGGCATATTATTACAAATGCACTTTTAAAACGTCCCACCTGAGACTGAGAACAACTGACAAGAAACTCCAGCTGAAAAGAGGTAGGTTTATTTATGACTAGCTGTTGCCCGCGACTTCGTACGCGTGAAAATTATGCTATACCTAATGCCAATTTGGTTTAGATTTGAATTCTTTTGTGCCAAGCCTCTAGGGTAATAAAATAATATGTTGCCTGTGTGTAAAATCTATCTCTTTCTAATATTCCAGCTACGTTTTAGTTAAATCAATCCACCGGTTTATATATGTCATTGCTCACTGCTTAGCCCCTAGGATATGAAGCGTGATAATATATACCCAGCCTATTTGAAGACCCCACCCCTAAGTAATAGTTTTGCAAAATTTGAACCAAATCTATTCAGTACTTTTCGAGATCTTTCCGGACAAAGCAAAGCAAACAGACAAACAGACAAAAAAATTTCTAACTATATTTTCTGGTTCGGTATCTTACGTAGAACAACTAGCGAGTATTTTTTTTTTATATTTCCAATGTACAGTTTTGACTATCCTATCATTTCATTATATGTACTTATACTTATAGATTTGAAAGAAATAATATTCTACCTCACCGACTTGATAGGAAGAGGTTTCATACCACTGAGGTGGCAGACAAGCATACCTACTTATACACCTGTTCGTAAGTAGGGACGTAGTCACCATAGCCTTATGGACGCTTGCCACAGCAGAGGCGTCACCCCGCAAAAGCCTTCTGAGACCCATATTGAAGAACCCCATATTGTAGAACCCCATATTGTAGACTTCATGGGTTCCAAGTTGGCTTAAAGATTGTCATTTAACTGACAACGGGGTTTCATTTCGAGTTTTCAAAGTGTTCAGAGGAAACGATAGTACAGCGTGACCTACGTTTACTAGAAGCCCTATGCATTGGACAGGTCAAAGTCGATTGGTTGAAGCTCATTAAATTTAAATAATATTATTATTTACACACTGCCTTATTGCCAGGGTATGCCAGTTGCGGAAAATAGGACTAGGTACCATCTAAATTTGTCATTGGACACATTAACATGTCACAATAAAAAGTTTCATTTAATTGACACTAACACTATTGTTAGGAAGAATTATTATTTTTACTTGACTAAAAGAAAGCATAAGCTTCTGGATTATTTTAAAAGACAGGTAGCATTTTCGCTACATTATTTTATAGATATACTAGCCAAAAATCTGGCTACCCAACCTGCTCCTTTTGAGCAGAAATATGACATTACTGATAATAGAACTATGGATAGCTGTTTATATCCAAGTAATTTAAATTAGATTATGGGACAAAAGAGCAACGTTCTTGCACTAAGCTTGACATAATGTACGAATCAATGAATGTTAAATCTGGCAATTTAGTTTTACATCAGTCACAGCAAAATTTTGAATCTGACTGCTCTCAGGCCATTGAATCTACTAATCATAAAAATTATGGTTTACACCTGGTGCACCAAAATGTAGAGGGCCTTATTAATGGGAAGGAGCTGGTGTTGGAGTTGTGCATGGGCTTGAATGACATTGATATTTTTTGTGTCACAGAACATTGGTTTAGGCGTCATGAAGTCATGTTCAACTTTAAAAATCACCAGGTTGCTAGCTCGTTCTGTAGGACAAAATGTATACGAGGAGGCTCATTAATTCTTATTAACAAGTCTATAAAATTTAAAGAACGTAAAGATATAGTAAGCCTCTCTCTTGAACGAGTTATTGAAATAGCTAGTATTGAGTTCGAGCAGTTCATTGTATTAAGCGTATACAGTCCCCCGGATGCTCCATACATACAGTTTGAAGAGAAGCTGGAAGAAGCTTTGTTTAAATGCCAGTGCTCTAAAAAATCAGTAGTAGTTTGTGGAGATTTCAATGTAGATATTTTAGATTCTTCGCTGGAACCAACAAAGAGACGGAAAATGTTAAATTTATTGAAATCCTTTGGTTTATATAACGTATTTCTAGAACCTACTCGTATAACTGCCACTAGTGCTACTTGTATTGATAACATTTTTAGTAATGTACACCCTGTTAGGAATTGTATTGTGGACCCTGTAAAATCTGATCATCGAGGACAATCGGCTCTGTACTCTAGAATATTACCAGAAATAAGAATGTAATCAGTTTTGTACCAGTCAACTCAAAACGCTTAGAAAATTTTCCGAGAAAATATAGTAAATAAGATAACAGAATTGCCCGATTACACTACTGTGGATAAATCTTATGCTGATTTATTCAACTTAATCCATGATGTGTTTGGGAAAATCTTTACACCAAAAACAGTATCGTTCGGAAGCAGTTTTGTTTTCAGTGACTAGGCAACACCCGGTATTTATAAAAGTCGTAAGAGACTTTATGAACTTTATTCGGAAAAATCATTTAATTTCAACCCTGACTTTCAGGAATATGTTAAAAAATATTCAAAGACATTTAGACAGGTCTGTTCCTTGGTAAAGTCAAATTTCATTAGAAATAAAATTACAGCTTCGACAAATGTAATTAAAACTACCTGGAACATTATAAATTCTGAATGCGGTAGGTCTAAAACAAGTGAACGAAGCTTTCATTTAAAGATAAACGGTCGCCACGTTACAGGGGATCTGGAAGTAGCGACTGAGTTCGAAAATTTTTTCAGTAATATACCTATTGGTATAACGAATACTCTTCGGTCGTCTTCCACTTCCGCTGAGCAATTATTATCAGAATGTGTAGATAGCTATCAAGACGCGTTCGAATTCACGGCTGTCAACAGTAATGGCATTTTGAAAGCTTTTAAGGCTATTAATGTTAAAAAAACTGCAGACCTATGGAGGCTATCAGTAAAATCTGTGTCTAGCGTCATTGATGTTATACCCTTGTTCAAGGCTGGCAGTGCTTCTGATCCAGGTAATTTCAGACCTGTTTCGGTATTGCCGACTTTGAGCAAGATATTTGAAAAATTAATACTTGAGCAGATGCTGACCTATTTTAACAATCACAAATTATTTCATGTTAAACAGTTTGGCTTCACTAAAGGACGGTCGACTACCGATGCTGGTGTAGATTTGATGAAGAGTATTTATGAGGCCTGGGAAGATAAACATGATGCGCTTGGTGTGTTCTGCGATTTGTCAAAGGCTTTTGATTGTGTTCAACATGAAACATTGATCAGGAAACTGCATCACTATGGGGATAAGGAACAAGGCTCTCGATCTTCTGACTTCATATTTGAGCAATAGAACTCAGAGGGTCGATGTTGGTGGCACACGTTCAGAGGGATCGGTGGTTACTATGGGCGTTCCGCAGGGTTCGATACTCGGACCATTTTTATTTTTAATTTATATAAATGACCTACCCTATTACGTAGGGGACACCAACGGGATTGTTTTGTTTACAGATGACACTTCCTTAATTTTCAAAATTAAACGACAACTAGATAACTACGACGATGTCAACAATGCAATCCTGAAAGTAGTACATTGGTTTAATACTAATAATCTTTGCCTGAACGATAACAAAACTAAATGTATTAAATTTACCTTGCCCAATGTAACACAGGCAGAAACCAATGTTCAACTTAATGGCCGAGAGTTGGAACTTGTGAAATCTACGGCGTTCCTGGGGTTGACGGTCGATGCTGGATTGCAGTGGGGTCCACATATTGAAAAGCAAGCTGGCAGGTTAAGTTCAGCAGCATTTGCGGTACAAAAGATTAGGCATTTGACTGATGTAGATACAGCTAGAATAGTTTATTTCAGTTACTTCCACAGTGTTATGTCTTACGGTATTCTACTGTGGGGTAATGCCGCAGATATAAATTCAATTTTTGTTTCACTTAAGCGAGCCATAAGAGCCATATATAGATTAGGTCCAAGGGTCTCTCTGCGCGAAAAATTCAAAGAGGTAAATATTCTGACTGTAGCATCACAATATATTTTTGAAAATCTTATGTATGTGCAAAAGAATCTATCTAGTTTCGTTAAGTTAAGCGATATACACAGTGTAAATACCCGACATAAAGATAACCTTGCTTGTCATCAGTGTAGACTGAAAACAGTCAGTAATTCCTTCCTGGGTAACTGTATACGTTTTTACAACAGGCTTCCAAATGAAATAAAAAGTATGCCCTTAAATAAGTTTAAAAAGTGTATAAAAAGTAAATTGTACCGCAGGGGCTACTATTCAATTGACGATTATTTGCTTGACAAGGAAGCCTGGAAATGATCTGCTTGCTCTACTGCATTCTCAAGCAATAGTTAGTGATTTTTAGTTTAAATTTTGTAAATAGAGCACAAAAAGAAAAGCCCGTCGAGTTTCTTGCCAGTTCTTCTCAAGCGGGCCGCGTTCCGAACTGGTGGTACTATTTGCATTGTATTCATTGACGTGTCGCAAGTGCCTATGTATTAGGATTATGCGAAATTAATGTTTTTTGAGTTTGAGTTTGAGTTTGGTTATTGGTTAAAATCGCCTCGCGAACGAAGTCGCGGGCAAAAGCTAGTATCTATCTAGGTACAGACGAATTTGAGAATGCATGGTCAATCCGAAACGAAATTGCTTTGCACTGAGAATTGACGCCATCTATCGGATAACATTGGAAGTCAAGGATCTAGCGTAGCTGATTTTTTTAATACCTCACACAGGAACGCGATTACTGTCAAAATAGCAACTCATTAATCTTTTGAGTAATGTAAATATACCATCTAGTACATTTTTCGCGATTTTAAGGTGTCTATGAAATATTATATTCGAGTAAAGTTGCGCCATCTAGCGGAGTTTTTGTAGTTTGGACTCAAATGTGCATGGGATTATAGATCTTAAGGGGCTTATGCAATATTGGAGGTGACTGTACATAAATATGAAACCCCCTACGTACGTTCATAACTTCTGAGCAACGAAGACAAATTAGATAATTCTTTATTTTTTGTGTTTGTTTTTATAATAATGTAAGAGAGATCAGGTTTAGAAAGAAGAAAATTAAAAGAAAAAAACCGGCCAAGAGCGAGTCGGACTCACACGCGGAGATCCGTACCGCTAAAATAAAACACGTTTGTTATATGGGAGCCCCTTTAATAATTATATTTTTTCTGATTTTAGTTTTTGTTGTTATAGCGGCAACAGAAATACACCATCAGTGAAAATTTCAGCACTCTAGCTATCACGGTTCCTGAGATACAGCCTCATGGCTGCCAGACAGATGGACAGCGAAATCTCCTGAATAGGATCCTTTTTTTTTACGTGAGGGAAAATCCTCATAGATGTTATGCCGGACTCTTACAGACTGAAAAACCCCACGTAACGCCCAACAGCCGATGGTTGAGAGCCCCGGGTAAGCCCTCGGAAGGATGTCCCAGGATTAATAGGGTCCTGTTTTTACTCTTTAGTTATGGAACCCTAAAAACAAAGGCGGTATAAAAGTTAACCGGGTAGGCTAGTTGGTGATAAAACTTTACTTTAAGGCTGCAATGTTCGACCTTGACAAATCCTAAGGCAATTCGAACGATTGCAGCGTACGCTTTTGCTGGATTTCATTCGATTCTAATACATTATATTACTGTGGTTTTAAGAAAAAATCTAGCCGTAAAATATTGTTCTGAAGACCTATATGTATTTATTTTATGTCAAGTTTTTTTGAGAATTAAACTAATTTATTTAGATAAAAAATGTACATTACTTTGTTAAGATTTTAGCAATATTTCTCATTTTTCGAGAGCAATTTCGATCGAACAAAATATTCCTAATCGTGTTTTGATACGTTAAAAAACCGGCCAAGTGCGAGTTGGACTCGCCCATGAAGGGTTCAGTAGCAGCAAGTAACATAATATACAAGTTCGTTGTAACTTTCATTGATGTTTTAACCAAAGACTTCTATATAAACTGAGGTAGACACACAGACTTACAATAAGTAGCAGACAAAGCATTAGAGATTGAAAAGTACGCCAAAACTAACGGTATACCGTCACAATACCAGAAATTATAATGCCTTAACTCAAAATATCGTAGCCCAAAATACCCGAAATCGAAATATCAATATTCAAAAGGCAAATATTTATAATATAAATAATTTAAAATGCCTTACGGTCGAATAACCGAAACCCAAAATATAAATTTATCAAATACCTTATCCTAAAATGTTCAAACACAAAATACCTTTTTTTTAACATGATTTAAATCCTACATGGATGCTATATATCTGTGAATGGTTAACACCCCGACTCAGAGTATCCCGACTCGGATAGGTTAGGTTAGAAGACTAAGGCGGGAGCGAAGCGAAGCGGAGCTCCCGCCTTAGCCTTCGTGGTTTTTTTTTTTGATTTTTCGTTAGCCCACTGTAGTACTTTTGTTACTCTGAATCAAAGTGTTTTAACATGAGGTAAATCCTACATGGATACTATGCCAGACTCCTACCGACTAAAAACCACACGTATCCTACATAACAGCCTACAGTTAGGTGCCCCGGGTAAGCCCTCAGAAGGATACCCAAGGACCAACAGACCTAGGGCTACAACTGCGACTTCACTTAGGTGGGGGGGGGGGGGGGGGTATAAATAAGTTAAAGCTAAATAACAAAACGTGTGAGTGACAGTGCCACATTGTATTCTATTTTCGGTATTTTAAATTAAGGACATTTGAAAATTTGTATTTTGAATTCTGATATTATAATTATTTGTATTTTAAATTTAGACATTATACGGTAAGGTGTACTGAAATAAGGTATTTTGAATGTTAAGGTATTTTGAATTCGGGTATTTTGGTCTAATGCATTTTAAGTAAAGGCATTTTGATTTCTGGTATTTTAATATATAACCAAAACTAACACATATAAAAACCACACACACTAACGCAACTACAGGGAAGGAGTTAGCCGCCTAGTTCAATAAGATTTATTTTAATGTAATAAGAGTATCTTAAAATACCTCTTTTAAGGTTCCGTAGCAAAATGGCAAAAAACGGAACCCTTATAGATTCGTCATGTCTGTCTGTCTGTCCGTCCGAATCTCACAACCACTTTTCTCCGAAACTATAAGACCTATGCACTTGAAACTTGGTAAGTAGATGTATTCTGTGAACCGCATTAAGATTTTTAAATATAACTAGAAAAAAGCAGTAAATTTTGGGGGTCCCCATACTCAGAACTGAAACGAAAAGATTTTTTTTCATCAAACCCATACGTGTGGGGTATCCATAGATAGGTCTTCAAAAATGCTATTGAGGCTAAAGCACCTTTAGAAAAAAGTGATGTTACAAAACATCATTTTTTTCTAAAGGTGCTCCCTCACCGGGAGCATTCGCGCGTAATGTAATGTTAGTCGAGAATTACAGCCAGTGTGGGAGGTGAACCGAGCATTGCAATGCGCACCTTGTAATGATACAAGACGAGGTTACAGCAGTGAGGCAGGTGATCCGAGCATTGCAATGCGCACCTTGTAATGATACAATGTGTAACGTTTTGATCCAACTCGTAACATCAATGCGCTTTTTTTGTTGCGGCTGGCCGGCCGCACACTGGTCCGGATTATAAATAGGTGGACATACGATCTAAGATGTCAAACGCTTTTGGGAAAAAAATAGTAGTACGAGTACGAATTTCAGGTTAATTTTTGCAATCCAATATGGCCGCCGCGCCACCAATGTAAAATTTCATGTTGGATATCGTTTATGGGGTTTTTTGGTATGCTGAGTACGAATTTCAGGTTAATTTTGCAATCTTATATGGCCACCGCGCCACCGTTGTAAAATTTCATGTTGCATATCATATAAGGGGTTTTTTGGTATGCTGAGTACGAATTTTGGGTTAATTTTGCAATCCAATATGGCCGCCGCGCCGAATTCACAAAATTTCATGATGGGTATCGTTTAAGGAGGATTTTGGTACGCTGAGTACGAATCTCATGATAATTTTGCAATCCAATATGGCCGCCGCGCCGAAATCACAAAATTTCATGATGGGTATCGTCTAAGGGGTTTTTTGTATGCTGAGTACGAATCACATGATAGTTTTGAAATCCAATATGGCCGCCACGCCGAAATCAAAAAAATTCATGATGGATATCGTATAAGGGGTTTTTTGGTATGCCGAGTACGAACATTGGGTTAATTTAGCAATCCAAGATGACTGTCGCGCCAGCGTTGCAAAATTTCATGCTGCATATCGTAGAAGGGGTTTTTGGTATGCTGAATACGAATTTTAGGTCAATTTTGCAATCCAAGATGGCCGCCGAACCACCGTTGTAAAATTTCATTTTGGAACAATATCCAACATGAAATTTAACAACGGTGGCGCGGCGGCCATATTGGATTGCAAAATTATCATGAGATTCGTACTCAGCGTACCAAAATCCCCCTTAAACGATACCCATCATGATATTTTGTGATTACGGCGCAGCGGCCATATTGGATTGCAGAATTATCATGTGATTTGTACTCAGCATACCAAAAAACCCCTTAAACGATACCCATCATGAAATTTTATGATTTCGGCGCGGCCGCCATATTGGATTGCAAAATTATCATGTGATTCGTACTCAGCATACCAAAAAACCCCACGATACCCATCACGAAAATTTTGTGATTTCGGCGCGGCGGCCATATTGGATTGCAAAATTATCATGAGATTCGTACTCAGCGTACCAAATTTCCCCTTAAACGATACCCATCATGAAATTTTGTGATTTCGGCGCGGCGTCCATATTGGATTGCAAAATTATCATGAGATTCGTACTCAGCGTACCAAAATCCCCCTTAAACAATACCCATCATGAAATTTTGTGATTTCGGCGCAGTGGCCATAATTGATTACAAAATTATCATGTGATTCGTACTCAGCATACCAAAAAACCCCTTAGACCATACCCATCATGAAACTTCGTGATTTCGGCGCGGCGGCCAAATTGGATTGCAAAATTATCATGTGTATCGTACTCAGCATACCAAAAAACCCCTTAAACGATACTCATCATGAAATTTTGTGATTTCGGCGTGGCGGCCATATTGGATTGCAAAATTATCATGTGATTCGATCTCAGCATACAAAAAAACCCCTTAGACGATACCCATCATGAAATTTTGTGATTTCGGCGCGGCCGCCATATTGGATTGCAAAATTATCATGTGTATCATACTCAGCATACCAAAAAACCCCTTAAACGATAATGTCATGAAATTTTGTGATTTTGGCGTGGCGGCCATATTGGATTGCAAAATTATCACGTGATTCGTACTCAGCATGCCAAGAAACCCCTTAAGCAATACCCATCATGAAATTTTGTGATTTCGGCGCAGCGGCCATATCGGATTGCAAAATTATCATGAGATTCGTACTCAGCGTACCAAAATCCCCCTTAAACAATACCCATCATGAAATTTTGTGATTTCGGCGCGGCGGCCAAATTGGATTGCAAAATTATCTCTTAGTCTTTCTGCTCCCGGTTTCCATTTCGGAGTTTCCAGTTCTATGATCCGATTCAAAATCGCAATAAAAACCATTTCTGCTAATAGTTTTGCATCAATTTTTTTAAAACCTTCTCCTGACAGAAACAAACACAACAAAAAAGAATTAGCGAAATCGGTCCAGCATTTCACGCGTGATGCCGTGACCACGGAAATCGGGCTTCATTTTTATATATTGTATGCTCAAAATCATCGAAGATTACAGGCATTATATTAAATTGCAATTCTGAACTAATTAAATGCTGAATCACAGTTTGCCACACTTATTTTTATGTTAACATTAAAGGACATCATTCATTTTGGACCAAAAACTGAAAGTGCCGGCCAGAAAAAGAAAATGTAATATTCGCATAGAACACACAATTTCTAGCAAAAAATACTACTACATTAACCCTGTGCGTGCTATGGTTTTTTTGTTACATGCTTTTAAAATTCGTGAAAAATGTTATTTTGATGGAGTCATTCTAATTGATATGAGCAGTTGAATAGTGATTTATTTTATTAATTATGTCTTTCAGCACACATATAAGCACACATACATATAATTATACCTGTTTCTCCGAAGGGTAAGGCAGAGGCATATTTTATGCCCAATTTTGATTTCTCGTTCCTACATAAAGGAGCATGTAAAATAAAGATAAAGAGTATTTTATTTCGACAGAGTCTAAGGCCTTCTCGTAGTCCACAAAAGCCATACACAGCGACTGATTGTTCTCGTTTGTTTTTTGTACAATCTGCCGTACAGTATGGATGTGGTCCACGGTGCTGAAGCCTTTTCGAAATCCGGCTTGCTCCTACTTCCGGCCTACTTCCGGCGAGGCGGTTTGTGGCTACTCTCGAGAACAACTTGTAAACATGGCTCAGGAGCGAGATGGGTCTGTAATTCCTCAGCAAGGTCTTATCACCTTTCTTGAAGAACAGAGCCACCGCACTCCCGCTCCACGCTTCAGGTGTTTGTCCCTGTTGGAGGACGGAATTAAACAAACTCGTCAGCTCGTTGAGAACCGGAGTCCCCCCCCCCCCTGCCTTCAGTAGTTCAGTTGTCCTCCCCAGGGGACTTGTTGTTTTTAAGCTGCCCGAGAGCCGCCCTCACCTTGCCCTGGTCGATGTCCGGAATATTCTCGGTATAGTGGCGCGATAGTGGGACTCGGTGGTCACAATCAGTAGGATTCGTCGGCCTTTTTGTCCTTGATGCATACAGGTCTCTGTAAAAGCTCTTAATTTCCTGGAGAATCTCAAACCTTGAGGTCACAGTTCTGCCATCCGCAGTCTTCAGTTTCGTCAGACGGGGTCTTTTAAACTGTTGGGCAAACACTTTGGTACCCCTGTTCTGCTCGATCGCTGCTTCGACGATGCTGATGTTATAGCGTCTAAGGTCGCGTCGTATCAGCTTTCGGATTCTGAGATTTAGACCCCGCTGGTCTGACGGAGACGAGTGCGTAGGTGGCGTTTCCCGTCTTATTCTCGTAAGTTCGAGAGTCTCGTGCGAGAGTTTAGAGTACCTGTTATTGCTTTTTCCGTACAAAAACCTTCGAAACACTTGCTGTAGCGTCCTGACTACATTGTCGGCCTTATCGTGAATATTGCCAGTGGTTTCCAGCAGATCGAAACGATTTTGAAGTTCTAACTGGAACCTCTCAGCCCCTGAGGCTAACTGGAGCGCGGTAGGTCGGAGAGTAGGTTTCATCATACGGGCCCTTTCAGCTCGGAAGTCCAAATTCAGAGATGCTCGTACAAGTCGGTGATCACCACCGGTATTAAACCTGTTAACCATAGAGACATCTCCAAATATACACTTCCTGTCCATCATGATGAAGTCTATCTCGTTCCTTGTTACCTTGTCGGGGCATCGCCAAGTTCATTTTCTGTGGGGCTTCGTCTTAAGGAAAGAGTTCATCAAGAAGAGCCCCTGAGACTCAAGAAAACTGACAAGCATATGGCCCCGGTCATTTCTGCGCCCCACACCAAAGGGGCCGATCTTCGTTTCGCCGCGTTCTTGTACTCCCACTGTGGCATTGAAGTCCCCCATCACAACGCTGTAGTGAGTCTTGGCAGTACCATATAGTGCTTTTACTATGTCCTCGTACACGGTCTCAACTGCCTCGACAGTGCTTTTCGAGGTCGAGGCGTACACTTCTATCACCTTCAGGATGTGCCTGTTGGTGAGTCTCAGTATTAAGTAAGCTACCCGAGGCGAAACACTGCTGATCTCCACAACGCTGCTAACGTGGTCCTTTTTCACCATAAAGCCGATCCCGCCGTTGGAAGAATGTCTTCCATCACCTTCCCGAAAGTAAAATAGGTCGCCTGATGCAAGGGTTAGTGTGTCCTCCCCCTTTCTTCGGACCTCACACAATACTGGATGTGCCAGTTAATACGACCTAGTTCTACCTCGAGTTCGGTGAGCCGCTCGTCCCGGCGCAGAGTAGTTCCATTAAACGTAGCCAGGGTCAGTTTTGTATGGCAGCCTCCCGTAACCCGGAGATTCTTAGCACCCCCCCTCCCGCCGTCACTCCGACTGCTGCCGTGATCGGGAACAGCGGGAGTACCGGGAACTGGGGGCCGTTGTTTTGTTGTGTGCATCATAGGAGGATATTTGGCCTTACTGTATCACGCTGGCCAGACGGGTTGGTACAGGGTTTAGTTTCGAATTTTCCTTTTCTGTGCGCCATGGCCTCGTCCGTTTATCAGCAGGTGCACCACTCGCAGGTGAGGCTGGCTTGGCCCCCGGGGTTGGTGGTAGGGCCCCTTCGCACCCATCGGGCGTCGCGAGGTGGCGGGGTGATTTGCCAGGTACCTGTCGCTTGAGCGTGGGGGGCTGCGCGCGCAGCACCTTTGTCTAAGTTTTTTGAAACAAGTTTGGACTTGTTGTGAATCGTTAGGTACGGTTTGTCTGCGCGTAGGTACGTAGATAATTAGTAAAATGACAATTCTTTCTTATTACAATAGAATAACGTAAAAACAAATCACTATTCAAGTGATGAAATGTATTAAAATATATCATCAAAATATTATTTTTCTCGTATTTTAAAAGCATGTAACAACAAAACCATAGCACGCACAGGGTTATTGTAGTAGTATTTTTTGCTAGAAATTGCGTGTTCTATGCGAATATTACATTTTCTTTTTCTGGCCGGCACTTTGAGAATTGGCCCAAAAATGTATGAAACGTGAATGATCTCCTTTAATCTTGAAAAGAAGTGCCTGAGTTTGGCCCCTACATTAATGAGAGGTATCTAATACGTCAAACTGCAGCATCGGCAGCTTAGACCTTTCAAAAACCAGGCGGACGTCATTTTTTTTAACATGTCATGTATAGTGTTGCTATACGTGTAGAAACGAGATAGCAGCATTCACTAACCCCTTAGAGCGAGCGGAATGGAAAGACTAACGCACACAAACATAATTAATGTTTCGTCTGCTACTTATTGTACGTCTGTGGGTAGACATGCCCTACGCACCGATTTTTGAAACCTATAAACTGAGCTAATTAGCAGCGTTGCTCGCACTGTTGTGAGTCAAAACTTCGAGAGTAGGTGCTCGACTTGCAATCGGAGTCCATACGCCTTCTCTTTTACTCTTTTTCTATTCGTATATTGCTATTGTGTGTGGTGACAATTACGTAAAAAATATTTATAAGTGAGTGTAGTCTTATTAATGTGTGTATTTGAGGATTGCTTTTGAAATCTCGTTTGTTAGAGTACGGCGCGTCTACCTCAGTTTATATAGAAGTCTTTGGTTTTAACACGTTCGCAGTGGTAGTGATTTTTCTAAACTACGATTTTTAATTCGAGTCAGTAAAATGACAATTGCAACTGTCACTGATACGAAAAAGGGTGACCCGCTACAATAGTGATGTTCGACAATCAATAGACTTAGACATTTTAGTCATTCTTTATTTTATTAGGTATGAAAGCTTTTTATTTATTTTGTAAATTTGTAATAGATTAAATAATTCGAGAAATATGGACCTTACCAGCATATTAAAATTGTTTACTATAACATTATTATAAAAGCTGGGAAAAAATGTTTAAAAAGATCACGTCATGGAACGATCTGCCCGCACACGTGCTTCCCTCATCTTACAATCCCGGGTTCTTCAAGAGGAGCGTGAAGAGGCACATCACAGGGCCGCCAACTTGAGGACCACTATCAGAAGTGGCCCCCAATCGCTAGATGCACCACGGCTTCTTTCCATCAGGCTGGTGGCGACGTCAATATGGCGAGCTAAATAAAATAAAAGATTCAGAGAAATTAAGTAAAACAATTCAAGTAGTTTTTAACCGACTTCAAAAAAGGAGAAGGTTACTCAATTCGACCGTACATAATTTTTTAACCGACTTCAAAAAAGGAGGTTACTCAATTCGACCGTATATAATTTTTTTTAAATGTTTTTTCGCGAAGAACTCCGTCCGTCGTTTATTAATCGATTTGAAAAAAAAAAATTTCGTTCGAAAATAGATAGGTACTCCCAAGGTGGTCCCATTTTAAGGAAGTTAGGATCTGATGATGGCATCTTGGAGAAATCGAAGGGAACTTTTAAAATTGCAGGGACATCTAGGGCGTTTGTAATTTTTTGTTGTAATTAAGGGCTTTAAAGTAGTACAACTTAACGAAAATCTGAAGTCGATCTGATGATGGAGACGAAAGACAGAAGAGAGAATTCCCTAACGATATACAGCAGTTACCTTGTGTTTGGGCTTGATTAATTTGTACTTTTGAGAACTTTACACCTAGATAGATAGATTTTCAGTCTACACGTCACTAAAAATAATGAAAAAAAGAACTTCTGACAGTGGTCCTCCAGTTGGCGGCCCTGTGATGTTCCTCTTCACGCTCCTCTTGGAGAAACCGGGATTCCCTCCCGCACACGTTTCCATGATCTCACAGATGAGGGAAACACGTGTGCGAGCAGGTCGTTCCATGTTTTTATACTTCGACAGAGGAATGATCTATTGAAAAAATTAAAATAATAAGTATGTACTTATCACCGTTAATGTCCCCGCGGTTTTAAAACCCCAAATTATACGGGAGGATGGTAAGCGACCCGACGGGATGTCTTTAGTACCCTGGAGAATGGGACGTGCGATAGTGTGGAATGCCACTTGCACTGACACTCTTGCGGCGTCCTACCTCCCGGCTACTAACAAAAGAGCGGTGGGCCGGCTAATGCTCGCGAGTGGTTAAAGATCGGCAAGTATAGTTGTCTCGGTGCCAATATGAATTCGTTCCATTTGATGTCGAGACACTGGGTCCACGGTGTCGCGGTGCACATGGTCTTTTCACGGCTCTGAGTAAGCGTCTGAGGGAAGAAACGCGTGATCCCCGCGCTGGTAGCTATTTCGCGCAAAGGCTTTCCATAGCTATCCAGCGTGGGAATGCTGCCTGCGTCAAATGAAAAATGCGTGAAATGTTTGTATAAGACAAACTACGGTTCCTTGAAAAGTGGTGATGATCGGGATTGATATTTTAGTGTAAATAATTATGGGGCAATCGAGGTCCAAATTGTTTGTTTACTACATTATTTGAATGAGTTAAAATACGGTATAGGTGGTTTTATGCAATATTTAATTACTGTTTGATATCGAATAAAAAAATATAATCTCGACTAACTTTTAATCGTAAAACTCGATTCAACCACATCACTATTTATTTGTGACAAAAAACCCGCCACACTGAAAATGTCATTTTACTGACTCGAATTAAAAATCGTAATATAGTCGAAAATTGCGGTTTATGACGTATTAAAAAAAACTACCTACTCGATTTCGTTCAAACCAATTTTCGTTGGTAGATTTTATGGCAATGTACATTATATATTTTTATAGATTTATCATTCTCTTAGTTTAGAAGTTAAAAAGGGGGGGGGGGGGGGACACGTTTTTCCACTTTGGAAGTGTCTCTTGCGCAAACTGTTCACTTTAGAAAAAAATGATAATAGAAACCTCAATAGCATTTTTGAAGTTGGACGAATACGATAGTGTAGAGGGGCACTTCGTTAAAAATTTTCTTTGCCTCGGGCGACTTCGCCGACGAACTTCGTTCAACTTCGCGTGTAATGTGGAGGAAGCATAACAATCATATGCGGATGGCGCTGACGACGCGACGCGATCGTGTGTAGAGCAGGATAGATACAGTGTATGAAATACTACGAATGCGACAAGCGTTGGCGGGCACACACTCGAACATACATACATATATACATAAAATCACGCCTGTTTCCCAACGGGGTAGGCAGAGACTATGACTTTCCACTTGCCACGATCCTGGCATATCACTTTCGCTTCTTCTACTTTCATAAGTGCTTTCATACATGCTCTCCGATTAAGGGTACTCTGGACCTGGCCTTTTTCCAAAAGATTGTTCATTCACTCTCGCCTTATAAATCTCTTTTGTCAGTCTGTTTTCATCCATTCTCTCCAGATGTCCGAACCATCTGAGTATCCATTTTTCTATCTTAGTCACTACTTCTTCTGTCAAGCCGCAATAATCCCTAATCACACAGTTTCTTTCTTTATCCATCAAAGTCACTCCACTATACTTCGCAAACTTCTCATTTCCACTGCATTAATTTTACTTTTATGCGTCTTCGGCAACACCCAACTTTCACTGTCATGCATAAGTATAGGCACAAGCACTCCTCTACATACAGCCATCCTTGCCTTTTTAGGCACATCCTGACTGCTCATAAAGGCGTGAATGGCTCCATTCACTTGATTACCTGCCAAAACTCTTCGTTAAACATCATAGTCACACTTTGCATCTCTTGCAAATTTTGACCCCGAGTACACAAACTCTTTTCCCTTCGATGTAAATTGGATAATTCGTCATATTTTCTTCTCTTTCAAAAACCATTACTTTCGTCTTTCCTACATTATGTTTCATACCTCTACTTTCAAGTGCATTATGTTAACCATCAACTTCAACTCCTCCGCCGATGAAGCTAACATCACCTGATCGTCCGCGTATAGGAGGCATTTGATGGTCAGCTCATTCATTTTTAAACCATACGCACACTCTTGCAGTTCTTTCAAGCCGCTGTCCACGTACAGGTTAAACAGACACGGTGACGCTACACAAATTGTCTCACACCTTTTTCAATGTGAAAAAGTCTGTGCAAGCTCTGTTTATCCTGACACAAGCACTGGAGTCTTCATTCAGAGATTTCAGTGCTCGTATCAAGGTTCCATTTACTCCATACCTGGACAGTGTTGTCCACATTTCATTCCTAACCACTCTATGATAGGCCTTTTCCAAGTCTACAAAGATGCAGTAGACTTTTTGACTTTTTGCCAAAACCTTTTCAGCTAGGAAAAGACCTAATCCGTGCATTCCCTTTCTTTCCGAAATCCTGCTTGCACATCCCACATTTTTGCTTCCGTTTCAATTATCACTCATTTTATCAGCACTTTTGCATATAGTTTGTCTACAACTCTGAGCAAGCTTATGCCGCGGTAGTTCTTGCACTCTTGCTGCGACCCTTTCCGTTCGTACAGCGGCACTATGACAGATTTACACCATTCCTCTGGTACTCTGCCACTGCGCCAGCAAAGGTTAAAAATGTGGTACAGTTGGCAAGCTACCACGCCACGTCCCGCTTACAGCATCTCGACAGAAATCCTATCAATTCGAGCAGCCTTTCCTAATTTCATACCATTCAACGCTTCCACAATTTCTTTCATACTTAAATCGCTTTCATCGTCAACTTCATTCCATTCCAAGACATGAGTCTCTTCTTGTAAATCATCTTTTTCAAACAAACTTTCAAAATATTTCTTCCATCGTTTTAGCACAGATTCTTCTCCTTTAACTTCCCTCACGATTTCTTATGTGAGTTGTGATGTAGTCGTTTGAGCCCCTTTGATCTTATAGACTTCCAAAAGAATTTCATATTTGCTTGGAAGTTATCAGATAACCGGTTATGAAATACATTCCTATCATCCTCTCTCTTTCTTTTTATCACCTCTTTTGCGACATGCTTATACCTTTTAACATCTTTTGCCATTTTTACATCCTCATCCGTTGCCTTTTGCATTCTCTGATTGGCTTTCGCAGCCAGTCAGTTTAACCATGCTTTCTTCTTTTCAGACAAAACCTTCAAAACTTCTTCACACATTCTCTTTACCTGCCATCCTTGACTCCTCTTGCATACCTAGCATACTTCAACTGCCACTTCAACGAGTCCTTCCTTAATCGACTTCCATAATTCGTCCATTTCACATTCTTTATCTAAATATTCAAACTTCCCGCTCAATTTACTCAAAAATTCTTCTTTTACTCTTATCTCTTGCAAATTTACTACTTTTATGCGCTCTAGTACACTAACAGGTTCACGCACACGATGCCGCCACCACCGAGTAAGAGGTCTGCTCTTACTCGGCTGATAACCTAGAAGCATAATTGACTTTGTGATAGTAGTATCACAAAGTCAATTATGCTTCTCTGATCTTTTTGTTCTCTCGTATACAAGTGGATATCTTTGTGGTCAAATATGGTATTAGTTACTACAAGATTCCTCTCCAAACATACTTCTAGCAGCTTTGTCCATTGTCATTCACTCGCCAAACTTTCCCAGTACACTTTCGTATCCATCGCGCTTCACTCCCACCCAACCATAAAATCACATAACATTACTATCCTCTCGTTGCGTTTAACTACATTTATCCTGAATATCACTCATACTCTAAATACGTATAAAAATACTATTAAATACCGGAGGGCGCATGTGCCTCGCTATCGAGAAAGCCGTGCTCGTGAAGCTCACGGTGCCGTGGGAGACTAACATACCTAAGGACCACGCTGCGCTGTAAAAACAAATACTTTGAATTGATTAAGAATGGCTATGTGGTTAATCTGTGAGCCGTAGAAGCAAGGGCAATGCCAGCTAAATCTCTAAATAACCTATTTAAAGACCTAGGTTTGTCAAGAGCTTCAGTAAACTCCTCATTAAAACGAATATATAAAGCGACATTGTTAGGATCTTATCAAATCAGGTTAGGCAGGGAACATTGTGAATGCGTATCGAAAGGTGGCCACTCAAATTTACGGCACTACTCAAATGGGTCGCAAGTCCCAGACACCCTCACAGTATCTCCCTCTGTACCACGCTATGGACCCGGCACGGCGCCCGCACTGTGAATCTATGGAATGTCCGCATGGACGTGGTTTTCGTTAGGTCCCTTGAACCTTGTATTTTTATACTATAATCATCTATACTTATAATAAATCTGTAGAAGTGAAAATTCTGTACATTGAAAATATAAAAAAAAAAATAGCAGGGGGTGTTACTAGACCGACACCGAACCCAAAAATGTGATAAAAAAAATTTTTGTCTGTCTGTCTGTCTGTCTGTCTGTCTGTCTGTCTGTCTGTTTGTTCAGGCATCACGCAAAAACTACCGGTTCGATTACGATGAAACTTGGTATAATCATACTTTAATATCCTGGGCACCACACTGGGTACTTTTTATCCCGGAAAAGTATACTTATTATAAAATAAAAAACGAACTTAAGTTGTATAAAGTTATTATCAATTATTGCTTAAACGGTTAATGGTACGATGATGAAATTCAGCATGAGCGTTGTTTGTTACAATTTGAAATAAGTAATTTTACCATTTTTGCAAATTCCACCTCCAAAGGTATAAAAAAGGAGGGTCAAGTTTGTATGGGACTACGCGATTCCTTGGTCCGATCTGCTTAAAATTTGGCATATAGCATTATTAGCATAACTGATGGAAGACGTGTTCCTTATTTTATTGAAATTTATACATTATCGACCTAAAAAGGGAATGTAAATTATTTTGGAGCTGATTTTTTCCGGAGTTGATATCAATACTCCTTAAATACTCTTATTTTTGATTGAAATTACTTTTTATTTTGACACTTTTGTGGAAGTTCAATCAGAATGACATTGTCATACTCATGATTTTGCTTTAAAGTACTATCGTAAATATTGTTGTTAATTTTTTACATTTTTTTACAAAAAATAAATAAGTATGTGAAAGTAGAAGAAAATTCGAAGAAGCCAGGAATAATGAAAGACCATGCTTCAGGTAGTGTCCACTGTGCATTAGAATGAAAGATTGTCAGCAATCCTAAGCGACTGGTCATGGAAGGTATGAACTTTATTCTACAGTTCTGGCTGCATTCGGTGCAGGACACAGACTCACTAAGTCTTTGTAAAATACGGGAATGGCCTCTACGAAGATCACATTTGACAAGTAAAAAGAGCCATTAAAATGAACATGAACGCCAAGCAGATGAAATTTACATGGTTATTAAGTTAACAGGTCTTGGTTGGACCATCTGTATTATGAGGACAAAGTCTACCGTAGTTCGGTTTTCCCAAACGTTGTAGGCTTACAGTATGACTGGGGCTACCTGAAGAAGGAACTAAGTTACGATGTCAATTGCTTAGAAGAGAATTTGAGTCAAGTAGTAGTCTAGCCAATGAATTAAGAAATGTATTTAATAAATAAATTTACATAACTCATATACCTAATATGTTTTATGAATTTTGTTAATCAGAACAACTATTATAAATATGCGAATGTTTGTGAGTGTGAATGTTCGTTACTCTTTCACGCTGTAACGGCTGAACGGATCTGGCTGAAATTTGGTACCTACAAAGATAGGTTAGAGACAGTGTAGGAACTAAATTTCACGCAAGCGAAGCTGCGGGCATCAGCTAGTTTCAAATAAAATTTTCATAAACTTCACATGTGACTTGATTACTTTTTATTGCGATAATAGTAAAGGTAGGTACTCAGTTTAAAACTCATAATATCTTTTGCGCCCCCCTTTGAGATTTTTCTGTATCCGCCACTGAGACAGACAGACAGACATGACGAATCTATAAGGGTTCCATTTTTGCTTATATATCCATGTGTCTGTTTCGGAGTTTGCATGATTTTTGTAGAAAAAAAGATGTATTTTAGCCTATCTCTATAAAATAGATTGCAGGGGGGCTTATGGCGAGACTTGTGTCTGTAGTCTGTGACTCTGTTGCATTAAATTTCGTCACTAGATCACGTGGATCATCTGTTCAAAGTTTGAAATTAAACAAAAATGACAACGTCAATCCGATTGAACTAATGAACTTTCACTTTCACATTTACGTTAGAGGGGCAGTCGGGTGACACCGTCTCACGGCTGCCTGTTTACTAGTTGTCTAAATTCCGAAGTTAGCCCCATTATTAGCTCACTTTGGGCTAGAATGACGCTGTGTAAACTATTTTCCCGCCATATTTTTTTACATAAACAGGAATGCAAATTTTAGAACCGCGCGCAAACCAGGACGCCTGCGCGTAGAAATTGATAAAGTAACAATTTAAAGTCAACTTTAACGTTATCCAAATAAGGTTGGAAACTGTAATACAAGATTTTCTGCTAGCGCTTTGCGTAGGTTTTATCTCCGCTATTGTATTTTCTGCCGTATCGTAATAGTCTTAGATTCAGTTTCAAGTAATATCTCTCTCTAATAAAAATCAATCGTTACTTTTGCTAGTGATGGCCACCCTGAAATAGAAATACGTTTGATTGAATCGAATAACACTTTTAGAAATGTCATGTCCTTAACTTATTCGATACTAACTTGTACTAATCTGCCAAGATCAAGCAAAAAACAACCGGCCAGGAGCGAGTTGGACTCGAGCACGAGCCGTACCAAAAAAAAATTGCGTGTACTTAGTGTACACACGTAAGAAGTGAAACTTCTTCATAAACTTAATTTTCACCTCATGAAAAGCTATGCTTTCAGGAAAGGAGAGAGAAATAACAAGATAGAATTTAACACATGAAAAATTAATAATTTATTGGAATCAGATTTTAGCACTTGGGGGTCGTGGGTTGTGGCAATATCGGGCAGCAAGGGTTTTCGCGATTTCCGATAGTCCTTCAGGGTTCGACTTATCTTGGTGGCTCCAGGATGTTGATGCAGTCCGCCAGGTAGCCGTGCCGTCCACAAGTTCGGCTGGCACGGTGTTTTCAAACCGTAGGGTGGATGATCGCTCGTAGAATCGAAGGGTGCGTCTTCACCTTCGTGGCACCCGAAGGGTGGATCTTCCCAATCCGTAGGGTAGATAGTTTCTTCGAACCCGTAGGGTGAACTTCTTGAACCCGTACGGTGGACCCTGGAATGTTCCAGAAGACGGGTTAGCTGGAACCCTTTTTCCCGCCCATTGCTAAGACAGCCGACCCCGTTAAACCATTTGGGAGTCGGTTGCCTTACAATGTTTGGTTATCTACTAATTTTACAGAGACCTTTTTTTCACACCCCTGTAATCTACCCTCCCATAACAGGGTTGACCAACAGCCGTTAATTTTCACTGTTTTAAAAATCTAGATTCGTTATAATTAATTTGACTCACCCAATGATGGGGTTATTGACGCTCGCAGCTAAATCGCTGATCACTTTGGGAGTACTTGGCTCCTTACTATATTTCTTCACTTTAAATAAAATTAAACTCTGATGCACCTGCGCCTTCGCGACTAGTATATTTAGATTATTTTAGTAATGCCCTTTGAAATTCGCGCGCGGTTGTTTATATATGTTTGTACAGCGCCTCTAGCGGCACCACTCGAAACTACTCAATCGTCAAGACCGCTTTTTAAATACGAATAAGGTTTCCGCCGTTTCGACACTTACTCGGTAGATGGCGCTTTCATATGTTGATCTAATTTTCGATTCTAAACCCCTAATGTTAATCAATATTTGCCCCCGTTGTTTCACAACGTTACACTCACCTTAAATTAAGTCAAAAAGTACAAAAGTCCAAAAGTCCAAAAGTCCAAAAGTCCAAAAGTCCAAAAGTCCAAAAGTCCAAAAGTCCAAAAGTCCAAAAGTCCAAAAGTACAAAAGTCCAAAAGTCCAAAAGTCCAAAAGTCCAAAAGTCCAAAAGTCCAAAAGTCCAAAAGTCCAAAAGTCCAAAAGGCCAAAAGTCCAAAAGTCCAAAGTCCAAAGTCCAAAAGTCCAAAAGGCCAAAAGTCCGAAAGTCCCAAAGTCCCAAAGTCCCAAAGTCCCAAAGTCCCAAGGTCTCAAGGTCCCAAAGTCCCTAAGTCCCAAAGTCCCAAAGTCCCAAAGTCCCAAAGTCCCAAAGTCCCAAAGTCCCAAAGTCCCAAAGTCCCAAAGTCCCAAAGTCCCAAAGTCCCAAAGTCCCAAAGTCCCAAAGTCCCAAAGTCCCAAAGTCCCAAAGTCCCAAAGTCCCAAAGTCCCAAAGTCCCAAAGTCCCAAAGTCCCAAAGTCCCAAAGTCCCAAAGTCCCAAAGTCCCAAAGTCCCAAAGTCCCAAAGTCCCAAAGTCCCAAAGTCCCAAAGTCCCAAAGTCTAAAAGTCCAAAAAGTCCAAAAGTCCAAAAGTCCAAAAGTCCAAAAGTCCAAAAGTCCAAAAGTCCAAAAGTCCAAAAGTCCAAAAGTCCAAAAGTCCAAAAGTCCCAAAGTCCCAAAGACCCAAAGTACCAAGGTCCCATCCAAAAGTCCAAAAGTCCAAAAGTCCAAAAGTCCAAAAGTCCCAAAGTCCCAAAGTCCCAAAGTTCCAAAGTCCCAAAGACACAAAGTACCAAGGTCCCATCCAAAAGTCCAAAAGTCCAAAAGTCCAAAGGTTCAAAAGTTCAAAAGTTCAAAAGTCCCAATGTCTCAAAGTTCCAAAGTCCCAAAGACCCAAAGTACCAATGTCCCATCCAAAAGTCCAAAAGCCCAAAAGTCCAAAAGTCCAAAAACCCTTAAATGACATGCTATCCCTGGATAAAGTACTCTTAATTCGAATCCACCGTGGTGGGGAACAGAACAAAGATGGCGCGTAACCAAAAATCGTGACGTGACGTGACGTGACGCAAATTTTTTTCCAACGCCGATTAAGAAGTTTCACTTCAAAAAAACAGAAAAAATTCACGATTGTTGTATGGGAGCTTTTTTCCCGCTTTTTTTTACGTGAGGGAGAATCCTCGAAGAATGTTATGCCGGACTCTTGTGACTAAAAAACCTCACGTAACGCCCAACAGCCTGTGGTTGGGAGCCCCGGGTAACCCTCGGAAGGATGTCCCGGCACTCCCAACAGACCTACGGCTACTGCGGCCTCTCCCAGGGGGTGGTTCGGGTGCTATCCCGCGTCTTTGGGGGGTTTCGGGTGTGATCTCGCTTCTAAGGGGGAGGCTTGCGTGAGTTGCTCACGTCACGCTGCCGTCATGGGCCTGCTTCTGTAAGGACGGTGAGCGACCTTCTCCCCGTCCTCAGACCCCCGGTCATGGAGGTCGATAGTACTCGGCGAAGTGGGGAATTTCCTTTTTTTCTGATTTTAGTATTTTTTGTTATAGTAGCAACAGCAAAACATCATCTGTGATAAATTCAGCTCTCTAGCTCGCACGGTTCTTGATATACAGCCTTATGACGTACAGCTAGCAGCTAGACAGAGGGACGTCGAAGGGTAACGTTATTAGCCTTTGGGTACGGAACCCTAAAAAAAGGCCCTAAGCTCGTAGTTCCGTTGATCAGTACCTTTGATGGTACCAGTGACATACATTTACGTCGCTTGATCTCAGATTATTATAGAACTTAAGGATTTGTCAGGATTGAACATTGAGATCCTGACAAATCCTAAGGCAATTCGAACGATTGCAGCGTACGCTTTTGCCGGTTTTCATTCGATTCTAATACATTATATTACTGTTATAAAATCTGAGGGGTTTTAAGAAAAATCTATACATGAATATGGTTCTAAAGACCTATATCTATTTTATGACAAGTTTTTATGAGAATTAAACTCATTTATTTAGATAAAAAAAAGTACATTACTTGTTAAGATTTTTGCAATATTTCTCATTTTTCGAGAGCGATTTCGATCAAACAAAGCATTCATTATCGTGTTTTAATACGTTAAAAAAGCAAGAGTATCTATTAAATTATGCCCTTTCAAAAAAAAAGAAAAAAAATACAATAATATAGTTTTATCAGATCAAATCGAAGAATATTTCCTCGCATAAAGTTCACCCCAAGATGAGTCTCTTTCGAACATACAAACCTTATGGCAGACGATGATTACTGAACAAGAAAGTGTTATTTTTTTAGACATTTTCACACAACGCTATCTGATTCCAAAGTACCTAAGCTAGGAATAACCTGCTTGTGTTATGGATATTAGACCACAGATATTAATACTTATATACTTTTAAATACATACTTATCATAAATAGAAACACCCAGACTCTCGAGACAAACAATTATGGATCACCCAAATTTTCGAATCGAACCCGTGACCGTTTCAATGATCCGCAGTCGCACATTTCGACCTCTAGACCAACGAGGCAGTCGAATCTAATCGAATCGAACGAAAGCGTGGTCAAGAAAGCTAAATTACTAAGTCCAAAAGTGACTAAGTTCTATGATGCGACAGTGTTAAACGCTGTTCACAAGTAAAACAGTAAACCTTTCTTCGTGAATTATGCCGTCGTATAATACGTAGTTATTTAAATGAAAATAATATCTTGGCGCCGAATCAATTTGGTTTTAGAGTGGGACTGTCTACTGAAAATGCAGTGGCTTCTCTGGTAGATAAAATAGTAAAGAGTCTTGATGATGGGAAAAAATGTCTCTCTATTTTTCTCGATCTTACCAAGGCTTTTGATACCGTCTCTGTTCCACATCTTCTGACAAAGATGGAAAGGATGGGCATTCGCGGATATTCGCTTAGAATATTTAAAGATTATCTGTCTGATAGAATGCAGTGCGTACGGATAGATGACACTGTTAGTAGTAACGCACCCCTTCTTTTTGGTGTTCCTCAGGGATCGATCTTGGGTCCAACTCTCTTCTTACTCTATATAAACTCCTTGTGCACTCTGTTCCTGCCTTACTCCTCTATTATTACCTACGCGGATGATACTGCAGTAATTGTTCAAGGTGAAAACTGGCCAGACGTCTTTGCTCGCGCGGAATGTGCTCTTGATCTCGTGATGCAGTGGCTATCAAATAATCCATTAACACTTAACCTAAGCAAAACTTCTTATATCACGTTCTCAAAGACTGCTGTAAACCAACCATATTTGGAGACTTTCAATTTAAGAGCTCATACCTGTACGTCCTATACATCCACAGATACCTGCGACTGCAAAACCATATTAAGAGCTACCCATACAAAATACCTGGGAGTAGTAATTGATCGGCATATATCTTGGAAATATCAACTGACTGAAATTACTGCCCGCGTCCGTAAAATGATATTTATTTTTAAAAAACTACGTAACTCGGCTAACTTTAATACCCTGAAAATGGTTTATTTTTCATTATGTCAATCTATTTTAACATATTGTCTGTCTGTCTGGGGTGGTGCTGTGGAATCGTATTTCCTGCCGCTGGAGCGAGCACAGAGAGCTGTGCTGAAGGTAATGACATTTAAGCCCTTCAAATATTCGACTGCTCAATTATACCGAGAATGTGAACTTCTGACTGTCAGACAGCTGTTTGTGCTTGCAACAGTGTGCAGGAAACATGCCAGTCTGAAATATGACATTGAAATCACGAAGAAGCGCCGAGCACGTAAGGTCTGCCAAGCCCAAAGTCATATAAGCGCATTCGCTAAACGCAACTATAATGTTATAAGTGGTCACCTGTATAACATTGCTAATAAACACTGCAACATATACCCATTAACCAGATTGCAATGCAAGAAGAAGGTTACCGCATGGCTCTTGTGCAAATCTTACGAAGATACGGAAAGTCTTCTCAAACTAAGCATACTTTAATGCATCCAACAGAAACACACACAATCATACATACACACACACAAACGCACACACACACACACACACACACACACACACACACACAATCATACATACACACACACAAACGCGCACACACACACACACACACACACACACACACACACACACACACACACACACATACACATATGTTTTTCGTACAGAAAATTGTAACTGTACACCTCATACGTACATTACTAGGATACACTCCACTTTCACATTATGTATATACTTAATTCAATTAAGATTGAGAACCCTGGTACCCATACCACAAGTTAAATCTTACTTTGGGTACCAGTGGTCAACATATTAGAGTATACTACATTGTGAACGTCGATTACCTACTTATATGTCATTGTCATGTATCTTTCAGAAGCAATAAATTATTATCTTATTCTTATCTTATCTTATTCACTTTTTAGAGAGTCTACGCAGTAGTCACTTTTAGATTTAGTATCTACCTATTTATTTGCTTTCATGGCCCGAGTTTCCTGTTCGGTAAGAGTAATCTGCCTTCAGTCCTAAAATCTGAGGCTAGTACAGTCACGAGCAATAATATGTAAACATTGTCAAGGCTTCTAAAATATGTAAACAATTTCGACTCCAAAACAAAGTGCTCAACGTGAAGAGCATAAAATTGTAACCACGCGTTCACATCATAAATATATATACACTCATTGAGGAAGAAAAGAACAAAACTATGTATGCACGTTTTGCATCAATATAATACACAATGTATCCACCAATAATAAGCATACAACTAAAATTTTACAATCAAATTCTTTAAAATTGTGAGAAACGAATGCATGCTAGAGTTCCTGTCTGTAGGTCGGGCACCTTCGCAAACCATACGAATATCACCGATCTATTTTCTTAGAGAAATTCTTTATTATTCTTTGTGAGGCTTATATATATATATATATATATATATATATATATATATATATATATATATATTTATATATATATATATATATATATATATATATGTAAAAAATGGCAAAGTTTGTTTGTTTATTTTTTTTAAAGCGTGGTGTATTAATATTAGTGTTAGTTAATCGATCTGAAACCTTTGCACGGGTTGTTTAGTATCGCAAACCCGAATGTGTTTTAACAGACTCCAAAAAAGGGTAGGTGGTTTTTTTTTAATGTTTGTTACCTCATAACTCCGTCATTTACTGACCGGAATATATATTTTTTCATAAAAATTATATATTTTCAAATTGGTACATTTATTTTCAAAAATTTGTTCTGATGGGTAGGTTTATGAGGACTTCAGTGTTTTGGTGAATAAGACAGATCCCAGAACACCGTCACAAGAGCAGATTGGTGTCAAGGAGTTGTAGTAAGAATTCCCAGCGCTATCGTGATCAGGTGCTGGACGACCCTCGAATAAGCCCAGGCCTCGCCAGCATGGGTAGTCCGTGGGCGGAGCTCTTTTTGTAAAAAAAAGGTTTATGAGGACTTCAGGGGACTTCTCAAACATCATAGGTGATTTTAGTATTTATTAAATACTAGCTGTTCCCCAAGGCTTCGACCGCGTAAAATCATAACCCTCCTTTTGCACAGTCGATTAAAAAGTAGACTATGTCCTTCCCAAGGTCTCAAACTATCCCTATCTCAAATTTCATTTCAATCGCTCTAGCCATTTAGGTGTGAAAGCGTAACAGACAGACATACAGAGTTACTTATGTATTTATAATATTACTGAGAGTCGGTGCCAGCAAAATATCAATATTAAGCTATGCAATTTTGAGTATATATTTTTTTTCAGTTCAGTATTATTTTTGTCTAAGGTTCTACTTACATATTGAATCAAAAATCTAATTTGAAGCTTTTCATCAAAAGTGGATACATATTTATGTAGCACCGTTCAGATACATGATACTGCCGAAGAAGTTAAATATAATTTAAAGGAATTTAAGATGAGTACATCATATGAATCAACGCGTGAATACATATTATTGAAGCAATGAGCGTATATATATTTATGATGTGAACTCGTGGTTACAATTTTATGCTCTTCACGTTGAGCACTTCGTTTTGGAGCCAAAGGTGTTTACATATTTTAGGAGCCGTGACAATGTATACATAATTATTATTGCTCGTGACTGTACTATTAAAAGTACATAATTATATCCCGTGTTTACTCGCCTAAATACCATTGATGGTACTTCTGGCAACATATTTACGTTATAAGTGCCATTAAAACATACATAATAAGCGTGTGTCTATGAAAGACTAAATAAAATGGTACCTATATGTAATCAAAATAAAAACTTGGGTAGATAGGTAAATCATGTTATAATAATTTTTAAAATAAATGCTGTGAGAGATTTCTTATAGAAATAAGAAGTGCCATTGTACTCTTTTTCCCCTAAGTCTCTTTGTAATATATTATGTGTGATGGTACATAAATTGTTAAATAAACGAAAATAATGATAATAAATAAATAAGTTAAATTAGTTAAAATAATAATAAATAAGTTAACTGCCTAACGATAATATACCAGTTCGAACTCTAAATCAGTTTAAGAATAAACAGAACATTTTAATTAATAGAAAATAATAAGTACAGAAAATTTTTAGCTGAGCAGGTTCCTGTCTCTGAAGCCCTAACCACCTGTAGCTTGGTCCCTGTACCCGATGCCGGTGGAACACTATTTTTTATATTTTTGAATCGATTTTTTTATTATTTTGTAGAATGTGTTTAAAATTATAGATCAACATGTAATTTTAAATAAAATACATGTTTTAACTTTTAAAAAAAATAGGTGCGAGCAATTCTCGACTTTATTGATACTTCTCCAAAAACGTGTTTTGGCGAAAGTGTATAAATAACGTTGATCACAAATATTTATAAGACAAATTGCAAGTTCATAAGTTCATAAGGTCACAGTATAAGTTTTCATTGTTGACTTACCTGAAACATGTTGATCCCTACTATTTATAGACCCTCTCATAGATTATATAATATAGGTATTATATAAACTAAGGACCACCACCAACAAACCACCACGAAACAACTTAAAGTTCAAAAACGGTATCGTAGCTAGTAGATACGGTAATACGAAATCTGATCGATTGTGTTTAAATGGTACAGTCACCTCCAATATTGCATGGGCCCCTTAAGATCTATAATCCCATGCACATTTGAGTCCAAATTCACAAAAACTCCACTAGATGGCGCAACTTTACTCGAATATAATATTGCATACACACCTTAGAATCACAAAAATGTACTTGATGGCATATTTACATTACTCAAAAGATTAATGAGTTGCTATTTTGACCATTAGACCATGGTAAGAGTAGGTACAAAATATCGCCACCCTAATACACCCGACTTCTCTACGCAACCCTAGAGACCCTAGGGTTGCGTAGAGAAGGAAAAGTTCGAAATGAAACCCGGTTGTCAGTAAAATTATAATCGTTAAGCCAAGTTGAAGGCCCTATGGGCGGCTTGAAAATTTCAACTAAGTACTGGACAGGCGCAGGCCTGTCTATTTAAACACGGCAATAGGCTCACCACCTATTCAACGTGGGAGGGACATAAAACTATAAGGTGAAATTTGGGCGTATACTCGTCGTATTTCGGGGATAAAGGCGTGACTATATGTATGTATGTATAACACATAGGCTAATTTTCATCCCGGGAATATGATCGCGTGGGAAACGGAAACTGAAATACACGTAGGCGAACCCGCGAGCTACATGTAGTAAAATTATAAAACTAGCAAGAAGTTATAACGGTTAGCTGCGATGTTATTAGATTTATATAGTCGATTAAATAAGTAGCCTGGCAAAAAGTAACGTGTGGTACATAAGTCCAGTACCCAGGCCAATAATGTAGTTGATAAGCCAAAAACACACTTCACAAATTCACATCACACACTATCCACTGTCCGTACTTTTTTTTAAATTGACTCGATTGTGCTATTCATAATCGATACGTTATCCATTCACAACCGATATCTAGATACATCACTAGTTCTTATCAATATATTCCTCAGTATCCTCTTGGCGGTCTAGCTAGTCCGAAGTCCGAACGTCGCGCGTCCTGTCCACACTGCCGGGAAAATAAACACCAGTTGCGTGCCGGCCCGCGCCGTCTTCGAATTTTGCAAGTTCGCCATCTACTAAGAACCCGATTGAAAAGCGCATCTGGTAGGTAATTTTTCATTATTTGAATATGTACTCTTATTTAATACTTTCAGTAGGTGAATGGAGGGATGTTATTAATATGTTTTTCACTGGTTTTTATTTATGTTCGTGTCTTTAGAATTAATGTAGAACAATAGGTGCAACTTGTTGTTTGAAAGTTGATTTTGATAGTGCATAACTAAATACCTACCCGTAATTTAGTATGGGTACCCCATGCAAAAAGTCCTACGGAAATTTTAAAATAGAGTTTTAAGAAAAAGAGGTGAAGATCTCTGTATTTATACCTATAACATTTTAGAATTTATATTTTAGGATTTTAGGAACACATGAACGTTTATTTAGACTTTATCTAAATCCTGGTTATGTAATATTCAAATCATAAAAACATGATATTTAACAGCCCCCATATGGATCATCGCACTGCAGTTTTCTTTAACAATAATCAAACTAAATAAGACCTATCTTGTTCTTAATGATGCCTAAAGCCAGAGGAACTGTTTTTTTTCTGCCAGGGAAGTTAGGATAAACCAATTTTCAGCATTCTAGCATCAAGCGTCTACGGTCGCGCGTGCTACCGTGCCACTTTAACTATTAGGATTCTTCAAACAAAGAAATGTAGTATTTTATAGCTTACTAGCTGACACGGCGAACATCGCCATATCAATAATATTTATATATTTTTTTGGATGGAAACCTTGCCCTGGCTGCAACTAATATCTACAAAAAAAAAGATCCAGCCGTTCTGAAGTTATGCGCGTAGGTACATACATTTCACAGATCCATTTTTATTACAATAGATTTAAGTTGTAATAAGTAAATGATATTCATACTTATTCAAAATCGAGAAAACCTAAATCATAGGTTGTCTGCTGTAGGTAGGTAGGCATGTATGTTTCCTTCAGATAATGACATAAAATTGTTTCCTGTCTAAAAAAAATATGAATGCATTTAAGCATGTAAAAATTTGGGGCTGATTTACACAATAACCATACTTACTTAATTTTACATCAAAATCAAAAAACTATTTTGCTTCATTTTCTGAGACAGGCTTGAACGACTTAAATCTCCTTGAAGATATTCATATTAGCATCTGAACTAGGGTTCATAATTTACACTTTTCGGTATCGCATAATGTGAAACCATTGTGTCATTGGCAAATATATTCAAATACATTAGATAAGATAATAATTTATTGCTTCTGAAAGATACATGACAATGACATATAAGTAGGTAATCGACGTTCACAATGTAGTATACACTAATATGTTCACCACTGGTACCCAAAGTAAGATTTAACTTGTGGTATGGGTACCAGGGTTCTCAATCTTAATTGAATTATTTTGAATTATTATATATTTGCACAAAAAAGCTAAGAAACATCCTGATGATGATACTTTGATGATTATCTACAAGCGTTACCGAAATTTTTGTAATAATTTGTTGAAAAAATGAAACGCAACTACGAAAATAATGCACTTAATAGGGCCAAACATAACCCCAAACTACTCTGGAAAACAATCAATAACATAACAAATAGGCAAAACCCACCAGCCACTGCCAACGAATTATTAAAAAACTACACAAATAATCAATCGGCGGTAGATAATATCAACGAGTTCTTTGTGAATGTGGGAAAGAATCTGGCTGAAAATATAATAAGAAATGGCAGCCCTAGCCCCATTCCTGACTGCGGACTTACCGGTGCTAACACGGGAAAATCTTTCGTGCTGCTACCCACTGATGAGGTTGAAGTGGAAAGGCTGGTAATGTCCCTCAAAAGTGATGCTACTGGAACTGACGGTATTAGCGCAAAAATTTTAAGAAAATATAAAGAGATTGTTGTGCCTCCTCTTACGCATGTATGTAATTTGGCTCTCAGTAATGGTACTTTTCCATCTGCTTTTAAAGAGGCATTGATACTTCCAGTACTCAAAGGGGGCCTCGCTAGGGACCGTGTCAACAGTTACCGACCAATATCTATTTTACCTGCTATGTCAAAGGTTCTGTAAAAGATAATGAACTAGTGAATTATCTAGAGGAAAATAAGCAGTTCTCTGCATGCCAGTACGGGTTTCGAGCTGGGAGATCCACTGTGGATGCAGTTCATGCCCTTACCGACTACGTCTATAGAAATCTGGAAGGGGGGATGAAGTGTGCAGCAATATTCTTGGATCTGTCAAAGGCCTTTGACACGGTCTCTATCGAGACACTTCTGGGGAAACTTGAGCATTCTGGTGTGAGGGGAATCCAACTACAGCTGTTCCACGGCTACTTGAGCAATAGAACTCAACGCACAAAAGTTGGCCATAGCGTCAGCCAGGCTCTTCCTGTTGAATACGGTGTTCCGCAGGGTAGCGTGTTAGGTCCCACCCTCTTCTTGGTATATGTTGATAAGCTCTGCAACCTGCAACTCACAAGTGGTTCCATCGTTACCTTTGCGGATGACACAGCTCTGTTATTTAGTGCACCGACATGGGAGGAGGTTTTTGCTTACGCCCAAAGTGGCCTCAACAGGGTCACTGTTCGGCTTGGAGAGAATGCCTTGACCCTTAATGCCTCAAAAACGAAATACATGACATTTTCTAAACGAGGATCGCCACAACTTAATCCCTTGAAGATTGTGACTCATTTTTGTCCCCATCCGCGAAACGAGGAACGATTGTGCAGCTGTCCTGAACTTCAAAATGTCAGCCAAATAAAGTACGTCGGCGTTATTATCGATCACAATTTAAGCTTCAATGTTCACATAGAATTACTTTCGGGCCGCCTGCGTAAACTCATGTACGTATTTAAGAACCTCCGAGGGGTTGCTGACTCCACAGCCATAAAAACGGTGTATTTGTCACTTTGCCAATCATTAATAATATATTGCATAACAGTATGGGGAGGCACTTACAAAACCGCGCTGCTGCAATTAGAGCGAGCGCAGCGGGCAGTATTGAAAACTTCATTATCTCTGCCCTATCGATTTCCTACTGTAGATCTCTATCGGAGTAGTTCTCTGCTTTCGGTCCGCCAACTATACATCCTTTACAACGTTCTTAACCCTTAAATGCATGATTTTTTATTTAGTTATGAAAAAAATATTTCAGTATAGATTTTGAGTCACAAATAAAGGGAAAAATATTTTAAAAAATCTTGGTTTAATTAAAAAGTATATTTTTGAAAAAATACAGTATGTAGACATTTGGCTACATTATGCGTCTAGGGAAAACCAAATAACTATGCGGTAGGTGAGATCAAAATCTAATAACAAATAATCATAGGGGTTACTTATGCATGTAACGCAGCAAAACAATTTCTGTCTTTAGTATGACAAAGGGCCACCTGACACTTGATACAATCTGTGCGGGAAAACCCCTTATATCATGGTAATTTGCAATTTTTTTTTTATCACACCTCTCACTGTCATCAACCCCGTCAGTTCTAACATCTTTAGGTGGAACAGGCTTCATATAGGTCCTCAGTGCTTTTAGCATCAATTCTGCATTCTCACGCTGGAGACCATGGTGAGGGCCATGGTCTCCAGCGGGGAAAGTGGGACGCTGCTGCGTCTTTCTGCGAGCAAGTTATGATCAAGAAAGAGGCAGCGGGGAGGGAGCGGGAGAGAAACCGCCTTCCGAGTTCCGCAGTCGGCGGCGATATCGTCGCCAGTTGCTTTACGCCTAGGATACCGGCCTCCATGACCGAGGGTCTGAGAACGGCGAGTCGGCTGCACGTCGTTCTTACAGAAGCAGGCCAAAACGGTGACATGTCGTTTCGCCACTAATAATAGTGGAATAGCACCAATATCCCCCCCCCCCCCCCAGACGCGGGATGGTACCCGAACCATCTAGGCGAGGCCGCGGTGGTACTCTGCCGGGATCCCTGGGACATCCTTCCGAGGGCTTACCCGGGACACTACCGGCCATAGACTGTTCTAAGGCATTGTGTGATTTTAGTCGGTATCCGAGATGAGGTTGCCGTCACAGGTTCCGCCGTGGATGCCACACCTGACAAGTGCTATAATATGGCTCCTCATAGAATATAGGAGGGTCTTCGTTATTGTTCAAGGGTCGATCTTCCAGTTCATGCAATAAGGCCCTACATTTGAATAATAATCAATATTATCATCATCTAAATCTACACCATCTTCGGAGACCTCACCATCATGTAAAGCAGCCATAGCTGTCTGCAATTTCCTTTTTTGCTAGCAAGCCATACATGCTGAAAAGAAAAGCGAAATAACCAAAATACCAAAACTATGCCTAAATAGGCAAAATGAAACAAACGCATGATGTAGACATTTGGCAACATACAAAAAAATCAAGCTACAGACACATTCAGGATAAATTGTAAAAAAAACCGTAATAATAGTGGTTTCTTACCTTATTTCTAATGTGTTTCTTATTTTTTAAAATCGTTTCAATAATTACTTCTCAGTAAATCTCAATTCAAAAGTCACTAAATATCACACAATCAACTTTTTCCCCATTCGCTTTCGTTATGACAAATTGCGCGGTAATTTTAATTTCTAACGACTCTTTTTCATGTTTTTTTGTTTTGAATATGTTATTAGTTATGATATAAACATAAATTCAGAAACACTTGTCACATGTGTCATTTTTTAAAAGTACAAAAGTAGTTTGTAGACTTTTGGCAACAATATGCATTTAAGGGTTAAACAGCACTCATTATTGGGCTATGATACCACAAAATTAGCCAAACGACGTGACTATAACGTCTGTAAAGTACCGTCCTGCTCTGCCTTTTCACAGAGATCTTTTTTATTTTTGGGTGGCTACTTATACAATAAAGTTAACAAGGCTCTTAATATATATCCAAAGACAAGGCATCGCGTGAAACAAGTTGTTTGTGAGTTTCTACATCAGGGCTGTCCAAACTAGACGGCACCCAGGGCCATCGAAAATGGCTAAATACATTGGAGGGCCGCAAATATTTAACAAAGTAAAATACGTGTATAACAGGTATCATTATTTTATTATCTACTTTCTCATTAATTTGTCTTTTACACTTCTGTCAACATCAACCTCATTATTAGTAGTAGCTAGACGCAGTGCATATTTAAGTGAAGTATCTGTCAATGAAGGCCTGTATTTCAATTTTATAAACTTCATTGTTGAATATGCACTTTCACAAAGGTAGGTAGGTACCTACTGCCCATCATCGAGCCCATTTTAGTCCGAAATTCGTCGGTTTTGGGAAATGTTCAATAAGGAGCTTAAAAAATTCAATTCCTTCTGCCCTTGTAAAAGGGGTCTGATTGCAGATCACACAGTTCCAGTTTATAATCAATCTTCATACTCTCAACTGCGACCGTTAAGGGATAGACCCAGCTGCCGTATCTGACCCACGACTTGAGCAACTCTTGCCGTGGCCTTTAGTGCTGCGTCTCGAAGGTGTCGTCGGCGTAACACGTTAGGCCGACCCCTCGGAGCAACGGACCACGCAGCACCCAGTCGTAACCGATGTTCCACAGGAGCGGCCCTAATACCGATCCCTGTGGAACACCGCACGACACATCCCGCCGACCCGGCCCTAGCCAGCTCGGGTTAGTTATGGCCCTCTCAGAGAGATAGGCCCCGACAATTCGACGGAGTTAGGGAGGCACTCCATGGTAAATAAGCGCCTCCCTAACGCAGCTCCAGGGCAAGGTGTTGAACTCCTTGGCGATGTCAAGAGACCGCCACCACCACCTCACTGTAAGAGACTGCTTCCTCCATCAGGCCTCTAATGTGTATGATCGCGTCCACGGTGGAGCGCCCCTGACGGAAGCCAAACTGGCTATTCGCCAGATCAGGCACCACGCGCGTCAGTGCCCGACGAGGCGTTATGCAATAATGCACTCTAAGAGCTTGCACACCTCGTCGAGCAACACGATGGGCCGGTACCCTGATGGGGAATTTGCCGGCCGCCCCGCCTTTCAGATCAAGACCAGTTTCCCTATCTTCCAGACCTTGGGAAACTGGCCTTTCTCGAGGCATGCGCTAAAGAGCCCTATAAGTCGAAGCCTAAGCTCCTCGAGAGCTAGGACCCACTCGCGGCCTGGGTATATCATACATACCCAAAATATTTCAATTACGTCGCGGGAAAAATAATTTGCTCATTAGTGTATTGAACTAAAGAAAATAAAAAGATTCTGCGGGCCGCAACAATAGACGCCGCGGGCCGCATGCGGCCCGCGGGCACTGCTTTGGACAGCCCTGTTCTACATAATCTAGACTATAATGAAACGGAAAAGTTGCTGGAAGTACTAAAATAATTGCCTATACAACCACACTATCAAACCACACAGATACACATAAACCTACACCAACACACACCACACACACACACACACACACACACACACACACACACACACACACACACACACACACACACACACACACACACACACACACACACACACACACACAGGCGCGCGCGCGCGCGCGCGCGCACGCACTCACACACACGCACGCACGCAAACGTACGCACTCACGCCTAAATTTTAATTACCTTGCCTTTTATATTAACTGTTTTTATTCTTTTTATATTACCAGTTGTTTGCCTACTCCTTTGTTAATGCGCAATTATTGTACTGTCTCAGAGTAAGACACTTCGGTGGAATGGAAGCCTGGTTATCCATATCACAGGTTCTTTACCTAGTTTGGTAACCAGTCTACCAGTTACCTTATATATGACAACAATAATGTTCATAAAATGCACACAATAATGTACATGGGAGAAAATAAATAAAATATTATTGTTATTATTACATTAAAAAAAAAGTACATAATGTGAAAGTGGAGTGTATTCTAGTAATGTACGTATGAGGTGTACAGTTACAATTTTCTGTACGAAAAACATGTCGCACCTTTAAAGTAAAACCGTTACTAAACGAAATTATAAAATTTTACAGGAGAGCCAATATTAGAAAATAGTCACTGTTTTTTCTTAATAAAATCTAAGTTCAGGATTCCTTCAGTCATTTAATGAGTTTCTATGATAAATCTCAGTTTACATTATGAGATGTGATGTGAAAAAGTTATTTTTATTGTTTACAGTTTTATTTATTTAGATTTATATTATTATAGTAACACTTTACCATTCATTTTCTTTATTCATTATGGTAAATTACTATGAAATTACAGTACAACTAATGATACTAAATAGAAAACTTTTTAAACTCCATAAATTAATAATATTACCATACAATTAAATAAAAAAATCATAAAGTTGGCATTGTTGCGATGATAAAATATTACTAAATAAATGAAAATCATTCGAAATTAATAATGTTTTATTTAAAAATAAAGAGAGATCCTTAAAATCACTTGGAATAGTTATTTATCAATCAGTCTTGATGAATTTGTACCTTTAAATCACAGCTAGTACGTATCTTATTTGTCTTAACTTGTAATTATCTTATCTTAAAACATTTTAAAACACTTTGACTAAAACAAATCAACAGGAAATAACAATATAAAAAATAAATGAAATAAAGATAGTATGTAACAATCACAGCCTCATTTCTCTATCCACGAAAGGTAACAGAAGTAATGTTCACTTCTATTACTTATTAACTTAATTAGAATGATTCATTAGAGTCACACCTATTGAAGTAATAATAAAAGCTTCTACTGTCAGCTAAATGATACAAACCTTGGTAGAGTTTTTGGCATGTAATCAGGATCACAATCTGCTTCATCAGGGGAAAAATCCTTACCTGATTTGGACGCATTAGATGAAGATGATGAGCTTGATTCTGAGCTCGTTGAATGGGATCTTGTTCTCCTGCTAGGACTTGGTACAATAACATCTTCTAGAGTTACTTCTGAAAAATTCAATTCAATCAAATCAGCCTACTGCACTCCACTGCTGGTCGTAGGCCTTTCTCTACAGCTACTCTCTCTGCGCTACAGTATACGGTTCTGCGCTTTCCGTATCCAGTCACTCCCCGCGACCTTCTTCCAGGTCGTCGGTCCATCTGGCGGGGGGTCGCTCGTCCTACCCCACGTGTACTTAGTCGCAGTCTCCACTCCAGAACTCGTTTGCTCCACCGACCATCGGTTCTCCGCCCACTGCCACTTCAAAGTGAATACTCTGCGAGCTATGTCGACCACTTTGGTTCTCTGACGGATAAAATTGCTCCGGATTTTATCCCTCAGGGACCCTCCAAACATAGCTCGTTCCATTACTCGCTGCGCAACTTTAAGTACATGGACTAGCTTCACTGTGAGTGTCCACGTCTCGGCACCGTAGGTCATAACTGGTAGAACGCACTGGTTATAGACTCTTGTCTTCAGGCATTACGGTATAGGCGAATGGAAAAACCGACGTAGTTTGCTGAACGCTGCCCAGCCTAAGCGGATCCTTCTCGCTATTTCCTTTCTCAGGTGCCAGGTGTCTAGTGTGATTAGAAGGTGTCAGATGCGTTCACCGTTTATATTCACGCCCCATCTATCCCAGTTCAGTGACTTAAAGACGTCCTCAAGCGCATTGGTGAAGAGTTTAGGGGATATTACATCACCCTGTCTTACACCTCTGTGCAGTGGCTATAGGATTGGTTTTCTTATCCTCCAACTGCACGGTCATGGTGGCATCTCAGCACCTTGATATATCGCCAATCAACTCGGTACCGCTGCAGAGCGTCCAGTACTGCCCAAGTTTTGATAGTGTTGAAGGCTTTCTCGTAGTCCACAAAAGCCATACACAGCGGCTGATTGTACTCGTTTGTCTTCTGTGCAGTCTGCGGAACAGTGTAGATGTGGTCCACGGTACTGAGCCTTTTCGAAACCCAGCTTACTCCTTTTGTTGAAACTCGTCGAGTTTTTCGGCAAGGCAAACTTTTGGATTAATCTCTAAAATAATAAAGGCTAAATTGTGACTATACAAACTATAACATTTTATCAATGAAATTGATTTATAAATTGCTTAATTTCAGAACACGAAAACTGTGTCTAAACAAATTGAAACACTATATCTATTAAAATAAATCAACAACTTACCTTTTGTTGTGACTACGAGTCGTGTTTATACAAATAATGACACTGTTGTTTTAAACTATCCTCATCACTCTGCCACGATCATGTTCTTATTGGTATAAATACAATATTGTACTTAGAGGGCCGATCATAATTCGGTTTAGAACGCTTTGATTTACCGCTAAATGGCAGAAAACACACATTTTTGCGAATAGGACCAGTTTATCATGTAGTTTACGTGTATTTTAGATAGATGGCATTGATACCTCAATTCATGAAAATTTTCGTTTAGTAACGGTTTTACTTTAAAGGTGCGATATGTGTGTGTGTGTGTGTGTGTGTGTGTGTGTGTGTGTGTGTGTGTGTGTGTGTGTGAGTGTGTGTGTGTGTGTGTGTGTGTGTGTGTGCGTTTGTGTGTGTGTATGTATGATTGTGTGTGTTTCTGTTGGATGCATTAAAGTATGCTTAGTTTGAGAAGACTTTCCGTATCTTCGTAAGATTTGCACAAGAGCCATGTGGTAACCTTCTTCTTGCATTGCAATCTGGTTAATGTGTATATGTTGCAGTGTTCATTAGCAATGTTATACAGGTGACCACTTATAACATTATAGTTGCGTTTAGCGAATGCGCTTATATGACTTTGGGCTTGGCAGACCTTACGTGCTCGGCGCTTCTTCGTGATTTCAATGTCATATTTCAGACTGGCATGTTTCCTGCACACTGTTGCAAGCACAAACAGCTGTCTGACAGTCAGAAGTTCACATTCTCGGTATAATTGAGCAGTCGAATATTTGAAGGGCTTAAATGTCATTACCTTCAGCACAGCTCTCTGTGCTCGCTCCAGCGGCAGGAAATACGATTCCACAGCACCACCCCAGACAGACAGACAATATGTTAAAATAGATTGACATAATGAAAAATAAACCATTTTCAGGGTATTAAAATTAGCCGAGTTAGGGGTCGTCCATTAATCACGTGAGGCTCGAAAGGGGGGGGAGGGGGTCTGACAAAAATCACGAAACATCACCATGGGGGGTGGGGGGTGTAGTGAGATATCACGTGTATTTATTTCGAACAGCAACTTTACAACCTTGAATTTGAGATCACTGTAATTTCTGAACAACAAAACAACAAAACCTTCAATATTAAAACTTGTATTAAATAATTCATAAATATCTTAACTCCTTTCTTACATCAGAAATTAATTGAAATCGGAATAGCTATGCGTTGATCATATAACACAAAAATCATTTTGTTTTTCATCGTGTCTACCAAAGGAACCGCGCAGAATATAGGCATCAATCCGATCAATAATAATGTCAAATTATGTCAGTATTATTTAAAATGGTACTATCCATAGTTTTGGCGTGATACAGAAAGAAATACAATAAAAAACTATTTTAGCTTCAGTATCGGATGTAATGGAAGTTACATAGATAGAATGTCTAGTAAAAAAATATGTCTTTGAAAATAATACCAAAAATATTCGACGTACAGATTTTCGACTCTCTATAGCTTTATTATAAGCTACATATCGACGGTTAAGAACCAAAAACTGCTATCTACTTTTTTCGATAATTTGGTTTTTTGTTTAGGTATACTAAAAAATATTGCTTCATCAGTTGTCAAAGACATAAAATATCGAGAACGCATTACTTTTAACATTATCAAGATAAACCAATTACTGCTAAGTTCAATAATTAAAACGAACACTTTTTGTTGCTGGTAATAACGACTAACTACATTATGGAAACAAATGCTATCTACGTTCGTGATATCTTTTCTGGAAGAATCTGCCATATACACATCGAAGCGTCTATACCCCTTCATTTTTTGATGCGGACTGAGCGTTCGAGCAAGATCCCAATAAAGAAAACGAAGTATGATCACCTGCAACAGTTGAAGACTGTTTTGCCACGAGATTGCCATATTTTTTTTGATTCTCTCCCCTTTTTTTTTTGATGTGAGGGAAAATCCTCGTAGGATGCTATGCCGGACTCTTACCGACTAAAAAACCTCACGTAACGCCCAACAGCACATGGTTGAGAGCCCCGGGTAAGCCCTCAGGAAGGATGTCCCGTGACTCCCAACAGACCTACGGCCGCCACTGCGGCCTCGCCCAGGGGGTGGTTCGGGTGCAATCCCGCGTTTATGGGGGGTTTCGGGTGTGACCCCGCTTCTAAGGGGGAGCGTGCGTGAGTTGCTCACGTCACGCTGCCGTCATGGGCCTGCTTCTGTAAGGACGGTAAGCGGCCCTCTCACCGTCCTCAGACCCCCGGTCACGGAGGCCGATAGTCCTCGGCGAAGACACGTCGGCGGCGCCCAGGGCGCCGACTGCGGAACTCGGGTGGGAGAGTTCTCTCCCGCACCCGGCCCGCCGCCTCCTTCGCGAGCATGACCTGCCCGCAGAAAGAGGCGGCGCAGTCCCACTTACTCCCGCTGGAGAGCATGGCTCGCACCATGGCCTCGAGCGAGAGAGTGTCCACGCCCAGACCCACTACGAAGACCTGGCACTGTTGCGCCCATGCCGTGCACTCCACCAGCGTGTGGAGCGCCGTGTCATCGCTGCGGTCCTCGCAGTGGCCGTGGTTTCCCGGTGTTTTCGCCACAGATACCTACCGAAGCTACCGTGCCCGGCAAGCATGTGTCAACCGGTAGGAGAGAGCACCGTGTCTTCTTTCCAGCCACTCGTCCATGACCGGTCTGACGGCCGCAATTGTGGCGAATCCCCCCCCATGGTTGCTCAAGTCGCACCTTCCATGTCTCCACGGTTTCCTGGTGGAGCAGGGTCCGCTGGGCCTCGATTTCTCGAGACGCAGGCCTTTGGGGGCCAAAGGCCTGCTCCAGCGCCTCCTTGCGCCATTTGACACTGAGAGTGAAGCAGTGAGCAAGGGCTCTCGCTTCCAGGTCTCATGGAGGGATCCCGGCTAGGAGACATGCCGCCTCACCGGAGATCGTGCGGTATCCTCTTATCACCCTGACGGCCATCACTCTCTGCGGGCTCAGCAGTCTAGCCTCATTGCTGGCCGTCAGGGTCTCCGCCCATACGGGAGCCCCGTACAGGGCCATGCTTCGCACGATCCCCAGGTACAGCCTGTAGGGAGCGTTGGATCCCCTGATGTTGGGCATCAGCCGCGCGAGTGCGGCCGATGCTCCCCTCAGTTTTGGAACCAAACTTCGGAAGTGATGTCCGAAGTTCCACCGGCCATCGAGTACGAGCCCCAGATACTTCATCGAGGGCTCGATGCCGATGCTGACGCCCCCAACCTATAGGTTGGATCACCCAGGTGGTCCCATCCGAGGTCCGTGGAAGCACAGAGCCTCGGATTTGTGAAGGGCGACCTCGAGACCCAGCCGCCTTGATTCTCTCCCCTACGTTTAATTTAATTTTATAACTAGGTACATTGTCATTGTTTTATTTTCTTTTTTGTTCTTGATACTCTGATTTATGCTCTAAAATAAACTAAGTTTCTCTATCAAATCGAGTTTATATTGTTATAATTACCTGCTAACTACATTGCTATCTTGAAAATGTTTGCTTATATTAAAAACAATAACTGCTAACTACATGGGTAAATCCTTTCCCGTGAATTTTAATAAGAAAAGTTGTTACCAGTGCTAGTATAATCTTTTTGAAAATAGTGTGTCTATAAATAAATACATTTTCTACATTAAATCGATTTTCCATTGATTATAAATGCCTGCTAAATACATTGCTACCGTAGTAATTTTAGCCTATATGTAAAACAATAGCTGCTATCTACACTAAATACCTTTTCTCGTAATTTCTAATAAAAAATGTGGTTACCAGTTATAAGGTATAGTATTTTATAAGAATATTGCGTGTATAAATAATCCAGAACTCTAATATTAAATTTTTAATACGTTTTTTTCCTCTCCTGTAAAGTTGACGTTTTGTAGATAGCAGTATTTGGTTCTTAAACGTCGATATATTAGACTAGCCGATTCACGCAGCTATGACCCCGTCCACCGATGATCATTTGGGGGAAGGCCCCTCTCCTTGTTCCGGAGATGCCTTCAGAGCCCACCCGCTCACCGCTCTGTACCCTCTCTGCTTCCAGAGAAGCACTCGAGAGCGGTGCGATGCGGGCGAGAACCCTGGAAGTGTTGGGAGCCCCCGGCCGGGCCGGGCCGAAGTGAATAATCTTTGGACATCCATGCCAGCTGTAGGATGAGGAGGGACACCGCGGGGTTTAGTGGGTAGGACGTACCCTTTTCGGGACCGAGAGCCCCCGTAGCTAGGATGATGGTGCCAAACCGCGTTCCCCCCGTAACAAAAAAAACGCAGCTCAGTCCACGTGGATATCGATAGTCAACCTTGATTATTGTACTTTTGTTCATAACTTCGCTTCTATTTAGCCAACTGCGATCAAACCAACCTAGATTAAGATTTTAAGCTTGACAAACTGACACCTTCTTTATTAGCTCCAAAGTAATGAATATTATATGGAAACACGATGGGAGTAAATGCAACGGGAAATATAGTAAAATACTAATACCATATCTGTCTCTATTATGTGACGCAAACGAAGTTGCGCGGATTGGCTAGTATTCGTATAGAAGTATGGATAGATTATAACAATAGAGGCTTCTATGCCATAAAATTTAAAAAAAAAATTGTAGTACTAAAAATACACGTGATTCGGCCCAGGGGGGAGGGGTAATCTGAAACCTCACCAAATATCACCAAGGGGGAGGGGGGGTCCAAAAAATGCCCAAAAAAACCTCACGCGATTAATGGACGACCCCTTACGTAGTTTTTTAAAAATAAATATCATTTTAATTTTAATTTCAGTCAGTTGATATTTCCAAGATATATGCCGATCAATTACTACTCCCAGGTATTTTGTATGGGTAGCTCTTAATATGGTTTTGCAGTCGCAGGTATCTGTGGATGTATAGGACGTACAGGTATGAGCTCTTAAATTGAAAGTCTCCAAAGATGGTTGGTTTACAGCAGTCTTTGAGAACGTGATATAAGAAGTTTTGCTTAGGTTAAGTGTTAATAGATTATTTGATAGCCTACATTCTATGACTACTTCATAAAGTCGCGACCTATTTTATCTGATCTTTTTTTGCCTAAGTAGATACCTAATACCTACCTATATAGTCAAAGACGTATCATATATAGACACGTTATACACGAACATTGCGGCTTCCAAAAACAGCTAAACTTTTATAAATTTGAAAAAAGAATTCTATAAATTATCTGTGGCAGCATGCATGAAGTCAATATCAGAGGAATGTGGGTAAAAAGGGAAACTTGAATTTCGCTTACTCAGACATATGATTAATGTATTTACGGGTAAAGTACGTAATATTTAAATTTATAAAATGTTAATGTAGTTTATCGGATTAGTAATTATTAACGTAATTCAAATCATAAAATAAAAATATAACAATATCAAACAGAAACATTTATTTAATAAGTAATAATTTAGTACCTAGTAAGTAATCCAAATATTTGTAATTTAAATCATTTTAATAATCTTAATATATTATTATTATTATTCATTATTTTTTTAAAGAAATAAAATTACTTATATAAAAAAAATAATCAAATAGCAAAATAAAACATTAGTACAAAATCTCCCCGACATCCCCTTACGGGTCGCGCGCCCCAAACCACAGACTATAGAGTACATTTTCCTTGTGCATTCAATAAGCTTACCGCCATTTTATCGATCCGAGAAAATGAAATAATATTATTATTTCTATAGTACTTACGCATGAAATGACATGTTTTTATATTGAACAGTTGCTGTGTAGCTTGTGTATCATCTAAAGATACATGGAGGCATGTTTTTTTCAAGTTTTCTTTACTAACAGAATTTAAAACAGAAAAACAGTGCTAATAGAACTTTCGCAAACCCTACAGCCGCGTCACAGATTTTCAGGTAATTACCTACTTTACGTGTTGCCATTTTCAAGTGTCTATAACGTATCTATAGTTTTTATATCATTGCCTATAGCCTATCTATTGTAGCGATATTCAAAACAATTTCCCATAATATGGCCGACGTTCTGTTAATAAAGAAATTTTATGAAGTAAACAGATACTTTGATATATATGGGCACCTATTGGTTTTAGTCTTAGACCATATAACACGGGACTAGCCTTTGCGAACCACCGCATACAAAAATATTCTGCCAGTTTTCATACAAATGAAGGGGGAAACACAAAGACATATAAAATTTCATTGCATTTAAAAATGTATTAATCGACAAACGCGTAATGACTGTTGTGTGTTAATTTTTATTGTACAGTCAACTACAATGAAATGTACTAGTTTAATCATATAAAATGATGTACTGATGTACAGGCTTTTTATAAAGCCAAAAGACCAAATGGTCATGTGCAATGGCAGAAAACAATGCTTAAGTAAGGCGCATCCTGTGGTTAGATGATCTAAGGTTTTAGTCGATAAAAGTCCATAAAGGATTTCGACACGAAAAAAAAGTCCATTTTCTCTATACCTGAACATAATTTGACGTCTAAAGTGAGGTTATGTCTGGGCTAGATGAGGGCTTCAGCTCTCACAGAGGAACATTGGTTAAGCCAGACTTGGGTAGTTGGTGTTTTGTGACTAGGTCACACATTAACTAATAGTAGGTACCTACTACGTAACCAGAGGGGCAAGTGCGAGTTTCGGTGACCGCCTGTCGACATTCACGAACGAGCGCGTTATCACCGATTTGTATGGGATCGAGACAAGTTCCCGCGTTTACAGCTAGGTGGCGGGGTCTCGATTCCAAACGAATTGGTGAGCCGTGAATGTCGACAAGCTCACGCAAAAACTCGCACTTGGCCCTCAGGTGTCGAGTCATGCGCTGAAAAGTCCACGGCCCATAATTAAAAAGTATTTTGCTAAGAGGTTCCACAACTCGATCCAAAACTGTCTCTTCATACACTTTGGCTGAAAATCTACAATTTAAGGAGCTACATAATCTCCCACCCTCAATTCCCATTCACTTTGAATGCTGTGCTATAGAAATTATCAATTACAAACTTATAGTAGTCTGCTTATATAGAACACCGACATCTGACAGTGCATTATTCCTAAACAAACTGGAAATTCTTTTGAACAAGTTATGTAAGAGGTCTAATAAAAATATAATACTCTGCGGGGACTGGAATATGAACACCTTAATACCGGATAAAGACTCTATTAATCTTTTATCAATCCTCAAAAACAATAACTTAAACAGCCACATACAGCACCCTACAAGAAAAAAGTCTTGTCTGGACCTTATAGTGAGTGATATACATGATGGTAAACCGGGTATACACATTCTAGGGCTATCGGATCACGAAACAGCACAATCACTAACAGTTAAACTCGAAGTCAACCGTGATACTAAAAAGGTACTAAGCTACTGGTTTAAAAAAGTTCGAGATCTAAGTAATGAAAACATCATGAAATTTAAAGAATGTATGTCAAGCCTCTCTTTCTCCGAAATATATGAGCATCATACAACAAACGAGGCTTTTAATGAACTTCATGATGTTATTCTCCTGTTCTATGATCTCTGCTTTCCGATTAAAAAGATAAAATGCACAAGTAAACGTATAAAAAATCGACTCTTGACAAAAAGTATAAAAAGATGTTGCACAAAAAAAAGAGTACTATATCTGAAATATCACCTACAAAAACATAATAAAAAACAAAATAAATTGAAATACGTGACATATAGCAGAATACTTAAACAATGTATAAATAATGCCCAACAAATTAATAATTATAACTACATTAAAAAATCTAATAATACGTGCAAGGCCACGTGGAATATTATAAACGACATTAAAAATATTCCGAATTCAAAAACAGAAATTGACACCATAAAGACCAATGGAAAAGCTTATAATAATCCTACTGAAATCTGTAATCTATTTAATACCTTTTACACGACTTTATGCGATAATTCTGACCTGACAAAACGACAATCACATATTACTGACATTCCTCAAAACTCAAAAACTATATTTCTTACCCCGATTGATGCAATGGACACTAAAAAAATAATTTATAGCCTAAAAGACACATATTCAACCGGATACGATGACATTAGTACTAAAGTACTCAAAAAATGCGCTTTATACTTAGCAAGACCATTAACACATATATTGAACCTCTCCCTAACAGAAGGAAAATTTCCCGATAGACTAAAGAAATCAATTGTAAAACCTGTATTCAAAAAGGGTGATAAAACTGACCTGAATAACTACCGACCAATAACACTAATACCCGTTATATCTAAAATCTTTGAAAAAGTCATGTACAATAAGATAGAGACCTTCCTCGACTCGTGCAATATAATAAAAAGAGAACGATTTGGCTTCAGAAAGGCAAGCTCTACAACTCTAGCCGGTTTTACTCTAGCTAAAAATGTAACAGAAAGTCTTAACAATAAATTAAAAGTAGCCTGTCTTTTCCTAGATATGACAAAAGCTTTCGACCATGTTTGTCACAAAACACTACTTTCGAAGCTATCAAACTACGGAATAAGAGGAAATGCCTATGATTGGATAAAAAGCTATTTGGAAAATCGTGAACAATGTGTCGAAATAACTAGTACCGACACAAAAATGCAAAAAATATTTAGGTCTACTTATAGAGAAAACAATTATGGCACTCCACAAGGCAGCATTTTGGCCCCTCTTTTATTTTTGTTGTATATAAACGATCTTCCAAACGCAATCAAACACGAAATTATACTATTTGCAGATGACACTACTATAATGATTAAAAGCAGTAATCGAAACAACCTACAAAACGATGTAAATCTAGCTCTCGAGGATGCTATCACCTGGCTAAATCGAAATAACTTAAAAATCAATACTCTGAAAACTAATATTATCGAATTTCAAACAGAAACAGCGAATTTGTCTCCGCTCGATATTAAATATAACGGGAATCAGATAAAAGTAGTTACTGATTGCATATTTTTGGGTATCACAATAGATAGATATTGTAAATGGCAGCCACATATCAGCCGACTAGTCAGTAAAATTGACCGCTTTATTTATGCTGTAAGAAAGATAAAGGAAACAGTTAGTGTAAAAGCAGCTCTGTCAGCATATCATGGGTATGTGTCATCCATATTACGGTATGGCCTTGTTGTTTGGGGTAACTCCTCAGCGGCTGAAGAAGCTTTCAAGGCACAGAAAAAATGTATCCGTGCACTAAGTGGAGCTGGTCCACTTGACAGCTGCAAACCTCTTTTTATCAAATATAGAATTCTACCAATGCCTTGCTTGTATATATTAGAAATAAGTATTTTTATAAGAAAACATTCTGACATTTTTGAAAAATTTAAATCCTCATCCAGACATAAACTTAAATTTAAGCTTCCTTCTATAAGATTACAATTATATAAAAAAAACGCATATTGTATGGCAATTTCAATATATAATCACCTGCCAAAAACAATACAGGAACTGCCCATAAAACAATTTAAAAAACAATTATCTCGGTTTTTAATGAACAACATGTACTATAGTATTAAAGAATATCTGGATGACAAAATACCTAAAATATGAACGTGAATTATTATTATTATTATTGTTGACATGGAAATATTGACATTTATATTAATTGTACAAGTGTGTCTATAATTTTTGCACGCTCTAAGGAGCAGAGTATGCTGTACCTACTAGTTCTAAGATACCATCTCTGTAACCATATTCGACGCAAATAAACGATTGAATTGAATTGAATTGAAGTTTTCACTTCATTTTTACAAAAATGTAGTTTAGTGACGCTTTGACATACCTACAGACCGACAAACTATCCCTGCCCTTCACCTGCGTCTCGCGAGAAAAGGCGTTTTGATCGATCTCTCTCTTTAATCGTAAACATTGAATCAAGACATGCCCTGTATAACGACTATAAGCACCGAGCTTTCGCCGAGAAAACATTTGGTTGTTTTAAATAATTAAAAAAATAATGTTTGTTTGCATTGAATGGACAGATTTGAAAAATTCTTTCACTGTTGGGAAGGTACACTATCCCGGGGAGGCATAGGTAAGCTACACCACCCGCGTGACGTCCGCTGGTGTTTTAGAAAACGCTACTTAGTACTATTGGGAATTTTCAATCCTGGGGTCATCCTTCCGAGGGCACACCCGGGGCTCCTAATCCCGATGGTAGGCATTAGATAGGAAACCTGTGGTTTATTTAGTTCGTAAGAGTCAGGCATAGCATCCCTAAAGGATTTTCCTCACGTTAAAAAGAAAACAGGGCATCTTTATTTCTCGCGATAAGTTTTTAGTTTTTTAATGGGGTTTTAACTTTTTATTTTTCCCTGAAAGAGAATAAGTGCAGAGGGGCCCATGTCCAGATTTGGTCTGTAGTCTGTGTCTGTTTCATTAAACTACGTCACTAGGTCACGTGGATCATCTGTTCAAAGTCTGAAATAAAACAAAAACGACAACGTCAATCGGATAGAACTTTCGCAATATACGTGTTAGAGAGGGGCAGTCTGGTGAGACCGATCTCACGGCTTTCTTGTTTATATTTTCAACTAGTTCAATCCCTCCCTCCTGGAAATCTTAAATAATAATTGCCATTAAAATACCTCATGAACCGGTGTCAGAAGCTACTTCCTATCGCCCTATTAACAGATAGGATCACATTATATGAACATCTTACTTCTTACATACATACATACATATGGTCACGCCTTTATCCCCGAAGGGGTAGGCAGAGGCATATTATATGCCCACATTTCACCTTTGTATAATTTGTCCCACGTAATAGGTGGTGAGCCGTATTGCCGTGTATAAATGGACAGGCGCAGGTTGTGACTGCCTGCCTGCTGTCGAAAATAAAGCCTTCAACTTAGCTTAACGAGTTCCATTTTATTGGCAACCGGGACCAACGGCTTAACGTGCCTTCCGAAGCACGGAAACGCTCAAATAAATGTCACAAAGTGATCACATGGATTGTCACCCATCCATGGACCGGCCATAGTGAAAGTTGCTTACTGCAGTGATCGTTTACAGAACACTGAGTCCGCGGGGCCACGAGCGCTTCACTTACTTCTTACTAATATTATTAATGCGAAAGTTTGTGAGTGTGGATGTTTGTTACTCTTTCACGCTCAAACTGCTGAAGGGATCGGGCTAAAATTTGGTACCGAGATACATTATAGTCTGGAATAACACATAGATAGGCTACTTTTTGTCCCGGGAATAAGTTCCCGCGGGAACAAACTACCGGAACATCAGCTAGTTTGTTAAAACAGATTAATATGGTGTGTTAAATGTATTGATTTGTAATCGCACCTTCGAGTATGGTTTAAGACGAGGCAAAAGCGCCATAGACAGGATTGGTATACTCACCACTGACATCTATTATTACATCAATATTCCTTGACACATACCTAGGCCTTTAAGACAAGTGGCAAACGCTTCATGTCAATTTTATTAACCGACTTCAAAAAAGGAGGAGGTTACTCAATTCGACCGTATATATATTTTTTTCTCTATAAACGCAGACGTCGCGGCGAAAACTTCAACATTGGATAGAAACGATTCGTTCAACGCTCAGTCAATACCGGATGTCGATAGAAACATCGATCTATATGTACCACGTACTAGATGCGGCGATCAGAACAAATAGTTTTTGATATAATTTGACAGGTATTGTAATATAATCTTAATGTGAAAGAACGCTATAAATTATAGGTACTAAATGTATGGGCATGGCAGCATACTTTCGTCCTATTTTGATTGTCGATAACGAGTGTCAGTCTCATACATTGAGAATTCTATTCTACTAACGTAAACGCCAGTCAAAAGTGCCACTGGGCTAGCATTTCTATGGTCATTAGCGTGTTACTCTGTCATTTCCTATCAACGTATAGAAAAGTTGTACACTTGGCTACCAATTTTTAATTCTATGCGTTGTCTCATTACACGTTCAAATTTGAAGGTAATTTTTTTATGTACCAGGCAATGTTGACTGCCTCTGTGGCGCGGTCGGTAGTGATACCGCCTGCGGCGCTGGCGGTCGTGGGTTCGATTCCCACCAGAGACAAATATTTGTGTACCCATAAATGTTTGTCTCAAGAGTCTGGGTGTTTCTATGTATAATATGTATGTATTTAAAAGTATATACGTATTAATATCCGTGTTCTGATACCCATAACACAAGCAGGTTATTCCTAGCTTACTTTGGGATCAGATAGCGTTGTGTGAGATGTCCGTGAATATTTATTTATTATATTTATGTCAATAACGAGTGTCTCATACATTGAGAATTCTATTCTACTAACGTAAAAGCCACTTGTCTATGGAGGCTAGTCAGTTTACGATAATGTTCCTCTTCCTATTTTTCGTAACAAACTCCTCAATTTGAACGTCCCTCATCAATTTGTGAAACTAATTAAAAGACCGTGAAATACCTAGTTTTAGATATGAATGAAAATAAAATTCAATCTAGAATTCTGAGAAAAGACTTGGCACAAGGTTCAGTGATCAGTCCCATATTATCAATCAATCAATATTAATACATACATACATACATATGGTCACGCTTTTATCCCCGAAGGGGTAGGCAGAGGCATATTATATGCCCATATTTCACCTTTGTATAATTTGTCCCACGTAATAGGTGGTGAGCCGTATTGCCGTGTTTAAATGGACAGGCGCAGGTTGTGACTGCCTGCTGTTGAAATAAAGCCTTCATCTTAGCTTAACGACTGCCATTTTACTGGCAACCGGGACCAACGGCTTAACGTGCCTTCAGAAGCACGGAAACGCTCAAATAAATGTCACAAAGTGATCACATGGATGGTCACCCATCCATGGACCGGCCATAGTGAAAGTTGCTTACTGCAGTGATCGTTTACAGAACACTAAGTCCGCGGGGCCACGAGCGCTTCTTATTCATTATTAATACATATATTAAATTCGTAACAGGTCGCTGTCTGTACCTACACTGAAGATGTATAAGAAAAAAGTTTATAGAGGTGCTTTATGGATGAAATAGAACCCAAATCAATGGTTTTTAGAATTTTTGTACGTTTGTCTGTTTGTCTGTACGTTTGTGCACGCTAATCTCAGCAACCGCTCAACCGATTGCGATGCGGTTTTCTTTATTAAGTTGCGGTTTACTCCACTTAACATTTAGTGTTTTTTTCATATCAATCGGTTTATAAATAAAAAGCTATATCAATTTAACCTCTAGCGGCCCAAGGTCCTTTTACATACCCTTATTCACTTATGTCATTACGGCCCAAACCAATATTATGAATTTCTTATTTACCGCCCACGTCCTTTTCAAGGGACTAAAAACATTTAGTTGATTTTTTAAAAAAAGTTACGGTCGTAGAATTTTTCTGTTTGATTTGTCAAACTTGTCAGTCTGTCGCGAAATGAATCGACTAGGTTCTCTGTCTAAAGAATAAGGTAAATAGTGCAATAAGAATATTTCCATCAAGGCGTCATCACGTCGTAAAAGTAGGCAACAATTAAATCTTATTTTATCCTAGACATGTTACATTTCTTATTATTAAACATACACCATTTTAAAGCTATGGAATTACATTAAAGAACGAATTTATTATTTCCGTGGAATTATTAGTATTTATTATATTTTTTATTAGTAGAAAAGCAATAGTCCCTCTCAATTCCCCTCAGGACGTAGTTTGCGTGAAGTTTTATATTTTTAGTGACTTATAAGGGACTTCGGGCTTTAACGGAGTATATTACTTCTTATTTATTTGACTTTCTGCACCTAATATATATAGGTAGAATAGTTATTGCACGACTTAAGCGCTCACCCAATAATGGGCGTGCCTCAATTGATCAAGAATTCCGAATTTCCCCATGGTACCACCAGACTCATCAATAATGCGGCTTACAAAGAGGTCGTGGTAGAGAAAGGGGCTATGGCAGGGAAAGTCGTTGTGGAAACGTCTCCAATAGCGATCGGCCTTCTCTTCATCTTCTATCGCAGCAGGGCATCTAGTAATTACATGATCTTAGAATAGTTACGATTCAAAAGAAAATAATTTTAAAAAATTCAAACACATAAGTTTTGGTTTTATTACAAACGTTTAAAAGTCCTATATTTCTGAAAAGTTGCTTATAAGCTATTTTTATAACCTTTTTATATACTTTGATCGCCTATGTACCCATATATCTCCCACAAAACTTTGATGATTAATGACTGAATTTCGGCCCAAAGTCCTTTTAAAGACACTAAATTGTATTTCTTGATTGAACTAGTATACGATCATTTAAAAAACTTTTCTAGGTCCTGGTGCAAATATTAGACCATTAAAAGCATTTTTTGGGCGTTAATTGATAAATATTTTTAGTCCTTTAGAAAGGACTTGGGCCGTAATCGAGAAGTTATGAAATTATGCGTGGGCCGCTAGAGGCTAAAGATAATGCAGCGTACGAAGTTGCGGGCTACAGCTAGTACTATAATATTTATACCCACAGTTTAGATAATTCTGTAACTAATAATTTCTGTTAATACGCCGATGACTTCATAATTTAAGCAGTATACAGAAACGTCTGTTTAGGGATGCTCCGATTTGTCAACATCGATAACATTTCTCAAAAAATGGCTCGAGGTTAATTAACGACCTTGAGTTATCAATAAACAAGAGCAGCACAGTGATGGTCTCCAAAATATTTGTTTATTATACCTACCTAATAATGAACAGGTTCCTGTATCAAATCAAACTAAATACTTGGGTATCTATTTACTATTTAGATTCAAAATTAACCGGCAACGCTCACTAATTTTCTTTAGCTAAGTCCTTACTGTTTTACTTTGTCGGCAATATTTGCAGGCAGGAACAAACTATGGAAACATTTAGCTATTTTCTAAACCACCACTCGCTTGACATAGCTTGTTCCTGCTGGCGAATGTTGCCGAAAAAGTAAAACAGTAAGTAGGTAGCTAAAGAAAATTACAAAAGAAATGTAGAGCTTGTTTTTTTTTTTTTTTTTTATACCACTAAGGTGGCAGACAAGCATACGGCCCACCAGAAGGACCGGTGGTCACCGCAGCCTATGAACGTTTGCAACACCAGAGGTGCCACACTCGCGCTGCCGACCCTGTAAAAACCTTCTAAGACCCCTTTTGAAGAACCCCATACTGTAGGCGTTAGGGAAAACCGAGGCAGGGAGGTCATTCCACAACCTAAGCGTGCGCGGAAGAAAACACCTATCGGATCTAACCGAGCTGGAACGCACCGGACGCAGGGTGTGAGGATGAACTCCCTGTCTGTGGCGAGCGGTGCGATGATAGAACGTAGCCGTGGGCATCATATCAAACAATTCCTCAGAGCACATACCATTGTACAGGCGGTAGAACACGCATAAGGAGGCAAAGTCTCTCCTGTCGCGAAGAGGTTCCACACCAGCTGTAAGTACAGGATCGTTGACAATTCTTACAGCTCGCCTTTGCACCGAGTCAAATGGACGAAGCTGATATTCAGGTGCTCCCGCCCAGAGGTGACAGCAGTACTCCATATGCGGCCGCACTTGCGACTTCTCTATAGAGAAGCAGTGTTTGCGCCGCAGTGAAGTACCGCCGCGCCCTGTTGAGCACACCCAGCTTTTTGGACGCCAGCTTAGCCTTGTCCTCCAAATGACTACGGAACTGAACGTCACTGGAGATGTCAACGCCAAGGATCCCTATACTTTTGGAGATGGAAAGAGATGTGCCCTGAAATTGCGGCGCTACAGTAATTGGGGTTTGCTTAGCGGTGAAAAAACACGCTTGTGTCTTGGAAGGGTTGAACTGGACAAGATTTTGTCCACCCCAATCGGACACTCTAGTAAGAGTAGCCTCGATTTCAGACACAAGCTGTTCACGATTTTCCTCCACTGTGTCCCGAGAGATACCGGGGCGACCCGTGTAACAAGTGTCCCCCGTACTGTCGTCCGCATAACAATGAATGCCGTCAATAGACAACATGTCATTGATATGCAGCAGAAACAGAGTAGGGGACAACACTGAGCCTTGCGGTACTCCAGCGTTTATAGCCATGCAGTCTGAACAGCTGCCGTCAACGACGGCCCTGATGCTTCTACCGGCCAAGAAGCTGGACACCCATCCGCAAAATCTCTCGGGTAGTCCATATGAGGGCAGTTTCGTAAGAAGACCACGGTGCCAGACCCGGTCAAAGGCTTTAGAGATGTCGAGGCTCACAGCTAGAGCCTCACCCTTACTCTCGATAGCCGCCGCCCATCGGTGTGTTAGGTACACAAGAAGATCGCCCGTCGAGCGACCGTGACGGAAACCGTACTGCCGGTCGCTGAGCAGGTCGTGTTCCTCAAGGTACCCCAGGAGCTGTGTATTAATTACACGCTCCATCACCTTGGATAAAAGGGAGGTGACGGCTATAGGCCTGTAATTGGCCGGGTCGGTTCTGTCACCCTTCTTGGGTACAGGATGTACATACGCGATCTTCCACGACGCCGGGACTTGTTGCATAGAATAGGAAAGTGTGAAAAGACGTGTAAGTACCGGACACAACTCTGGACCACAATGCTTAAGTACCACCGCGGGAATGCCGTCTGGCCCACTCGACTTATGAACGTCCAGAGATTGAAGCTCCCGCCGGACATTCCGCTGTGTGAATTTAACCATGGTGTTATCACTTAGAACTGAGCATTGAATTATAATGTAACCAACTTACGTAGGTTCTCAACGTTGCAGTAACATTGAGACTTGTCATGATATTTAATTTCGTTTCATTATAACGTAAGAGTTTCCAGAAACACGTGGTAGTTGGCGCTGTATGCAATATTAAAATATCTATTATTTTAATTAAAAATTCACAACTAGATGGCGCTGTGCCTTTTTTTAAATCGCGGTATGGTTTCGTTACATAGGTTCATATAAGTAAGACTACTTTTCTGCCCATTGTAGTTAATTATTATTTTTTACGAACTTAAAACTATTTTTTCTAAAAGATTCAAGTTAACTTAAATATATTTGTTTCACTCGATTTTTATTTCATAGCCACGCAGTCAGAATGTTTCCTGTAACAACTGCTAGGCGCCGCTGGTGTCGTCACTTAGTCGAGTGACGTCTCTATCTCATAATATACAAATGTACTCTGTGAATTTAACTTCCGGCATGGAAGTGCCACAACTCGGAATGCCCGGCGGTAAAGCACCCCCGTCGCTCATGGTCGAGTTAGAGGCAAAGAGATTACCCAAAAGGTCGGCTTTCTCCTTGGCACTCTGGGCCAAACTACCGTCGGGTTTAAGCAAGGGTGGTAATCCTGACCTACAGAAGTTTCCTTCGGCAGCTTTGGCAAGCGACCAAAATTCACGACTTCCCGAAGGGTAGCCTGCTTTTTTTGCTTGCTTTTTTTGCTTTACTGATGTATTTTTACTTTGCAGTCGGGTTTTTTGTATTCTTAATAATTAAGTTTTATTAGCATTATTGGCCTTCTTTTTAAAATAATTACTGGCCTCTAAAATTTATTACTCGTAGCGCCTGATTTTATGTGTGCGGAACTCGGGTGGGAGTAGAGTAGAGATGGGGTTTTACCTAAATCTGGGTAAAATACCAATTTGAAAAATTCTTTCACTGTTCGGAAGCTACACTCTTCCCGGTGAACATAGGCAATATTTTATTCCTGTATTCCCAAGGGAACAGGAGCTACGCGGGTGAAACCGCGTGACGTCCTCTAGTATCATTTGAAGTTACAAATCTTGTACGCGACTGTACCGCTTATTTTCAAATTAAATCAGCGCAAATTTACTATCGCTTCATACGACTATTTCATGACTATTTTTTGACACAAACTTTGAACCGAAATTCACAGGCGTTACGGAGAAATTTCACGTTTTCATTTGTTCAATCGACAATCCTTATCAGGGTACCTTCATATCTCTGGAACCTTTTATGGACTATTTCTGAGATTTGGCAGGTCATTACGACTATTTCATGACTATTTTTTGGCACCCTAACCAATTCGATAGACTTTACCGTTTGCTTGCACCAGAGATTAGGATTAGGTACAGCTTGACGTTCAAGCCATAATCCTCACTAACTTATAGCTATAACGCCGAAACTATAATGCGACTATTTTTTTTTACATGTATGACTATTTACGACTATTTCATGACTATTTTTAGCGTTGTCGAAATTCGATTTTATTGAGTTTTCAAATATGAGATATTACAGCTTGGAGTAGGTACACTTATTTTTGAGATTTCTATGTATTTGTAATACAAATACAAATTTTGTATTTAGTATCTATCAGCATTGCACCCGTGCGAACTTTATCGCTAGTACATAATAAAGTTGTTGAGGGTCGAAAAACTGTACATCGAAGTACCTATCTACTTAATATTTTTAATTAACTTACCTAACGTAATTCTTTGACTTTCGGTTATGTGTCTTTTTTTTTTTCAAATTGACATGCCAGACTCCTTCTAACTAAAAAACACACGTTCCTTACGTATGGTTGGGAGCCCCGGGTACGCCCTTGGAAGGATGACCCCAAGATTCCCCACAGACCTTGGCTACCACTGCGGCTGCACCCAGCGGGATCTTGGGACGTGTGGCGTTCGTGAAACTTTCACGTCACGCAGTCGTCTTGGGTCTGCTTCTGTAAGGGCGGTGAGCAGCCCCCTCCCCACCGGCCTCGGGCCTCCGGTCATAGAGGCCGATAGTCTTGGGCGAAAACAAGTTAGATTAGTTCTGAAAATAAAGTGGATGTAATTGTATTCAAAAAGCAATCTTATAGTTATTCAGATGAGGGCGTTGATATCTGTGTCAGAGTTTATACTATCGCAGATGTCATCGTTACATTTTTATGTGTAAAACTGTTATTCATTCCAAATAAATAAATTTGAAAACTGTTAGTTATTCCAAATAAATAAATATGAAATTTGAATGTCTGCGGCGCGGGCGCCGCAGTGTGTAGAACTCGGGTGGGAGTAGAGATGGGGTTTTACCTAAAACTGGGTAAAATTGTATCTTCTAAATGCGCTGACATTGGTGTTACCGGGTACCTCCAGGAAGACATCATTATTTGTCTAGGGTTATTAAAGTGAGATGCTAAATCCTGGTGTTGTTTAAAATAATAATAAATAATAAAAAAATTTGAAGCGCTCGTGGCCCCGCGGGCTCAGTGTTCTGTAAACGATCACTACAGTAAGCAACATTTACTATGGCCGGATATGGATGGGTGACCACCACGTGGACCACTTTATGACATTCATTTACGAGCGTTTCCGTGCTTCGGAAGGCACGATAAGCCGTTGGTCCCGGTTGTCGGTAAAATGACAGTCGTTAAGCCAAGTTGAAGGCCTTACGGGCGGCTTGAAAAATTTCAACTGTGGGTCGTCACAACCTGCGCACGGGTCGGCAGCGCGTGTGTAGCGCCTCTGGTGTTGCAAACGTCTATAGGCTACGGTTACCAACCTTCCGGTGGGCCGTAAGCTTGTCTGCCACCTATTAAGTAGCGTAAAAAAAAAAAAAATGAAAGATAAAAGTTTTAGGTTACGCCATAATAATTTAGGATTTCCAATGTTTTTATTTATTAAATGTGATTCTTAAAAAAGCCCCACCTGTCACTGTGCAAGGAAGTAATCACAAGTGATTTTAACTGAGCCGCCTCTTTCTGTGAGCCGTCTCTTTCTATGAGCAGGTCATGCTCGTGAAAGAGGCGGCACCGGCGCGGCGGCTCGGGAGCGGGAGAGAACTCTTCCACCCGAGTTTCGCAGTCGGCGGCTTGGGCGCTGCCGACGTGTCTTTGCCGAACGCTATCGGCCTCCATGACCGGGGGTCTGATGACGGTGAGGGGGCTGCTCACCGTCCTTACAGAAGCAGGCCCTAGACAGCAGCGTGACGTGAAGGATTCACGCACGACTCTCCTAAGAAGCCGGATGGATGATACCCGAAAACGCTCCAAAGACGCGGGATAGCACCCGAACCACCCCGGAGGCGAGG